>CM061547.1:237061761-237534261 GCA_030864215.1 Capsicum pubescens | reverse complement strand
AGGATTTCTCGCTATGCTGGAGGTATAATTAATGAGTAAAAAGATGAGTGCAGGAGATTTGATGAAGTTTGAATGATTCCACCAGAAAGAATGTCGCAGTCCTGCAACATGAGAATTTTTGCAACTTAGTTTCTACTACTTTTACTTAGGAAAGACTTGATAAGGAAGAATCTAGTAGAGATGCAAACAAATTTAGAAAACCTAAAATAGATTTTAGAAGTCCATCCAAAAGGGGAAGGTTTGATGATGCCAAGGTCGGTGGTGTACATAGGTGATGTGTCATGGTTTCATGGCACTTTCGATGCTTAAAATAAAAAAATATACAACTACGTAGGTCCTTTTTGTTAGATGTGACATGTTTTTGTGTTTGTGTGACAAGAAAATAGGATTGGAAGTGAGTATCATGAAAATAGAAAAAAAAAAAAGCTCTAGAAATTTAAGTCTCTGCTTGGACAACGAGTCGTTGGGTGACGCTACGACTCGTCGTCCAAGTTGTAGGGTGACCAGTGAAGAAATCTGAGAAGAAGAATATAGTTGACACTGGCTACGACTCTTATGATCTAACTACGAGTCATAGGATAGATCTTTCTGAGCAAAAATATGACGAAGTCCTAAAAGTATACAAGTTTGAGCCCAGTAGAAATGATGTCAGTGACGTGTCATAGGATCTGACTACAACTCGTAGTGAAGGCCGTCCTGAGCATATGGAGTTAAGTTCTGAAAGATGGAAAAGTCACTGGAGAGGCAATGAGTCACACAACGACCCATAGGAAGACATTGCGATTCATCACCAAAGAGCAAAGAAGATAGGATACAGAGCTGACAATTAGTTATCGTCAGTCAAGACGATTCGTTATCTGAGGCGTCACCACTACCGACCTTATTTTATTATTTCATTTTGGTTAGGATATTTAGGTTTATTGTGTAACTATAAATATCCCTTTGATTTTTTTGTATTAGTTTATGCACTCCATATACTTACAACACTATATTGATTCTGAGGTCTAGTTTTGATCTTGAAATCCTTGTTCTTGAGACTCTAGTTTTTATTTTTAATTTATTGTAAGATTCTTCATATGCTTTGTTTCATGAATTATATGGGTGTTCTTTCAAACATGAGCGGCTAAACCTCTTAACTAGGGTTGTGGGAACCTTGACAGAATAACAAAGTAGAGGAAGTGCAAGACCTTTCTTGATTTGTGTTTATCATGTATTGTGGTTTTCTTTGTATTGATTGTTTTCTTAGCGACTGCAGATGCTAAGATCCTGCCTATATATGACACTAACTCGAGAGAGAATTTGAGAATAGGAAAAGAATATCATAATAGTAATTTGAAGCTATCAACCTTTATCTAATTAACTTGAGATCGACAGAAGACAATTAATCTGGGATCCAGGACATGGTTTAGTAATGTGATACTATGATACCGAGATGAGATGAGTTAAATTCACCAAAAGGTGTCAAGATATGGTTGGTGATACATAACTTGTTGAATCCTGCATGCAAAGCACTATAAAAATTTGACGAGCATGATAATTCTGTGAAGTTAGGAAGCCAGGGGGAACACAATCCTAGTTATCATCTCTTATTAATTTCAACCTAAAGTGTTCAAGATATACTACTACTACTACTACTACAAAAATCCCCCCATTTTCTTTCTGTATTTTTTCGACTACATCAGCAGATTCTTGAGAAAGATTCATCCTATTCTTTATGGATTTGATTCCAATTTTTGTTGGGTTCTATGTTTGATAGTGACTGTGTTATACTTTCTTGGAGGTGTAATTTGGATGACATCAAATTTTGACGACATTTTTTGAGGAATACGGTTACATATTGATCAACAAAGTTTGTTGAGGTTGTTGGTTTTTTAGTTTTCTGCTATTTTTTAGGTGTACGCCAGTTTATGCTCAGTACTTGAAGTCAAGGCAATTACTTTATCCCACTTGATATAGATCTTGACCGAACCCTACAAAAAAATAGTAGGATGGCAGAACATGAGCATGAAGCTCATCACGAGGGGCTTTAAGATGATCCACTTGCCTTGAATTCACCACCTCTACATGGTGTTTAAGAGATAATCGTGCAAACCACTGCTCGATTATTAGCTAAAGAAAATGCGAGGTTGGTGAATGCCCATTGTGAAACTCAAGAGGAAAGAGCGAGAAAGGAATAAGAACATCAAGTATCACTCAATAGAGACAGAGCTAGAAGACTGAGAGATCAACCACCCCCAGCTTTTCAGTACTTGCCAGTGTATGATGATCTAGAGGAAGATTTAGGGTATGTTGAACCTATTGAGACAGAATCTATCATTCTTCCTGAGTTGCCCCAAAGAGTGAAGTTTGATATTATATTTGCTATGATTCAACTACTTAATTTGAATGGTGTGTTAGCTGGTTTGCCTACAGATGACGCAAACATGCATATCATGAATTTTTTTTGGATCTGTACCTCGTATAGTTTACCTGAGGTGAGTTAGGAAGCTTTGATACTTAGGTTACTCCCATTCTCTCTTACAGGCGAAGCAATATTATGGTTAGGGGAAATACCTCCTGTGTCCATCACTAATTGGAACGAGTTGCAAAAATGATTCTTTGATCGATTCTTCTCGCCTTCTAGAATGTTGCAGTTCAAGGATGAGATTTATAATTTTAGGTAATTTCATTTAGAGGAATTTTATGAGTCATGGTTGAGGTTCAAAAAGAAGTTGATGATGGTGCCCAATCATAGTATTTTAGGGAGAAATTTTCTTGAGATATTCTATAGAGGCCTGAATGCCAATAACAAAGTTGTTTGTGATACTATTACTGATAGTTTTTTCATGAGCCTTCGTTGGGAGTTATCTACGAAAATCATAGACCGGGTCTCTAATACTAACCAAGGGTCGCATACCCGAAAGGTAGAAATAGGAGTTGATACTTATGCTATTGGTGCTTTTAATGAGCAGAGAGCCCTAGATGATACAGTGACTTAAGAGGTTGCACAACTGAGGATAGAGATTGGGTTACTGACCAAGTAATTTTCAACTATGAATACTGAAAAGGTGAATGCAGTAAGTTTGATAGACATGATGAGTCTGACTCTGAGGAGAATGCTAAGTATTTGGATAGAGAGATGGTGGATTTCTGAGCCAAGGGTCAAGGGTCCAATCAAGACTCTTAGAACTCGAGTCAGGGGAATCAAGGTCAGAACTATTATAGGAACATGCACAGGGATAAAAATAGAGAATGGGATGGTGACTGGCGGCGAAAGGATAATTATAAGAAAAAGAGTGGTGTGTATGTTCCTTGATACTGACACACGGATGGAAGCATTGCTTGCTAAGTTGGTGAAGGGTTCAAAGAATTTCCTTAAGGAGATTAAGACAGACATATCAAGATTGAACCAAAAAGTGGAATCACATGCCACCGCGATTAAGCAACTTGAGTAGTAGTTTGGTCAGATATCGACTATATTGAATCAATATTAATCGTGCACTCTTACAAACAACAATATGAAAAATATAATGAATGACAATCATTGTTTTGATATTACTACTAGGATCGGTAAGGCCACTATCAATCCACTTATGTCTGTGATTGATGATGTGATCCATGAGCTTTCTGATGTTGATGATGCATCCAAAGTGGAATAAAAAAAGTTGGTAACTAGTAGTGAGTTGTCACAAAAATCAATGAATGTAGGAAAATAAGATGAAAAAAATCAAGATAAAGGTAAGGAAGACCAACTAGTCTTAAAGCCTATTCCCCCCCCCCCCACCTTTTCCTCAAAGGTTAAAATAGAAAAAGGATGAATAGAAGTATAAGAAGTTTATTGGTATGCTGAAGGAGTTGAGTGTAAGTATCCCTCTTCTTGAAGCTCTTGAGAAAATGCCAGGCTATGAAAAATTTGTGAAGGATTTGGTGACAAAGAAGAAATCTGTCAGTTATGAGGATATTGGTGGTTCACAGCATTGTAGTGAGATTACATCTCGATCTCTTGTGCAAAAGAAAAGTGACCCCGGTGCTTTCACAATTCCTTGTATGATTGGGTCATCTAGATTTTCCACAGTTTTCTATGACTTGGGTACAATCACTAACATGATGTCGCTAGCAGTTTTTAAGCAATTAGGCTTGAAACCTCCTGAACCAATAATGATACAGTTATTGATAGAAGATCGCACGGTGAAAAAGCCTGAGGGCATATTGTTTGATGTTTTGGTAAAGGTTGATGATTTTATATTTCTAGATAATTTTACTATTTTAAATTGTGAGGTTGATTTTGAGATGCCCATAATTTTGGAGAGATCATTTTTGGCCATGCATAGAGCACTGTTGGATATGGAAAGAGGTGACCTTAAGTTGAGGTTGAATAATGAGGAAGTCACATTCAATGTTTGCAAAACTATGAAGCAGCCGAATGACACGAGGGTGGTTTAAAAAATAAAGTATGTTGATGACCCTGTAAGCCAAACCTATGGATACCTGATGAGTTTGAGTAATTAACATACCCACATCATGTCGCGATATTAAATTAGGCGCTTCTTGGGAGGCGACCTAAGCTGTTTCATTATTTAGGCAGCTGTGATAATTGGTGTTGTCATAATTGACACTAGATTTTTGCACCTAAGGTTCCACATGTATGTTTCTAACTCTCCTATTTTGGTGGCCTAATGCATTAGGTATAATACATGCTTATTCAATAGGGGTAGGGCTTCTTGTGGCTCTAGATGTCCTTTTGGAGTTTTTGTTGTCATTTGTCTTTTCCTTGGAGTTTTTTCTTAGTAGAGACAGCATGTTTAGGTTGTGTTTTTACCGTTATATGTGTTATATTTTGTTTGTGTTGAACTGGAATAAAAATAAGGAACCTAAGTGTTGTTGACATATTTTGTTTGTTTGTTCTTAGTAGAGCCGACATGTTTAGGTTGTGTTTTTGTCATTATATATGTTATGTTTTGTTTGTGTTGAACTAGGAGAAAAATAAGGAACCTAAGTGCAGTTGACATGTTTGTTTGTTCTTACGTGTTTCGAAAAATGATACCCCTCCAAAAATTTTATGAACCGTGTGATGTAAATATTTGTGTGACCATTGTGTGAATGTTGTCATGGCATTAGGATTAGGGACAAAATAATTATAGCTAGCATTGCATGAACTAGATAGGTAGCAGTTTGTAATATTTTCATGTACCATGTGAGTGAGGCCTCTACCTAGTTCTATTTATACATTTAATCCAGAACTTGTCAGCAGGATAGTTGGTTAGGATGTGATTATAGGCCATTTTTGACTTAGTCCACTCTTATCCTAAATAACCGTCCCAAATTATTATGTATCCCTTGATCCTTGATTTGAGCCTACATTGACCTATTTCCCCTTTTTTCACTTTTCGCCTTCCCAATTAATTACAATGAACCTGTTTTGGTCGTGGTCCCTCTTCGAACATTATGCACCTCAACTTAGGCAAATTCCCTAAGTTGAGGATGGCTATCATAGGGGTGCATAGTTAAAGTTGGATATGCATAAGGATGTAATGTAAAATAAAAAAGTAAGGTTGGGTGTGGTAGAGAAAAAAATTTAAACGAAAAAAAGAAAAAGAAAAAGGAATAAATGAATAGCAAGAAGAAAATTTGCACCTAATCTAAAAAATTAATAAAAAAGAAGAAGAGGAGAAACAAAAGAAAAATGGTTGATAAGTGGAGCCAAAATATAAGTGCATCGTCAAGAAGGGTGAGTCACTATATTTCAAATTGTACCATACCCACCCCCAAGTCTATATTACCAGCCGAGTAAAGTCCTATAGTGATCATAGTCCCACTATCCGAAAAATCAAGGTATAGAAAATAAGGGAAAGCCTATGTTATTCTATGACAATTATTGGAACTTCTTTCATGAGTGTGGGTGTCTTGACATAGTCCGATGTATTGATATGCATGATGATATTATGAGAATTTGGATCTCTTTTTTGTGAGGGTACATGGGCTGTGTTGCTAATTGCTTATTGTTTGGGTAGCGTAACTAGCATATTTGCTTGATTGTTTGTTGCTAATGTAATGCCACTACTTGATTTTCTTGTGCCATGTTGTTGTTCTACATGTATCCACACAGTGGTTTTGAATAGTTGGAAATAGGAGGGGGGAAATAGGGTTAGTTATTGATAATGTTTGTTGAGTACATGTATGATTTTGTACTCATACTTTCTTCTTGATTTTGTACTCATACTTTCTTCTCTTTCTTTTTTCTTATTTTCTACACCCAATGTGTGTATTGGACCGAATAGAAACTGGTAGATTTTTTTCTTCCAGAATTGATATTATGGAGATCGAGGCAGTGCAAGAGGACTCCAAGCTTACCTGGATCTCTCTTTATGTATTTTATGCTTAACCACATTTAAGATACTTTAGCTATTGATATCATTCTATATTTAGAGGCTTGTACTAATGACCATCATACCTTGGATGTATCTTTTAGACTTGTGTTAAGCATATAAATATATATATATATATATATATATATACACACACACACACACACACACACACACACACACATTGGGATTCTCCTATTTTTTTATTTCCTCCTTTGATTCCTTTTAATTCTTGTTCTTTGGGTTAGTTTAGGCTTACTTGTTCAAAGGGTGTGATAAGTGCCATCACGTGCCTAATTTTGGGTCGTAACAGAAAATCATTGCAAAACTATACCTAGATATTTATAAACTTCTCTCTTTGAGCACACTTAACCAATTTACTCCTCATCTAGATAATATATGATAATATCATCATAATTTGAATAAGACTAAGTAACCACGTAGTTCTAAACCCAAATCTCACTTTCTAAAGATGAATTCTTTGCCTTAAAAATTGAAATAAATACTCTTATTCTTTTTTCCAAATTTCATATTCTATTTTTAATCACTTTTGATGTCGTAAGTTGAAAATCCTCTGGATCTACTCTAGGAATGTTTCAAAATACTATAAGTCTTTACACAAAAGCCAAGCCTACTATGAGAGTAATAGCAAACTGCAAATCCTACAAACAAAAAGGTATTATTGTTCTTTCTAGAAAATAATAGTTGAAAACCCTTCCAAATTAGTCTCATCATAAGTACAACCATCAGAAGGTCTTCTACCAAAGGCATTGTCATCTCACAAGGTTGATCTTGATATCAAATATGATACCTCAAACCACAAATGCACTGATTAAATTATGTAAAAGAATCAGTTACTAGATGAACATCCTAATTATATTCTCAACTAATTTCACCTAAGCATACCCGCTGAAAACATCCTTTATTCACAAGACCATTATCCCAATTTTCATTCGCTTCTCTTGGTGTCAACTATATCATTAGCCCTCGCTTAAATCATTGAAAATCACTTTACAGTTTGAACTAATACCTATCATTGATCCGCCACTTTAGTAGGCATTTTATCATGAAAATCAGAATATTTTGGAGTTGGAGTTGAAATTATATTTGGTCATACCTTTTTAGAAAGACTTTTTAGACTTTTGAAAAGACAAAAGGTGAAACAGTGAGATGGAAAAAGTGAAAACAGGTTGAGTATTAATTTTAGTTTTTAAAAATATAACTTCAAGCTGTATTTGAAATTTTATAGCCAAATAATATTTTTTGGACAAAGTGAGAAAAAAATTTCAAAAAAAATAAATATTTCTCATGGCCAAATGGGGCCATAATTTCTTTTATAAACTAATATCTCACTCAAGTGTTCATAGTAAAACTAATTGGTTCTTCAAATTTGAATGCAACCTCAAACTCTAATTGCTAGATAAGTGCATCAACTGATAGCTTCTTAAGTAATTAACCCTTACACTTGTTAACTGGTATATTTTTTCCTTCATCACTCGCTTTACCTTAGTAGTACCACTTCATGAAAGCTCACAAGATCCATCATTTTTCCACAATATAACCATAGAGAAGTTCATACCTAGAGCACACCATACATTTTTCCCATCAAGTAACTGGGGGCTTTGGGATGTAGGTGACAAAAAAGTTTTAAAATGAGGTGTAGGTGACACAAGTCTTAATTATTAGGTAGAGGTGACAATTACTTTATTATATGGATTAAGAAAGTTGAAGAATTTTGAAAATAACCCACAAGTTTTTAAATTTATACTTTGATCCAAATGTTAGTTAATATAACAGATAATGGAGGGGAAAAAATGCGCATTTCTCTCTCTTCTCATCCATTGTTATTTTCTCTCTCTTCATGATTATTGTTGTTCATTATTGTTGCTGCTGCTTTATTCACCCTCTTCTGCTTCATTATCATCATCTTCTACTTCATTATCATCTCCATCTTCTTCTTATCGATCATTGTTGTTGTTGTTACCGCTACTGTTGTTATTTTACCAATTTCTTAGGTCAAATTTTGTTTCGAACATCACCGCTTTTCACTTTGACATTACTTCATAGGAAACCTTGGTAAGTCAATTATGATTTTTAGTCGAATTTGCCATCTGGGTTACAAAGTTACTGCTGTTTTTTTCAATAATGGATAAAAGCTGATCATGAATCCAACATAAGTACCCAAAATTTAAATAGATCACTCATCTGGTGCATCAGACTGATTATCTATTGCATCAGACTGATTATCTGTTGTATTAGACTGATTAATCTGTTTGGAACAATACAAATCAACCCCTGCCACAAACCCAACACCAATATATTTTGCTATTGCTACTGGATTCAAAATTATTTATTACATCCAATCGTTGACATGTTTGTTGAGAATTTTATAGACAGAATGAAAATTAAATACTCCTTTCGACTCAAATTACCCATCCCAAATTTCTTAATTTTATTTTTTATTTTACTTGTCTTATTTTATTAATCAAGAAGAGATAAACAAAATTCTATGTTTTACCCTTTGCATTAATCACTTTTTCTTCAAATTAAAATGTAAACATTATTTAATAGGGGTATTATGGTAAACTAGGCATGTTATTAATTATTTTTCTTAATCAATGTGACACCTCAATTTGGGACGGGTAGGGTAATTTGAGACGGAGGGAGTTATCTGTTAAAACAGACTAGTTATCTTTGCAACATATGAGTAATTTGCTTGGAACAATATAAATCAGCCCCTGCCTCAAACCCAACAGATAAATCTTAAGTCTTGCTATTGTTATTGAATTCAAAACTACTCCTTACGTCCAACCGTCGACATGTTTGTTGAGAAGATAATAGACAGAATGAAAATTAAATATGAATTAAAACGATCAAAGTTGATCAAACATAATTTTTTTATTAAACTAAAACAAATAAAAATACATATACAAACTTAGAAAGAAAGAAGAAACAAATAATCTAATTATTATTAATAGATTCTTCATGATTATTATTATTATTATCTCCAGCCGCATCTTCGACAGACAACAACAACGCCCTTCTTATCCTGCGGATCTCCCACAACATCCTTACTCTGATAGCGGCCAACTCCCACTGTATATCATGTACCTACCTCTGCAGTTCCCATACGTCATCTCATAAAATAGCGACATCTCACACTGGATCTCCCATATCTAGAACACGTATAAATTAATAAAAAATGCAAAAAAAAGTAAAGAAAAAAATCCAAAAGTAATACAACGTATATTTACACAAAAAGCAAGAAAAAAAACTTACCAGAGACAGAGAAAAGCAAATAAGTTCTTAAAGAGAAAGTAGTTGAAGGTGTAATATGAAAGACAAGAGCAAGAAATAAATAGATATGTGTAGTATAATGAACGAGTAAGGAGAGACCTATTTATAGTGGATTGAATTTGAATGAGTTAGGCAAAAAGGCGCGACTTTTCACCTCCATTTATTAATACTGGTGACTTTTTGATTACTGTGGAAAGTTGTGACTTGATAAAATTCTTTTCAGTAATCATTTTTTTGAGTTGTGGCAACAAATTATATATCTGTTGCATCAGATAACCCATCTATGACAACAGATATAAAATTTCTTGCAACAAATCTATGATCTGTTGCAACAGATAATATATCTGTTGCAACATATATCTTTTTAATAATCATCATATCTTTATCTTTAATCCAAATTTGGTGACTTTTTTATTATATAAATTAAAAAAATAGATTCAAAAACAAAAAGGCGCGACTGTTCACCTCTATTTATTAATACTGGTGGCTTTTTGATTACTGTGAAAAGTAGTGACTTGATAAGTTCTTTTCAGTAACCGTTTTTTGAGTTGCAATAGATATACCATTTATTGTAACAAATGTACAATCTGTTGCATTAGATAATATATCTGTTGCACATATAAGCTATCTTTTTTAATAATCAACATATCTTTAATCCAAATTTGGTGACTTTTATTATATAAATTAAAAAATTAGATTTAAAAACAAATATGTCGAAGAGTCACGATCAGTTATTAAAATTAAATAACCGTTCTGTTACGGTTATAGATTGTGTTTATTATTTATTTTCTTATTATTTATTTATGATCCATTTTTCATATTAAATAATCGGAAAGTCATGTCTTTTCATCCTCTCAATAACAATAATCCTTTTTTATTAATAACCACCTGTTGCAACATATGATCGATCTGTCGTATTAGATTAACCTCTGTCGACATTTTGAGAATAAGGAATAAGCAAGAATGATAATTAAATTCTAAATAAAAATTAAAAATTCAAAGTCGACCACCAAACATAGATTTTTGAATCCCTTGGGTAGATTCGATATACAAAAGGAGGAAAATACATACATACGCTAAAAAAAATAAATCATAACCTAATTATTATTACTACTATTATTATTATCATTACTAGTATTATTATTACTATTAGTATTAGTATTGTCAACCAGACAATTTTCATCCGGCAGCAGCAGGGCCCTCCTCAGCCTTTCTCCGAAGTCGGCCAAATCTCTCTAGAGTTCATCAAACTGCCTTTGAAGTTCCAGCAAGGACTCGATATGAATCTTCTTGTACGAATCTAGATCAACCATATTTGTAAGTGTAGTAGAATGAACGAGTAAAGAGGGACCTATTTATAAATGATTGAATTGGAAGGGGTTAGTCAAACAAAAAGCCACGACTGTTCATATCCCTTAATTAAATAAAACTGGTGACTTTTTGAATATATAAATTAAAAAAATGGATCTAAATATAACATTTTATCTTTTTATTATATTTCAGAAAGAAAATAAAATTGCTTTAAAATAAATCTAACAGATGGGTAATCTGTTGCAAAATATATTCCATCTGTCAGATAACTTACAACATATTGATAATCTTTTACAACAGATAGATATATCAGTTTGCTTTTCCAATAGATGTGGAGTCTGTTGCAACTTGCTAGTTATCTGTTTATTCAATTTAAGACATAGATGGGCTAGGAAGAATAAGGTGCATGCAGATGGATCCACTATCATATGTGTGTGAGATAAGTAGTATTACTAATAAGGTCACCGGGATAACACACACAAAGTATAATATTTTTGTGAATCAAGTTTTTAACTGATTAGGCACTGATCATTCAAACAAGATCCTACATTGTAAAGTTAAGTTTGATGGGTTTGAATTGATAAGGCTGAGGGCCTCGTGAAGATGGTGCAGATTCCCTGTTACAAATTACTGATGGCTGTTGCTCATATTTATGCGAGTCAAGTATTGCGAAAGGATCAATATTTGGTGTCATTGCAGAGAACCAATAGCGATTGAACTTAACTTTAAGTGTGCATTGGACGCTGAGAACACCTTCGAAGCCTCGTACTGCATCAAACAAGAACGAAAAACCAATAGAAATTTTCCTGGACCAAATTTATATGGAAGGGTTGACCGAGAAGATGATTATACACCAGAAGGAGCCAAAGGAGAATTCCTTCGAGGGAAAGGGGAGTTGTTGAAAGACTATATCATCTGAGAGCTAATTAAAAAAAGAAATAGGGTAGAAAGTAACTTATAGTGAATTTGGCCGATGGAATTAGCTTAAAACATGAGAAATCTGAATCAAGTACAAATATGAAAGTGTATCCGATAATGTAAATTCGTTTGTTGTCTCTCTGAAAGAAAAATAATGCAGATGGACACTTTTCTAGGGAACTACGACTAGGTAGCATGGTCGGGATTATCACCTAGATAGAAAATAGCAGAAGACTAAAAAACCAGCCTTAAGGGCATCGAGGGTTGAAATGATGTACAGTAAGTCTAGAAAACTTGTGCCAACAACAACTGCAGTTAAAGTAAGGAATCTAAGCGAAGGTGATAGTTTTTGAATTTTAAATTACATCTCATGCCTTCTTGTTTATGGTTCTAATTAGGTCCACTGCTGTTGACCTAATCGGAACCACAAACGTGATTGAAAGGAAAATTAGGTATCATTGCTTCCATAGCAATATGGTTATAATTGATTGTGTTTTATAGCCTTAGCATGCTTTCAACATTTCTTGGAGAAGATCAGAGGCTTGATCTAGTTTGTGAATTTTAATAATTTTCAAGCTTGCCTCCAACTTGCTGATTTTTTATTCAAGCTGGTCGTTGTCGTCTTCAAAGTTGGTATAAAGTTCTTGATCTCTTGTGAGCTCGATCTGGAACACTACCTTCAAAGTTGTGGCATTGAAGAAGGCTTTCAGAACACTTTCTTTAGAAGCCTTAAAACATGGATGGTTGTTGTATTTGTTTTAGGTCAAAATGTGTTGATACACACTGAAGATGTGGTCCCAACAGTTGAACAACACACTTTTATCGAGCGTTGCTCAATACATCTTGCTCAGCCAATTTGATAAATTAATAAGAAAGGAGTTACGTACCATGTGATCTAAATAGACTCTACCAAACCTATCAAACGTTACGTAACTCCAAGCTCATTACCCTATCAAAAAAAATTGACCGAGTTAGTGCACAAATCAAACGAGCTCAATCTCTTAGCCTTTCTGTTGATTGCTCTTCTCCAATTTAGATGATAAGATATTTTCTATGCCTTCTTAAGACGTTCGCTACGGTAAGAATTTCTACTGATGACAAGATATCTACCATGCGAAAGTCTACACTGTCAGTGGAAATTCTTGCCAGAGCGAAAATCTTCATAAGACAATATTAATAATCTCTCAACATCAAGAAAATCTTGTACGAAAATCTTCAGAAGACATTCAAAAATAAGAAAGTTTTCAGCAGTGACTACACATAATTACGACATCAATAACCTCACCAGATACACTGCTAGTTCAAAAGAAAAGGTGGAAATATTTTCACAACAGATCAGTCATCTATCACAACAGATGCAAATGTCTATTTGATAACGAAATAAGATATGTCATCTGTTGCAACAGATATGATTATCTATTTGAAAATATCCAACAGCTCAGTCGTTTATTGCAACAGATTTCATTGCAATTGATTTAGGTGGAACTAGCGATGAAAAAATGAGCTCATAGGGTCAACAACAACTTTAATTGAGTTTTTAAATTTGCATGGTGTTGGTATTGCATTCATCCCGACCTGAGTCATCGATCGATCACTTTGAGTTGAAATGAGTTCTCATTAACTTAATGTTAAGATTAATAGTACCTAAATTGATTTAGGTGGAACTAGGGATGAATGAATGAGCTCACAAGATCAACAACAACTTCAATTGAGTCATTGGATTTGCATGGTGTTTGTATTATGTTCATCCTGACCCGAGTCATCAATCGATCACTCTGAGTTGAAATGAGTTCCCATTAACTTAATGTTATGATTAATAGTACCTAAATTGATTTAGGTGGAACTAGGGATAAATGAATGAGCTTACAAGGTCAACAACAACTTCAATTGAGTCATTGTATTTGCATGGTGTTGTTATTCCATTCATCCTGACTCGAGTCGTCGATCGATCACTCTGAGTTGAAATGAGTTCTCATTAACTTAATGTTAAGATTACAACAACAACAACAACAAACCCAGTGTATTCCCACATAGTGAGGTCTGGGGAGGGTAAGATGTACGCAGTCCATACCACTACCTCCGGAGAAGTAGCAAGGCTGTTTCTGATAAACCCCCGACTCAAGATAAGATAAGTAATCAATGTTAAGATTAATAGTACCTAAATTGATTTAGGTGTAACTAGGAATGAATGAACTCACAGGGTCAACAACAACTTTAACTGAATCATTGTATTTGAATGGTGTTGGTATTGCGTTTATACCGACTCAAGTCGTCGATCGATCACTCTGAGTTGAAATGAGTTCTCATTAACTTAATGTTAAGATTAATAGTACCTAAATTGATTTAGGTGGAACTAGGGATGAATGAATGAGCTCACAGGGTCAACAACAACTTCAATTGAGTTGTTGCATTTGCATGGTGTTGGTATTGCGTTCATCCCGACCAAAGTCGTCGATCAATCACTTTGAGTTGAAAAAAGTTCTCATTAACTTAATGTTAAGATTAATAGTACCTAAATTAATTTAGGTGGAACTAGGGATGAATGAATGAGCTTACAGGGTCAACAACAACTTCAATTGAGTCGTTGTATTTGCATGGTATTGGTATTGCGTTCATCCCACCCGAGTCGTCGATCGATCACTCTGAGTTGAAAAAAGTTCTCATTAACTTAATATTTTAAAAACTATATCTTTTGAAATTTTAAAAATTAATTAAAATCAATTCGGACCAAATTAACAATTTCAAAACTTGTCATTCTTTTCCAAAATTACAAATCATTCATTTGCGGGAAAAACCTTTCCTCATTTCAAATCTCAAGTTCTCGCTCCTCTCTCTCTCTCTCAATAATACAGATAATAACTACTCAATATATTGCTCAACCCTTCAAAATAGATCAATTTTCTTCCCATTTTCTACCATATAGTTGTTATTTTTGACTTTATTCTCGCTTGTATCCATCGTTTCCTCTGTCTTCGTAGGTAACAGTGTTTGAGAAGAGTTCTACATTTATTCTTTATTCTAAAAATTAGGGATTTTTAGTTAATGATGAAAAAGAAGACTTTTAGTTGTATTATCTTTGAGAATGGGTTAGCAATTTTATGTTTTGATGCTAAAAAAGTAAGAAGCCCCCGAGAAAACCCTAGTTTTTACCTCAGTGTTTTGTTGACTATAGTGGTATTGTTGGATGGTGTTTGTAGTATTGTTGGTGTCTGTTGTTGGTGGTGTCGGTATTTGTATTTTTGGTGGTGGTGTCGGTGGTCTTGGTGTTGGTATTGGTGGCATTGGTAGTGGTCTTGGTGGCATTGGTATTGGAATTGGTTGTGGTGGTGGTGGTCCATCTGTTGCAACGGGTGGAAGATCTTTTGGAAGATATTAAATAGGTCTTCAAACAGATTCCACATCTGTTCCAACTGATTGGTAATCCGTTGGAGTATTTTTTTGTAATGTGGCATAGAATAATTTATTGAAATTTGTCTTACCTTTTTTAAAAAAATTATGCAGACATCAAATACAATGTATTTTTTGTTTTTCTATTGTTTGTAGTTAAAAGATGTCTCCCAAAATAAAAGAAACTGAAAGTTGAGAATGTAGATCAATTTCTGATCACCAAACAAAAAAGGCTAGAGTACAGATAGATTCGGAGGAACTTCCAGAACAATCTCAGTCAGGGTAAAATAAAGCTGAGGAAAGTGATAACTCCTTCTCACCAATGGGGCGTGAAATAATATCAAAATCCCAGCATGATTCAGTTAAAACTATTAGTATTGACAAGTTTCGAGTTGTGATGCTGATGAATAGCCCTAACATAGTATTTGGTGATCTTGTACTTAAATGTATGTTGGGGAAACCTTTTGATGAACTTAGGAGTATTATGAAGAATGAAAATATAGATGGTCTTTTAAAGAAGAGCTACTTTGCATACTTTCTCGAGTTGTCTGAGGACTGCACTCTCCGTTTCCCAATGAGCATGGTATATGGCCTTCTCAAGCGCAGGATCAAGTATGCGGGGAATGATAAAGATTCGAAGGAGGGCGGAAAAAAGATGGATGAAGTCTGGATCAACTATTGTGGCATGCCGATTTGTTTTGGATTGAAAGAGTTTGCCATAGTGACGGGCTTGAGATGCGATCGTCCATAAGAACCTCTCCTCAAGGAAACACCCCACAAAGGGTCCAACAAATGCAAGGTAAAAAAAGATGGGTTGTTGGGCATTGTTGGACCTAGCTACAAAGGGGAGGATTTAATGGCGAATCTCGAGAATAAAAATATACCAAAGCACTACAGGGAGAAATTGTGCTTAGTTTGGTTTGTCCATTCCGTTTTATTGGCAAGAGACGTCAGAAAAGTCATAGAACATGATTTATTGGCGCTTGCTGATGATTTTGAAAAATTCAACAATTATCCCTAGGGATATGATAGCTACTACTTGACTGTCAAATATTTACTGACAAAACTATCCCCAAAGACGATCATATTATACGGCTTTCCCTGGGCTTTCATGGTAAAATTGATCACTTTTCTTACTCATCCATCAATTTATATTGAATATAGTTATTATGACTTTTTTTTTCTTGCTTCCTGTTTACATTTTTTAGGCTTGGACATGTGAATCCATTCCTCCCCTCCGAAAGCAGTTCAAGGATTACCCGAATAAGGTTTCTTATCCAAAAATCCTTAGGTGGTTGGCTGCAGCAAAAAATATATTAAGGAGGCTGATCTTTTTAACCCTACGGATGATGCAGTACGTCTTCTTTCAACTAAAATAATTTACCTCAAAGAAAGATATTGAAATAGATGTTCCATTTATTGTGACAGATGGGTCGTCTGTTGCAACGGATTACCCGTCAACTACAACTGGTGCAACAGATGGGTCTGTTGCGACAGACGATCCATATTTTGCAATATATTAACCATCTGGTACTCTGGTTCTCTAAACCCGACTTACCAGATTACCCATCTGATGCAAATTATGTAATAGATGTGTAATCTGATGTAATATATTGTCAATCTGTTGTGACTTACAGATTAGCAGTTGCAGCATATAGATCGTCTGTTGCATAAGTTGGCTGTGTTAACATCCATGTAACCCAACTGACTGCAAATTATTATTATATGATTTAAACGCCTTCTGTCTTTTTTATAGGTTGTGCATCCTTGGATCGTGCCTACCGTTGATGAGTTGAAGATGACTTCTTTTCTTACTCTAGGTCTTATTGATACAAAAGAAGATCCAATGGTGGAGTTAATAAAGAAGGAATTGGCTGGAGCAACATCCATAAGAAGAGCAGTTAGTCAAGGTCAGCCTAATGTTGAAGCTCTTCACGACCAACCTCAAATTGCAACATATCTGGGTGCTTTTTCTGGGGATATTGCTGGTAGAGTTGTTTATGATGGTGGCAGCCATCCTGATGCTACTGCTATAGCTAGTCATGATTATAAGCATATTGGTGTTCAACAAAAAAATAAATACTTTTGAAAACACCCCTTGCATAGGTCCCTCTCACCCTTACAGTGGTCCTTCTCACCCCTCTTCACTCCCATGTTCTCATTGCAAATAAAAAGTGTGCAAGGACAAAGAGGATAAACTCCTTAAAAAGCTAGAGGCTATTGCTGAAGCTGTCGAGGATTTGAAATCCAGGAGGGGTGTCATACCATCCAACGAGGTGAGAGAGCCATGCATTTCTACAGTGGCGGTTAGGAAGAAGAGAAGAAAAATTAGACAAATTCTCTCTATTCTGAAAGCAACAAAAATTACAACTCCTCCCATTCCAAGAGTTTTGGAAGTTTAGGGACCGTTGAAGAAGGTGGACATATTCGCGGCACTTGGCAAGAAGAAAAAAAAGGAACTGCAAGAAATCATGAATGGTAGGACGAAGGTTCAAAAAGAATACACCATGCATTCATTTTCCACCAAAGACTTCACAAATATGACAAATATGCATGAGTGGTACGAGGATAATATAAGTTTACTTTTGCTAACCTATCCTTCCAATCTACTACATGAAGAAGAATCTACACAACAGATGTGTAATCTGATGCAACAACTTGGTATTCTGTTGCAACATAATACACATCTGTTGCATAAGTTGCATTGGCTGGGTAATCTGTGAACTGATTCAGAGAACCCTTTACATCGGATTTTTTCCATTGTGATTTTATTCATTACAATTACTAACCTATTTAAAAATTATCTTCTTATACCACAGTATGTTGATGAAATTCTCTGCCTCATGAGGGGCAGGCAATTAGCTTACCCGGATGATTATGATACTGCCGATAGGATAATGGACCTCAACTTCTACAATAATTTCAAAGATAGGTACGCTAATCTCTGTAAGCTAGCTGATTTCGGTGGCCCGGGATTTGATAAGTTAGATTCTACGTTCCAATGGGATGAAAAAGTGATTAAACATGTTAGAGAGAAGAGGCCATATCCACACGGCAAGAGCTGGACCAAGGCAAAGAGAATCCTTGCAGTCATGAACGTGGAAGTCAAATATTTTCTCACTTTTGAGCTACTACTCTACGAGGGAAAGAAAAAGGTTTATGACTGCAATTTATCTGTCTTCAACGAGGACACCTTTTTAGCCCACATGCAGCCACTCTTGAAGTTGTTGCCTAAGTTATTGACGTAGAGTAAGCTGATGGATCATTTGCCAGCTGAAGTCTTGACAAAGGAGTCATAGGATTTTAAAGGTCGAAATAAGAACATCCAGCTCCCAAAAAATAAAACTGATGCAGCGTGCGGGCCGTACTCACTTGCATACATCGAGTGTTTACTGACCAACACAGAAATGATCGGTATGTGCGACACCATTGTGGGAAAGATGCAATGGGTCTGGGCTTATGGGGTAATAACTAAATGGTTGGAGCCCGTGTATAAAGAAGAATATGTACAAAGATGGAGACGAACATGATAACAATTTTTCATTTCAAGCCACTTCACTTTACATGTAGTGGCAATAATTTTTATACTGGCCAATTTGAATTTTTATAATGCAACAGATAGTATATCAATTGTAACAAATATAATACCTATTATGGAAGATTGATTATCTATTGGAATAGGTTGACCATCTGTTGCATTAATAGATGTTTCTCAGTCTGTCTGTCGGAACAGATATCCAATCTGTTGCAACATATAATCTATCTATTGCAACTGATAGGTAATCTATTGAAAAAAATCAAGAAGGTAGGAAGACCTATTATATAATTTCCAGCAGATTTCCTACGTGTTGCATCTCATGTTGCAACATATGTCTAAATTTATTTAATAAGATATGTCATCTGTTGCAGCAGATGTATTATCTGTTATGATATTTGAATCTAGTATTCCATTTCCATTAACATGTTCAAAACTAAGGATTAAATTATATTCATAGATAGCAAAAAATAAGTTGAAGCCTTCGGACATTACATGAAATAACACAACAAATAAATAAAATATAAAAAAATCCTTATGGGTACAAATGACTCTACAAATAAATCAACAAGTTAAACCAAGAAGGATAGGTTATTACATTGATGGACTCAAGCTATAAAGATCTACTCAATATGGACAAGTTGTTCTTCATCTGGTGCTGCAGAACAAGCTATAAAGATCTACTCAATATGAACAAGTTGTTCTTCATCTGGTGCTGCAGAACCAATGGGTCTTTAGAAACAGTTGATGGATTATCAACTGTGATATTATGCTCTTCAGCAGTGGCTTCTACTGTGACATCCACCTGAAAAGCCAAAAATTTTCATTGCTAATTACTGATATACAAAAGATTATCCATTTGTTGCAATAGATGACCCTTATATTGCAACAGATGGATCATCTATTGGGACGAATTCAAATAGGTAAATCAGATCAGTACGATAATTTTGAATAGATGACCCATCTATTGCAACATAAGACTCATCTATTGCAATAAATAATGAATCTGATGCAACAGGTTAGACAACAGTTGCAACAAATGTATATATCTGTTTGATAATTTTTAGCAAATGTATCAACTGTTGAAACATATATGTGCTTGTTTGTTTGTTGGAACAGATGATGTACATTCACCTTCTTCGACTCATGCTGCTCTCCTGTGGCCCTTGCACACTGAACAACAGTGCAAGACAAAGACAGAGGCATTGTAATTTTGCTTTTTTCGATGCTTGCTGATGCCTTGGAAGTATCTTTCCTTCTCCTCTTAGTCGCCTTGATCTCTAGTGAAGTGTATGGATATGAAATCCTCTTTGATGGAATGATACCCCTCTTAGATGGAATTTTCTTTACAGAAGTAGTCAGTGCATTAGTAGCATTAATCACTCCATCGTGCTTCTCCTTGTAGTCTTGACATTTACATGCAGAACATTCATTAGATGTGGCAAAATCTGGATAAAAATATGTACAACCAGTATGATAATAATCATAATGGCTTTTGTTTCAAAAACTGTAAGAGGAGCATCATTATCCCCAACAGCAGCACCAGTACCACTACAATCATCAATAACATCAAGACCAACCTCCAAAATTGTTTTTCTTCTGATGGTTGTTGCTCCAAACAATTTCATTTTTATTCCATCAATGACCTTAGAGCCCAATAAAGTTTATATAGACCGTAAAGTAAGAAAAAATGGCATCTTCAACTCTCGGTTGGTCAGAACAAGCCAGAGATGGACAATCTAAAATAATTAGTACATATATTAAAATGATGATGAAATCATTTAAAAAATCATTAATTAAAGCAAAAACTTGATTAGAATTGGACTTATTGCTTCCTTTGCGGGGTTGAAAAGATCAAGAAATTTTGCATTTTTATTAGTTTTGACCGACAACCATATCAAGGTTCTTGGATAGAAAACTTCTTCCTGGTAGTTCACTTGTTGTCTCAAATAAGAATGACTTCAAATGCCCAAGCCTATAACATAACACCAATAAATCAAAAGCATTATTAAATAAAAAAATAATGAATTATATCATGGTAAAAGAAATAGTTACCATGAAGGCCTATGGAAAGCCATATAAGTTGACTGTCTTTGACATTAATGGAGTCAACAAATATTGGAAAGTCATTTTAAAGCTTTCATAACCCCAAGGATAGTTGTTAAATGTCTCAATATCCTCAGTGAGATTTATTAAACGGGGCTTATGTTGTTGTTAACGTCTCTTGCCCAAAGAATATTATGTACAAACCAAACCAAGCACAATGATTGCTTGTGCTTCTTTGAGAGTCCTTTACCTTTCAACGCTTCAATCAAATTTTTGTTTTTGAAGCTTGGATCAACAATGGACACTAGGTCCTCACGATCACTCGACTTGAGAGTAGGTATGACTTGAGAAGGTAAAGGAGGATAACATTTTAGTTCGGTATCTATGGCAAACTCCTTCCAACCAAAACAAATAGGCATGCCACAGTAATTTATCCACACCTCATCCATCTTATCTTTGTTTTCATACATAAACCTATGCTTGAGAAGATCGTATACCATTTTCATCTGGAAATGAGTATTGTTGTCCTCCGGCAAATTAAGATATTGCCCAAAGTAGTTTTCATTGAAATAAGCATCCAATTTTTGTTCTCGAAGTATTTTTATGAAGGCGCCGAAAGATTTTCCCATGGCTGACTTAACCATGAAATCACCCGTTAAATCTGTCGCACCATCGCACTATATTCTCATAGGATAACGATCAATGCTGAAGGTATTGACCAAATCTTTGGTGGAAGAGCTATTAGAATTTGGATCCTCTCTTTTGAGGCATTCCTCCTTCCCGTGTTCAGTATATTTTGCTCCTGATTGAGATAACGCTTCTAAATCATGATCAAAGAGTGGTGGATGTAGCCGAGCTGCTGCACTTGTTCCTTTACTTAGACTTGATTCGTTTTTTTTTCTTTTGGGAGCCATATTATCTTAAATTAATAGGAATATAAAATAGATTATAATTGATTAATGCATCATTAAAAAGGGATAACAGTAAATCTAACATGCACAATGGTAAAACAATAGTTCCAACTGACCACACATCTGTTGCACCAGGTATGTTATCTGTTGCAACGGATGAGTAAACCGTTGGAAACAATAAAAAAAGATCACTAATTTGTTGCACCAGGTATTTTATCTAATGCAACATATAACCAACCCATTGCAACGAATGATTAAACCATTGGAAACCATATAAACAGATCTCTAATATGTTGTACCAGGTAGTTTGTCTGTTGCAACATATAACCAACCTGTTGCAAGGATGAGTAATCTATTAGAAATAGTAAAAATAAATCACTAATCTATTGCACCAGGTATTTTATCTGTTGCAATGTATAACCAACCTGTTGTAAGGATGAGTAATCTATTGAAAACTATAAAAATAGATCACTAATCTGTTGCACCAGGTAGTTTATATGTTGTAATATATAACCAACCTATTGCAATGGATGAGTAATCCATTGGACACTATAAAATAGATCACTAATTTGTTGCACCAGGTAGTTTATATGTTGCAACATATAATCAACTGTTGCAATGGATGAGTAATCCATTAGAAACCATAAAAACAGATCACTAATCTGTTGCACCAGGTATCTTATCTGCTGCAACATATAACTGACCTATTACAATAGATGAGTAATCCATTAGAAACCATAAAAATAGATCACTAATCTGTTGCATCAGGTATGTTGTCTGTTGCAACATATAACTGACCTATTGCAACGGATGAGTAAATCGTTGGAGACAATAAAAATAGATCACTGAACTATTGAAACATATCACTCATCTGTTGCAAAATGAGTTATATGTTGGATCAATATTATTTAGATTTCTTCTAAACAGAAGATTCGTCTGTCGCAACAGATGAATGAACCATTGAAAGTCGAAAGGCAACTCGCCCGACTATTTTTTGCCAGAGACTGAAGTCGCCGGGGATTGAAGGGAGAATTTTGCAGAACTGTTGTTTGGGAAAGAGTTGAGAGAATATGTTGAGAGAGAAGAGGAGAGAGACTGGTTGATTTGGATTGAAAAAGGGTGTGGGTTGATTTGTATTTTTGAAAAGATTAGAAAGTTTTAAAAATATTAATCAAGTCCATGATTAACTTAATCAAGTTTGCTAATGATGTTTGACCCTTTAAGTTGGTTAATGTCACCAATCCTTCATTCAAGACTTAAAAGACACCTTTCCTTCAATTTTCTCAAGTAACTGTAATACGTTACATTAACTACTCATTCTGTAGCCCATAATAATATATTCTCTTTTTTTTATCTCACATATACATGCAAAAACATCCTTTGCTAAATAATTATCATTGTACAATCTCATAAAACTCTATCATGAAAGAAAAGTTCCCTCTCTTAGCCTAAAATCGACAATCATCTACTTTTAAGAACCCTTAACCCTTGATGTTCATTCACCTTTTATGTTACCCCATACAAAATTAATTTATCCTTTCATAAACTCCAGTTGATAGTAAGGTCAACACCTCATGACTCTACTCGAGTAAAGCATGTACAACTATGGCAGTAGTATCATAAAACTCAAACTATTCAAATTCTTTTTGTTATACCTGTACTTGTCAAGATGGAAAATATACTCTTTATACCAGCTTTGATAGTCATACCACCTCAAACCTCATTAAAAGAAACTTTTCTTCAAACTTTACCATAATCTCTATTCTCACATAATTTTTTACCCTTTACAACTTTAATCATTCCTTAAAATAATGGTGTATGTACCTATACCATCACTAAGCTATTGAATCCTTTTCAATACGCTAATGCTATAAGATGAGAGTAGAAATTCTTATCTCTATTGAAATATTTTTGTTCTCATCATTCACTAAGTAAATCATCCATATTATGAAAAATGCTCCTAATCAAATTCGTAAGAGTTGCCATGCTTATTATTTGGTTATTTAATTTAATCATACCAATCCTAATTTTTAACATTATTTTTAATATTGTTTATGTTCATATGTATTCTTCCCATTGTTGAACAACTAACCGTAATCACATAGTTCTTCAAACTATTGTTTAATCTTACTCAATCTTCTTTCGAATCATAGATACAGTCTACATGTTGTTGCACATATATCTCATTAGTCTATTACCTCTTTCTTAGTACCAGGTTTTGCACCAAACAACATAATATCACCCGTAACTATTAGCATGTAAAACCAATAACAGATCCTCTGTATAAGTGAGAGAATAAAATAAGGAGATTTTAAAAGTTAGATCGAACCAAGAACATATGATAAAGAATAAATATCTCAACACTAATCCATGACACTTGCACTTGTACTCATCAGACAGGAGAACTTAGCACTCTAATACCAACTTTTCAAAATTCATAATCATAGGGATTGTGATGACACCTACTATAATGACCCAAACAAATGGATCGTGAGGTCACCTATTCTAATCCTCCTAGATAGCAGAACCCCTTACCATCCCCTTAGGATACCAAGTAAAAGTCTTTAATCAAATGATAAAATAGATTTCATGATAGGGAAACCTTACAACTTTATGGAATTATCTAACCTAGGATCTAGTCTAAACAGGTACAAAAATTGCTCACATAAATAAGGACTGGAAATAGATTCCACCATGAGTAAGATAAGTTGGAGCTTCTGAAGGATCACTAGCTAAACAGACAAGAAACCAACACTGATCCCTATAAAAAATCTATACCCTAAAAAGGGTATAGCAAGATTAGAATTAGTATAAACCATTGTAATACCCTAAACTTTCTTTAAGTCAAATCTAGTCTCCAGAAGAGTTAGTAATGACTTACTAAATGATTAATATTTAAATCAGCTAGAATTTCTCCAATTTCAACTCTTTATAATGTGGGAAATTGAATTATCTTTCCAACGATACCAATTTTGTCCAAATCCGGTATCAAAGTAAGAAGTTATGGACGTTTTACAGAGAACTGTCAAAATTGCCCAGAAACGATGGTCAGGCGGACGAACTGTTAAGATAGTGATGGACCATCGCCCAAGCCATCACGATTAAGGTAATGAACCCATCTTCTGTCCAAGTGCGATGGTCAGTATCGACGAAACATCAAGCTAGCGACAGACCATCGCCCAAACCATCACAGACGAGGTAGGAAATTTAGGTTCTGGCCAAGTATAACGGTATGAACTGATAGACCATTGAGCTTATAACAAAACTTAGCCCAAAACATTGCCACTTCCGATCAGTGATATTAAGCCATTTTTAAAAGGGTATTTGGGTATTTTTTCACCCGTTTTGATCCATAATTATACCAAACCAGAGCTCATAACTTCATTATTCATCCACAACACCAAATTAGGGTTTCTCTCAAAGATCAATTCCCAAGAACAAGAAACCCTAGGTGTCTAATCCCAAGGTAATAATTCAAGCTTTCCTCCACCAATCTTCAAGAAATCATTCACCCAGGTATGTCAAGTGTTAATTCATGGGTTTGTTTTACCCATGAAGCTCAAGAAACCCTATTTGAAATATAAACTTTGGATTCCATGGTATGAATTGAATTATATCCATGTTTATGTTGTTGTTTGATTTCCAAGTTGAAGTCTTTAATGACTATCATGAAAATATGTTAGCATGTGGTTGAAGTTCTTGCATTGGAAGTGTAAAATATTGCCATGATGTATTATTTCAATATTCATGCCTAAGCCTAAAGATATGAATGGAAGGTGTTTGATAAAATGCCTAAGAGAATAGGAATTATGCCTTATGACTCATTTGTGACCAAAATTGATGAATCCATGTTTCTCCCTTATGTTCGATATGACTCCCACGTTATTGTTTTGCTTTGTAATGGATTGACTTAATGCTCATGAGATTAGGCTTATGAAATTATGATATGTTTATATGTATTCCTATTTATGTGTAATCTTATAGCATGCGAATACTTCATTAAAATCCCCAATGATTGTACTATGAATTGTTGACTATGGTCATGTGTCAAGAAGTATCATGTCTTATCAGTTTCATGCTATCGAGTCCTGGGGGTACCTGTACCCAGCAATTTAGCTGTATGCCTAGAGCCAGTGTCAGTTTTATGATAATCTAAATCATTCCATGATCAGTAGTATTCTTAGTCAGTTTTAGAACTCAGTAGAATTCAGTTAGTCATATGACTCAGAAAAACTCTGTAATCTCAGTAATCTCAGTCAGTTATCAGATCTCAGTAATATTCTGTCAGTCAATGGAACTCAATAAATGTAGTCCAGTTTAGTTCAATTAATTATGTTCAGAGTCTATTCAGATGGGAGTAGGATTCAACACCGAGTGAGCCCAAGGATGGAAATTCACCTGTTATTGAGGGTGTGATTCTTAGAAGTAATTCTTACTCTCTAAAACTACATAGCTAGTGTAGGTTGAGGGTAGATGAGGTGGATTAACCTGTTATATGAGGGTCCTACCATTCTTCTTAGAGTGCCTATTAGGTAAGGGATTACTCATAGCTTATCCTTACCAGTGGCGCGGTATTAACACCCTTCAAATTGGGGTTATAGATTGGACCCCAACTCAATTATATTATCTTATTTGGGGCATGTCGGTTAGATAACCACTTCCCACAGTTATAGTCTTAAACTCAGTCTTAGTAATAAAACTTAGATAGTTCTATAGAAATCAGGACTGTTAGATACAGTCACCCAGCTCAGTATAGAACTCAGCTAGTTTTATCAGAAATAGGTCTTTCAGACACAGTCATTCAGATAATAGTATATCAGTTATATAAAACTTATGTTATCAGTATTCGGATTCAGTGATATCATGATCTCAGTTAAAGTTCACGTATTCATGCATGTATTCTCACGTTCATGTTATTCAGTCAGTTAGTATTGTTCATGCATATAAACTCCTTGCATTCAGCCTACCTCACTTGCATACCAGTACATTCAAATGTACTAACACATTTTTGCAATGGTGTTTTATACCATTGGTTCAGAAGCACGAGCTCCAGAGCATCCTTAGTAGATCAGACATTCAGCAGCCAGACTAGCAGTAAGTCCTCAACATTCAAGGATAGCATAATTATTTTATTACTTTATTATTTAAATAGTACGGAGTTAGTGAGGGACATATCCCATGAACTCCATAATTTTTAGACAGTTTAGAGGCTTCCAAACTATAGCATGTTCAGACAGTTATTTCAATTTTGGTATTGTGATACCATATTATTCAGATGTTATGTTTTATCAGATTTTTTAACCTTATGGTCTTTTAGCCTTTTTCTACATTTATACAGTATATTATGCAGTTCCTAGTAACAAATATCAGTCATGTCTTAGCTTGTGGTCCTTCGGGGTCATGAGCACCAAGTAGCATTTCGGGTACCAGATTCGGGGTGTTACAACCATACATACTGGTAAGCTTCATCGGTTGATCTAGATCAGTTTTGTTGAAACTTATAGGATCAATATTCAGTATTCATATTTTCTGTTATATTAGTTGGTTAACACTGTTTAGTTAGTTAAAATTGTTGCATTGCTTGTTAGTCGAGTCTGTTAAGTGTGTCAAGTTGGTTAGTGAGTTGTTAAGAAGTTATTAGAAAGCTTCTAGATAATCACATATTAGTCATGTGAGTCTATAAATAGGTGGCATGAACTCACATTGTACATAACTAATATACAAGTTTCAATCTTAGCCACTTTCTCTCTTCTTCTCCTTCTTATCATCAAGCTCAGTAACTACTACAATGGTAGTTGTATGTGAGAGAGAGAGAGCTTGAGAGATAATTTAACATGGTATCAGAGCGGTGCGATCATGGAACCTGAGAAGCAATAATAGAATGTGAATACATCTTCAATACAGTGACTTTCTTCTATTTGTGATTCCTATTTGTGAGCTAGTGAGCTTAGAGGAGTTTAAATCTCCATCTGTAAGCCATAGATCTCTGAAAAACAAGTGGTAGATTTCAAAATTTTTGTGATTTCAAAATTTCTATGATTTTTTATTCCATTCTAGCCGTATCCTACAAAATAGACATGGCACCTAAGATTGATCCTAGTGATCCCTTGTTCCTGGGAGCCTCAGATGTAGCAGGAGATGCATTGATTCTCATTAAGCTGACTGGTTCATAGAATTATGGAATTTGGTGTAGATCAATAAAGATTGCACTATTGGGAAAGAGGAAGTATGGTTTTGTGACTGGTACTTGTAGCAAGGACATATATAGAGAGAAATTACATGATCAATGAGAGACATATAATGCAGTAGTTCTTTTATGGATAATGAGTTTAGTAAGTGCAGAGTTACTCAGTGGTATTGCGTATGCAAAAAATGCTTGTGAGGTATGGGAAGATCTTAAGGAGAGGTTTGAAAAGGTGAATTGCATGAGGTTGTATCAATTGCACAGGGAAATCAGCAACCTATATCAAGGCACTAACTCAATCTCAACCTACTTCACTAAGCCAAAGAATTTGTGGAGTGAACATGATGTAGTTATTCCATCTCCATCATGTAATTGTCCTAAGTCTAAGGAGTATGTAGAGCACTTATATCATTTGAGGCTAATACAATTCCTAAGTGGACTAAATAATACATATGACCAAGCAAAGAGATAAATACTGATAAAAGGAATAACACCTACACTTAACCAAACATATGCAATGATTATTGAAGATGAAATCCAACAACTTGCTTGTGTTGTAACTATTAATGATAGAACTGAGCCTATTGCTATGCAAGTAAATAGAAAATATGTAGATTCTAGATATGGAAGCAGGAATCAGGTATCAACCAGCTATGAAAGTCAAGGTTACAAAGGTAAAAGATGTGATTACTGTAACTTCACTAGCCACATAAGAGAAAACTATTGCAAATTGCATGGATATCCAAGTAATTGGAGAAACAAGAAAAAAAGTAACTACAATAATCCAAGGGAAGCATCAGATTAGGCATTCTACAATGGTCAAGGTAGAGGTGGTGGACATGGACAATCAGCTATTAGCAAAACACTAGACAATCATCAGCTGATAACTTTATTGGACTTGAGGTAGAGAAATCATATTTGGCTGATCAAACTGGTATTCAGGGAAGAAAGGCAATAATAATGCAACTCTGGCAAAGGGACAAGTTTTCTTAAAATATGAATATAGACATATCATAGCATTGATCAATAAAGAGACAAATGAATTAGAACAAGCTAATATGATAGGTGCTATTACTTGTTTTTCTTGCCAAGTTATTCCACATGAATGGATCATAGACTCTAGAGCCGTACACCATGTGGTAGCACACAATGATATATTCTCACACTATCACAAAATGGAAAACACAATGTGTGATAAAGTAAACCTACCTACTGGAGCCAAGATGGATATATCACATGTAGGAGAGGCACAGGTGATGAAAGATGAGGTTGTAAGAGATGTGTTGTATGTTCTTGATTTCAAAATGAACTTGTTATCAGAATCTAAGATGACTAGGCAACTCTCTTATTTTGTTTTATTTTATCCTACCTTTTTATATATTTCAGGACCTTCACAATGGAAAGGTAAAGGGGATTGGTAAAGAAAAAAAAGGGATTATACATCCTTAAAAATATATGTAGAGTGAATGGTATTCTCAATAATGTGGCTCATCAAGAGTAGGATGCAGGAATAGAGATGCATGGGTGCAGTTTGTGGCATGTGAGGCTGAGACATCCCTCTTCTCAGGCATTAAGAACTTTGAATCTGTTAAGACACAGTAGTGATGTAGATATTCTAAATAAATGTCATGTTTGTCCATTAGCTAAACAAACTAGACAAATTTTTCCTGTCAGTACATCTTGTGCTTCAAAATGTTTTGATATTGTACACATGGATCTATGGGGGCCTTATAAGACACCTACTTTTGACAAGAAATACTATTTTTAACTGTTGTTGATGGTCATAACAGATATACATGGTTGCATCTGTTACAATTAAAATCTGAGTGTATTGTAGCCATAAAAAACTTCTTTACTCTGATTCAGAATCAGTTTGGTGCTCAAGTAAAAATACTAAGGTTAGATAATGGGATAGAGTTCCTTAATTCTAAATGTAAAGAGTTGTTTAAGTCCTTGGTAATAATACATCGAAGCAGCTATCCATACACACCATAAAAAATGGTGTGGTTGAGAGAAAACACAGACAGTTATTGAATGTTGCAAGAGCCATCAAGTTTCAATCATAAATGCCTATAAAGTTTTGAAGCTTGAATGTTAAGGCTATTGTGTATCTTATTAAAAGGTTACCATCCTCGGCTATTATGGCTAAAAGTCCTTATGAAATATTGTTCTGTAAAGTCCCATCATTGACACACCTAAGAGTTATTAGATGCAAATACTATGCTTCAGTACTACCAAAGGGTGATAAGCTCTCTAAAAGAGCTAAAGTTACAGTATTGATGGGTTATTCTACCTGTCAGAAGGATTATATATTGGTGGATTGGTTTACTAACAAGTTGTTTATCACAAGAGATATGGTGTTCAAAGAAAATTCATTCCCCTTTGCAGAGGATCCAAGCTCAGAATCAGCTGCTAATTTCCCTAAGCTGAGTTTACCTGATCATACTGATGTAGTAGTAGAGGTAGATGATTACATATATCCTGATAATCAATCACACGATCCACAAGAGGAAGGTGCATTACCACATAATCCTGATAGTATCCAAGATGAAGACACTCACAACTTGCCCAGTATGGATGAGTCATCATCATTACCTGTAGAAGTTTCCCCCAAGAAGATTATATAGAGTCATCAAACAACCTACTTAGTTGTTGGATTATGCATCACCAGGGAAAAGAAGAGGAATCAGATATCCTATGGCAAACTATCTATCTTATGCTAATACTAGTTCAAGGTACCAAAGTGTTATTTTTTAGTCTGTCAGCAGAAGTGGAACCATATTCTTACAATAAAGCTAGTAGAGATAAGAGGTGGATTGAAGATATCAAATAGGAGGTTAAATGTAACACCCCACACTTTCAGTCTAAAGTTTGAATTCTCTTTTCAATGCGTATAGACCCGAACCAAATGATTCCTTATTAATATATGTGTGGTGATTAATACTATTGTGTGGTAATACATTTGAACATGAATTGAGGTCTCAAAAATCCCCTAACTCAAAGATGAGTTAAAAATTCTCCTATCAATTAAGTTTTGGTGAATATATCAACTTGGGTCAACTTTCATTGACCATAACTTTGTTTATATATTGAATTATAGGGCCTACTATATATCAAATAAAATTTCTTTGAGTCTTCTTTCCAATGCTACCAGTTTTGCCTTAATCTGATAATGGAGTAAAAAGTCATGCCCATTTTCCTGAAAAGTATTAGTTTGTCGAGGTGTGATGGCCATACTGATGGAACAACAAGTCAGTGATGTCCCATCAAGACTGACCATCAACCTCAAATAGTAAGGTCGATTTTTGGCCATTAACTGATGGTTGGAGTGACGACCTATCACCAGAGTGACGATCCATCACCCAAACCATCAGTCGAGGTTCATGGTCCCAGGGTGTTTATGAAATCATGTCTAGTAGAGTCTTTCTTATGGGTTTGTTGTGCACAACACTTATAATCAGAAGTCTACTGGATATTTAAGAGTTGTTTCTTATTCTTTCAGACTCCAGTTCGTGCTATAGCATCGTCCATAAGAAAGTTATCCAAATCCCTTCCTATTTCTAATTTCATGGGCCATGCCTCATTATTGAGGCAATATAAATCTAAGAGTCTAGCTCCCCAATGATATGGTTCACTCTGATTGAGTTATCCATAAAAGTTATCAGATAACATAAGGACTTGAGAGTAGTCCATTAGTGTTTCAAGGTGTATTGGTTTGAGTGTATACCTTTATCCTGATGAAATCATACTTTTCATCTTGAGGTACAAACTGTATTCAGTCCCCTTTCAAAATTCTTATTGCAGATGTCATGCATAAGGGTAATGATGTGCAACAGAATGTTGGAACTGTATTTCCACCCAAGTAGTAGTGTATGTTAAAGTGTCATAACCTATTGGTAGTGAGACGGTCCAGAAGTTGGTGACATAAAGTCACAAGGTTAGCAGTCAGAGTGATGGTGACTTTTGCATAAATAAATAGTTTTAGTTATATAATCGTGGATTGAGGAGTGGGTTGCCATTTTATAGTGATAGACTAATGTGGTAGCAATATATTATGATTTTATGGTAGTTTGAGAAGAAAGTGGCTTGTTACGATTATTATTTATTCAAAATAGGGAAGGATATCAGAATGGATAGTTATGATGGTTGTAGAAATTATTTATAGGTTTTGAATAACAAGGGGTAGATTAGTCAATAAGTTATGGGTAGAGACTCATTGGTGTATATGGAATTTGAAGGTAGTGGGGATGTATGTATGGGTAAATAAATATGACGTGGGGAAGTGGAATATGTTGATGAGACCGTAATGGGTTATGTTATAAGATTAAGATCACTATCCCTATTATGACTTTACCCGTCCCTTGATTGTCTTTATTCTAGTAGTTGTAACTAGTACTTCTTGTGAGAAGGTAAGTAGTAGATTTTGAGGTGTAGTAGTAATGTCCTAGAGGGGACGTGATTGAAGGTAGTAGGTAAATGAAATGAAGTATTTTGGGTTGAGTTCCCAATTTGATGGGCTAGTATAGTATGTGGCATGCTTCGTTAGTGGTACATGCTTGACGTTAGACTGTAGGCTTGAACGTTAGATATGAAGTATGGTGATATAAATAGTAGCTTAAGACTAATGATATATATTTGTGGGATCGAACTTATAGGCTTGATGTGAGGTGTGCAATAGCCTAGGTTGGAAACTTGTGAAAAGGGGAGTGGATAAATGGTGATATATATACGTGAGGACTAGTGTTATAAAAAAAGATAAATTGTGGTTGTCATTTAGTGGATAAGAGCGTCGGTATATAAGAATAAGTTGAACCCCTAGGTAGTATGTTGTTAGATAAGGTTTATCTGTATAAGTGTCATGCGTACCTAGTTTGAGTTTTTAAATTTTGTAGTACGGAGAAGTTTGGGGAGTTGTTATATAGTTTTCATTAAAGTTGAGTTTGAGGAAATATAGGTAGGCAATATGCGCCTTTGGTATAGTTGTGCAAATTTTGATAAGTGGTAAGTTTTACGATGAGAGGTTTAATGCGAGTATCTTAAGTGGTGGAGAATAAGTGGGTATATAATAAAGGGTATGGATATGTATACCCACGTGAGTGTGAGTTATAGGGTGATGGCTATAGAGTCTAGCGAAAGTTAAGAGTAGCATTTACTGAAATCAAGACCTTCATAGTATAGTTCATCAGGGAGAGTTTAGTGTTTAAGTTTATGGTGATGTCTCTTTTGTATTGATAGTAGTGGCTACAGATTTTGATGTGAGGATATGCCTGTAGGTCTAAGAGTGTGACTTTGGTCTAAGGGGGAGATGATGGATTAAAGTAGTTCCCAAATTTTTTTGTGGTGTAAAGTTTTAAGTAAGAATCATGATAAATTAAGTCATGTTCAAGCAAGCTCCTCCTACTCCAATTTTAATAGACACCTACCAATGTCTTATGTATTTAAGTCATGCCTATGTCTAAGGTTTGAGCTCTCTATGTAACTCATGTCATGTTCTGACCTCCAAACTAGAAGCAATAATGTCCCTCAGTGATCCAATATTCAATGTATTCAAGCTCGATGTTATGTTGTTCATGATCCATAAAAGTCTATGCCTGACATAATGATTGATTCAAAGAAACTATGCTTTCCATATGTTACCGATTCATTTTATGTCGGGATTAGCTAAGGTGATAAAGTTTATGCTAACTCATGGAAAATCTTAGTTCTTTAAATGAGGATCAATCGCTTCAAGTGGCAATATTTGTCTTAGTTGTTAACTATATAAATTTTGGCTTTATGCCATATACCTCATGATATGTGCATCCATGTTTCTCATTGTGGTCTGTCCAATGGAAACCATGTTGTGTTGTGTTCCTGCTGACACTTGATATAGGAAGCACTTCATGTCTATTCTATCGTATCTTCACCTCATGTCGCTCCTTGAGTAGTGAAATAAATATAAGTTATGGTCAAATAGTGTTACTTTCATTTATGACATTTATGCTCGGTTCCCTCAATGACACTCCGTATGTTAGTATGATGGTGGTTGTGGAAGCGAGGTGATGTTTTAGGTAGGAGAGTAAATGTTCTTGAAGGTGAAATTTTTTGGATATGATTTCTTGAGCTAAGGTTATAGGAGAAGAGGGAAGAAGGAGATGAACTTTTGTTGTGTGAAATAGATAAGAAAAAGAAATGTGGCAAAAATATTTGTGAGCGTGATTGAAATTGATGGTCTTAGTGGGGAGATCTATAAAGTGGGTGTAGTAATGATTAGGCTTGAATGTTGTGATTTCTGAAAACGCAAATCAATGTGTTATGTGGTTGGTACTCTTTGATTTAAAACCCGAGTGTATTTGTTGGTATTGACAAGGTAAAGTAATTTTCTTAGTGAGATATAAAGTATAGGGTTTTGTAGCTTAAATTGGCACCTTTTAACTCCGAGTTAGGCTTCAACGTAGAAGTACTATGTAGTGAGATTCAAACTCTTGTGGTTAGATGTGTGATGGGGTAATCGTAAATTGGAAATGATGAAGTATGTTGTTTACTGTTTGGGGCATAGAGGAGTAGTGTCACGAAGTTTAAGTCTATTCGATGCACCTTGTAAAGTAGAGGATGCTTTCATTTCTTATCTCCCGTGAAATCTTATTTCATTATTTGTACCAATGTAAATCGGACCTATTATTACCAAATTAACTCATACCATATGTTGTGATGATCATTATCCCTAGAATTCATGTACAAGGTCATCCCTATGTAAAGTTTCATTACCTCATGTTTCGTGCTTATGTGTTTCACTAGGGCTTATCATGAAGCTCTTTTGATTCCTTTGCATGTTTTGTTGAGGAAAAATGTTCAATGAGATGTTACATTCCTTATTCCATACCTTTAGAGCTTCAACAAGTCCATACCCATCATTAGGGGATGAATGATCCCAAGGGGGAGATAATGTAACACCCCGCACTTTCGGGCTAAAGTTTGAACCGTCTTTTCTATGTGTATAGACACAAACCAAATGATTACTCATTAATATGTGTGTGGTGATTAATACTATAGTACGGTAATACATTTGAACATGAAGTGAGGTCACAAAAATCCCCTAACTCAAAGACGAGTTGAAAACTCTCGTATTGATTAAGTTTTGGTGAACGTCTCCACTTAGGTTAACTTTCATCGACCATAACTTTGTTTATATATCAAACTAGAGGGACTGGTATATATTAAATGAAAGTTTTTTGAGTCTTCTTTCCAACGCCACCAGTTTTGCCTTAATCCGCTAATGGAGTAAAATGCCATGTCCATTTTCCTGAGAGGTGTCAGTCTGCCGAGGTGTGACGGCCAGACTGATGGACCATCAAGCCTGACCATCAACTTCAAATAGTAAGGTCGATTTATGTCCATTAACTGATGGTTGGAGTGATGGTTAGTCACTAGAGTGACGGTCCGTCACCCAGACCGTCAGCCGAGGTCGAATCGCACAAAAGAGATATTTTTAATAAGGTATTTTGGTACTTTTCCTTCCCAAAAACCTCTCACACGAATTAAATTACACCCTAAATATTATTTATTCAACCATTATCAGTTTTACAATATATCAAATCCTCTCCACTCTCAAGAACAAGAGAAATTAGGGTTTCCATCAAATATCAAGAATCAATCCTTAAGTTTAAGCATTCCAAGAAATGAATCCAGATTTGGATTTTTATCCTTCAATCTAAGTAATCTAAGGTACGTGGGATTTTTCTAAACTACACGAGCATGGTGAAATTGTTTTGATAATGCTTAAATGTTGAGAAATCATGAATTTGCAATGTTTTTTGAATTTACATTTACAATTGTGCATTGTGAAATCCTTTTTATGATAATGGTTTGGTTTTCAGGCCTTCCCCTAAATTAGATTTGTACTCGTATATAAGTATGTATGCATTTTCGAGTTCTAATGTTGAATTGAGAGCATGACCAATTAAAATTCCTCTCTTGTTGTAAAACCTCTTGTTTTCATATGTTATGAATTATTCAATTGCATACTGAGAAGCATGATCCAAATGTCTTTACTATTGTTTAAGCATTGATTTTTGGATAAGAACTGAAGAGAGGGTGATTCTTGTTAATATAAATGAAAAGTGGTGATTCAAAGATATTGCATGGTTTGTTACAAAATACTTGACCACCACATGTTTGTTGAAATGTTGAAAAGAGAGAATCCCTACATAGTTTGAAATATGTTTTGAAAATGAGAACTCCCTTGCATTGCTAGATATTTTTTGCTGGTCAACTGAATCGATTAGATTGAAAGAAGTAATGCATATTAGTATATGTCTTATACATACTAATTGCAAGTCTTGATATGATGATACCAAAATAGATGAATGCCATCACAGACTTAGAACAGAATAGAAGTCATATTTTAATTAGATTTTTAGACTTTGAGTTTTGAAATATCCATGTTCAGAAAAGCTTAAAATGGGATTAAGAGATGTTAGGTGGTTACCCGAAGAAGGCACGAGTTTAGAAAACTCATTACCCAAAATCGTGTTTTGCCGATACAGGTTATTATGTCCACCAGAGGAATTATACGCTGGCTGAGTATCCTGGGGCGTATTAGACTCAGACACTCCAACCCTTGCGACAAACTTGAGTTGGAGGCTTACCCACTGAGTCAGTGGTGGAGTCCATATAGCCCTTGGAATATCAGACTTGTAGGGTGTACCACCTAGCTCAGATGTAAGACAAAGAGTGAGTCATGGTTTCAAAGTCTTTGAAGTATGCCATGTGTTTTCATATATTATATGTAAAATATTTTATGATTTTCTCTCACTTATGTTATATGTAAATACATTATTTTAGATTTCTCTATGTACCAGTATATTTGAATTGACCCCCTATATTTCAGAATCTTAGGCTCAGTCCCGAGGGCTCGCTAAGCCATAAATTGATTGGTCAAAGATTTGTAGTTGATGAGCCTCCCTTATTCCAGAAGGACTAATGTATAAGTCATTGTTATTTTATTTTGATTTGTAGTCCGACTGGGGGCCTTGTCACAGTCTTCAGACAAAGGTTATTCTTAGTTAGTAGAGATTTTGCAGACTAGTGTTAGATGTTTTTTATCTTTATGAACTCATTTCAGTATTGAGTAGTTTGAAATAAAAGTTGACCATGATTACATTTTGTTTTGTATTTCCGCATTTCCGCTTAGTATGTGAATGGTGTATATGATTGTAATTTAGAAGGAGAGCTCGTGCCTTCGTTGTTCAGGATGTCCGTCACAGCCAAGGCCTCAGTTCGGGTCGTTACATTAAAGCTCTTAAAGACAATCACACTTTAGAGGTAGTTGATATTCCTCTAGACAAGAATATAATTGGATCAAAATGAGTGTACAAAATCAAGTACAAAGACAATGGAGAAGCAGAGAGGTTTAAGGCTAGGTTGGTATCCAAGGGTTATAGCCAATAGGAGGGACTAGACTATCATGACATATTCTCTCCTGTAGCTAAAATGGTTACCGTGAGAAGTGTTATTGTCTTAGCAATATCAAAAGGGTGGAGTATGTACCATATGGATGTCTACAATGATTTCCTACAAGGTGATTTAGATGAGGAAGTGTATATAGAAACGCCAGATGGTTTCAAGGAGGGAAGGCAACACAAAGTTTGCAGATTAATTAAGTCACTATATGGACTTAAGCAAGCATCAATGCAATGGAATATAAAGCTTACTGTATCATTGCTCAATGTAGGATTCTCTCAGAGAAGTTATTATTATTCACACTTTACCTTAAAGAAGTCAGAAGGTATGGTGGTGGTTCTGATTTATGTAGATGATCTTTTGATAACAGGTGACAATGCAAACATGATAAATTCAGCAAAAAGTACTCTTTATTAGCAGTTCAAACTTAAGGATCTAGGTGAACATAAGTACTTCTTAGGCATTGAAGTGTTGAGGTCTGCAAGTGTAGTAATATTGAACCAAAAAAAGTATATATTGGTATATATGATACAGGGCTTGATGGTGCTAAGACAGCTCTTACTCTATTGGAGATTAATGCCACGCTAACTTCTGTTGAAGTGGATGAAGCAACAGGTGCTAAAGAAGATATTTTTCTAAGGGATATAACATCATATCAAAGACTTGTTGGAAAACTAACTTATGCAACAATAACCAGACCTGATATCAGTTGTGCAGTATAGACACTAATTCAGTTCATGCAACAACCTAAAAAATCACATTTGGAGGCTGCAAACAGGGTGATAAGATATCTAAAGGGAACTGTCGGACAAGGTATATGGATAAAGGCATAGCCTACTGTATAGTTAGTTTACTGGTGTGATTCAGATTGGGCTGCATGTCCAAACACTAGGAGGTCTATTACAGGTTATGTGGTGCAGTTTGGTGGTTCATTGATATACTGGAAGTCCAAAAAATAGCATACTATCTCCAGAAGCTCAGCTGAAGCAAAATATAAGAGAATGGCCTCAACTTTGGCAAAAGTAATATGGTTGGAGGGACTATTTACAGAATTAGGGGTCCCTATCACTAAACCTATTATTATCTTTAGTGATAGCAAATCAGCTATTCAGCTAGCTTCTTACCGCAAATTCTATGAGAGAACTAAACATATTGAGGTGGACTGCCACTTTATCAGAGATAAGATCAAGAAAGGGTTAGTTCAACCCATGTATGTGCAGACAAATCAAAAGGTTGCAGATATCCTCACAAATGGCTTGAGTCATGATCAACACTCACATCTCCTAAGAAAACTTGGTGTGCTCAACATTTTACACCCTGCAGCTTGAGGAGGAGTGTTAAAACTTATAGGATCAATATTCAGTATTCATATTTTCTGTTATATTAGTTGGTTAACAGTTGGTTAACACTGTTTAGTTAGTTAACACTGTTGCATTGCTTGTTAGTCAAGTCTGTTAGGTGTGTCAAGTTTGTTAGTGGGCTGGCAACTTGATTAAGTTGTTAGGAAGTTGTTAGAAAGCTTCTAGATAATCACATATTAGTAATGTGAGTCTATAAATAGGTGGCATGAACTCACATTGTACATAACTAATATACAAGTTTCAATCTTAGTTCACTTTCTCTCTTCTTCTCCTTCTCATCGAGCTCAGTAAATGCTGCAATGACAGTTGTATATGTGAGAGAGAGCTTGAGAGATATTTTAACAAGATTACACAAATATAATGTAAATATTTAAAAGAATACATGCATTATTTAGACTCATTACCAACCCCCACAGTTTCCCTTTCACTCTTTCACTAACTTCCAGTTATGAATTTCAAGTCACAGTTCTTTCTCTCACGCTTTTAACACACTAGAACACCAAGTCAGGCCTTACACCAAGGGTCTACCTAACTTCTAAGGACAACTAAAACAAGGTAGTCCCAATACATAAGTCAACAAATCTAACAAGTCACCTATCATACCTATAGAAGAACTATTCAAACATGTGACTTATCCATCCAATTCCCAGAATATTTGCTTAAATTTTATTGCATAACTTACACATGTTCTTTTATGTATCCCATTGATATAGATTTATATAGTTATCCTCTACCTTCTTATCCATTTCCCGCCCAATGAAATACAACAACTTACATCAAAATAAGAATTACAGGTCAAAGGATAAGCAGAAAAGACCTAATAAAATTACGGTACCACAAGTTAATACATGCTCAACCAATATGGGCTTAGCCACACAAGTATCGTATAAACAACTTAGGAACGCAATCATCAAGTCAAAATATTCTCACAAAGTCAATTTTAGTCAAACCTTATCAAGACAAGTCGAGAAGTTAAACATTTATTTAGTCAACCAAAGCTGAGTAAACAACCCTGACTCTTACAATATCCAAGTTAATCAACCATGACTCTAATATGAGGTATTAAAATATATGACAGCAATCAAACCACACAATAATCCCACAAATATATCAAGAATAATAATATAATTCTGTAATACCCCGTGTTAGTCTTAGCTCAGTTCAGCCTATAGTGCATGTACAAAAGGCATAGAACCTGAAAATTTAGCTAAATGTTGAAGACTTAGTTTTATTTTTGGCCTCTTAATTTTGATGATTTTCTAAATTGACCTTCCCGACCCTGAGATGATGGTATCTAAGTTAATTCATGTTCAGGGGTATAAGTAGCATGTCTCGGTTAAGTTTTGGATTTTTTGAACGAGGATTGAGGAACGTTTAGATTTCAATTCCAGAACCTCACCGCGATTGTGGCGCATTGCGATGGGTTTAGCGGTGGAATACTTGGCGCGTTAAGGTGGGTTTAGCGGTGGCATCCTTGGAGCGTCGCAGTAATGGAATAATCGGCGTCCTAGTTATGAATTTAAATTTCAGATGGGTAATCTTGTCTTTTTTCAGCATCCCAATTCGTAAAAACACGAGATTAAATAGCTGATAGGGCATTATTTGCTCAGTTTCCCCAATTTTATTATCAAATAAACCCTAACCCTTCCCCTAATTAATCAAGTTCAATCACTATTCCTTCAAGAAAACTCAAGAATTCAAGCTTCACCACCCAAGGACTATCAAGAAAGTTAATTCTCTTGCAAGATTAAAACTTTAAGGTATGTTAGATGTTCATCCATGGGCCCTTTTCACCCATGGAAAGAATCCATTTTTATGCTTTAAATCATGAATTTACATATTTAAAATGAGTTATTTTCATGAAGCTTTTAAGAATTTCAATTATACATGATGTTTGCAAGTGATATTAGTTGGAAAGTAGCCCTTACATGTTTGAAGCATGAAATTCCATGTTAAATACCCCAATGTATGATTTTATTGTTGTGATTATGTTACTCACACTTGTTTCAATCATCTCCATGCCTAATTCATGAATTTCAAGTGTTTGATTAAATGCCTAAATGGTTGGATTTTGAACATTGACTACTTATTATGCTTTGAAGCTTTAGTATGTTTCTACTGTTAATGTTATCGAGTCCTGGGGATTATGAATACCCAAAAACATAGCTATTTACTTAGTCTTAATATTTTTAGAATGGTTTTGGATATATTAGAGTATTATCAATTCGGTCAATTATCATATTAGTAAGCTTAGTTTAGTCTAGTAATAAGAGTTAGTCCAATTGGGAGTAGGATTTAGCACCGAGTGAATCCAGGGATGGGGGCTCACCTTCCAGTAGAGGGTTTGTCCTTTAGAGCTAGTCCTCGCGTTCTATAACTAGTTAGCCAACATAGATTAAGATGTTAACCTACCAGTTGAGGGTTGAAATTTATCTCACTAGAGCACCAGCCAGTAGAGGGTGACTCTTTAGTCCTTTGAGACTTCACATTAGTGGATCCACACAGCCAGTGTTACTACCCGTGGCACGGTACTGACACCCTACCAACTGGGTTCACAAGTTGGACCCCAATTAGCTCATATTGGGGCATGTCAGTTAGATGATAGCTCCCACAGTCTCAGTCCAGTCTCAGTTTGGAAGTCAATTTAAGTTTGGTTGACCATAGCATATAGTTTATCAATTAAATCAGTACTCAGATTTCAGTATTTTAGTTTATAGACTATTCCAGTATCATGTTATATGCTTGGTCATGCATTCTTAGATTTTACAGCCTTCACGCATAATATATTTCAGTTATATCATACCATTCATTCAGTAAGTTATTATTCATGCACATGAGCCTATGCATGTCAACCTAACCTCATTTAGCATAATAGTACATTCAAAGTACTAACTACATACTCATTTCTTGTTCTATGATATCTCATATCATAGGTTCGGATGCTCAGGTTCCCGATCGCACTTAGACATTCCAGTACATCAACAACTGTAGCAGTGGTGAGTCCTCATATTCCAAGGACCGATGATGTTTATTTTAGTATTTTACTTCAGTTAGTCAGTTGGAGTTAGTTGAGGCCTATCCCTTCAACTCTTATTCAGTTAGTTTAGAGGCTTTCAGACAGTTTAGTCAGTTTTGTCATTATTTTACCAATTTTTCAGATGGTTGATTTCAGACACTTATTTCTAGGATTATAATTTTAGAGATATTTTTGTATTTAAAAACCTTATGGCATATTCAATTGTTTCCATATATGTTCATTACCAGTATATTATTCAGTACTCACAATAGGTACCAGCTCATGGGTTAGCTTGTGTCACTTATGATCGTAAGCACCGTGTGGCATACAGGGAGTACTCCCGGTGCATTACAAACTTGTTATCAGAGCCTAAGGTTTTAAAGTGTCTTAGAAAGTCTAAAATTCATGTTGAGTAGATTTTTGTGCATGGGTGTGGAGCGCGCCACCCTTATGGACAAGAGGCTATAAGACGTTTTAGAAAAAGTTTTCCTTTTTTAGTATTCATGTCGTGCAGATGAGCAAGAGCTTAATTTAAACTCCCTTTCCAATTCAATCTTCTTTCCATTTAGAGAACATGCCTCACAGAAATACTAACGAAAAAAGAAATGGGAATCACCCCACACCTTTGCATGTTCAGGAAAATCCCCTGAACGAGCATGTCTCGCATTTTGAATTTAGAGATGCATTGACTAATTTAACTCACTCTGTAGCAGTTCAGAATAATTAGTAAGTTATTGTCCCAGTCGTTCCAATGGCTAATACTGTTGCAGCTAGGATTCGGGACTTCATCCAAATGAACCCTTCTCTAATTTTGGGATCCAAGTCTGACTAGGATCTACAGGATTTCTTTGATATGGTTTAGAAGGTAACTAGCACTATGGGTGTGAATTTTAGTGAGAGTGCAAAGTTGGGAGCTTAACAGTTATAGGATCTTGCTCACACCTAGTATAAGCAGTGGAACGGAGATAAAGGGGCAGATGTAGGCCCTATTGAATGGGAGGAATTTGCTACAGCCTTTTTAGATAGGTTCTTTCCCTTGGAGTTAAGGGAACCTAAGGTGTACAAGTTTATCAATTTGAAGAAGGGGAACATGAGTGTGAAAGAGTAGTCTCTTAAGTTTACTCGTCTAGCCAGGTATGCTCCTAATGTGGTGTCTGATGATAGGTCTAGGATGAGTAAGTTTGTTTCTGGGGTAACTGATAGCGCGGTCAAGAAGTGTAGGACCACGATGTTGATTAAGGAGATGGATTTGTCTAGGTTGATGGTCCATGCTTAAAAGATTAAGGAGAAAAAATTTAAGGAATGAGAGAGGGAGAATAAGATAGCCAGAACAGGTAGCTTTAGTTTCACTCAGTCGATGTCAGAGGGTGGTAAGCATTATTAATTCCGTCAGATATATCTATCCCCATCTCTATCTTCAGCTAGAGCGCTAGTGCCTAGGATTAGAGATGACAATTAGGATAGGGCACCAGGCTCCAAGTCCCAAGGCAGTGTGAATAGTAGTTGTACAAATCCTCTTTACTAGAAATACGGTAGAAACCATTAGGGTGTGTGTAGAGCTGGAAGTGATATATGCTTTGGGTGTGGCAAGCCAGTCCACAGAATTAGGGATTGCCTAAATAGTGGTCAGCAGGGTCAATCCAGTAGTCTTCCAGTTCCATCCGATCGCCCGACTCAGCAGGGTGCCACTTCCAGCACAACCAGTGCTCAGCACCCAAATTGATTTTATGCACTTCAGTCCCGATAAGATCAGGAAAGTTCTCCTAATGTGTTTACTAGTACGTTACAGGTCTTTCATTTACATGTTTATTCTTTGTTAGATCTTAGAGCTTCTCTTTCTTTTGTAACTCCCCATATAGTTATTAATTTTGGTGTCAATCCTGAGACTTTAGCAGAACCCTTCTCAGTGTCCACCCTAATAGGATTCATTATTATATCCAGGCAGGTATACAGGAACTGTCCGGTCATAATATCCCAGAAAGTCACCTCAGTTGATCTTGTAGAGTTAGATATGACTGATTTTGATGTTATTCTCATCATAGATTGGCACCACTCATGCTATGCTTCAGTTGATTGTAGAAATAGAGTTGTTCATTTTCAGTTTTTGAATGAACCAGTCCTTGAATGGAGGGGTAGTACTTCAGCACTTAGGGGTCAGCTTGTTTTGTACCTTAGAGCGAGAAAAATAATATCCAAGGGGTGTGTCTACTATCTTGTTCGAGTTAAAGACTCTAGTTTAGAGATTCCAAATCTTGAGTTAGTTTCTGTAGTGAGGGAATTTCTAGATGTGTTTCTCAAAGATTTTCCCAGAGTTCCTCCCGAAAGGGAAATCGACTTCGAAATTGACTTCTTCCAAATACCCAGAATATATCTATTCTGCCCTACAAAATGGCTCCCTCGAAGCTTAGAAAGTTAAAAAATAGTTGAAAGATCTCTTATATAAGGGATTCATCAGGCCCAGTGTTTCCCCATGGGGCACTCCAGTCCTTTTCGTGCATAAGAAAAATAGTTCTCTTAAAATGTGCATCGATTACCGTCAGTTGAACAAAGTCACTATCAAGAATGAGTATTCTCTCCCCAGAATTGATGACTTATTCAATCAAATTTTGGGTGACAGTTATTTCTCTAAGACAGACCTCAGATTCGGCTAACATCAACTCAGAGTCATAGAATGTGACTTTCCGAAAATAGCTTTCAGAATTCCTATTCATGTCCTTTGGTCTAATAAACTACCCAACAACTTTCATGGACTTGATGAATACAGTGTTCAAGCAGTACTTTGACATATTCGTCATAGTCTTCATAGATGACATCCTTGTCTATTCTCGTAATAAAATTGATCATGCAGACCACCTCAAAATAGCATTGCAGACTCTTAAAGCCCATCAGTTGTTTGCCAAATTCAATAAGTGCAAGTTCTAGCTAAGATCAATAGCTTTCCTTGGCCATATTATTTCCGGTGAGTATATTAGAGTTGACCTTCAAAATACTAAAGCAGTGAGAAACTGGCCCCGACCCATATCTCTGTCAGATATCAAGAGTTTCTTGGGTTTGTCTAGATATTACAGATGGTGTGCTGAAGGGTTTTCATATATTTCATCCCAATGTCCAAATTGACTCAGAAGAAAGTCAAGTTTCAGTGGTCAGCTTCTTGTGGGAATAGTTTCCAGGAGTTGAAGACTCGACTCACCTCAGCCCTAGTTTTGACCTTGCTAGATGGTTCAGATGGGTTTGTTGTTTACTGTGATTCTTCCAAAGTTGGTTTGGGTTGTGTTTTGATGTAGAGAAGTAAGGTCATATCCTATACCTCTAGACATATTAAGATCCATGAAAAGAATTATCCTACCCATGATCTTGAGTTAGCAGTCGTTGTGTTTACCTTGAAAATTTGTATGCATTATCTGTATGGGGTGCATGTTGATGTGTTCATGGACCATGAAAGTGTGCAGTCTGTGTTTTTGCAGAGAGAGTTAAATCTCCATAAGGAAAGGTGGTTAGAATTGTTGAAGGACTATGATATGAGTGTTTTGTATCATCTAGGCAAGGCCAATGAAGTTGAAGATGCCCTTAGTGGATTATCTATGGGTAGTATGGCTTATGTTGAGAATGATAATAAAAAGTTGGTCCAGGAGGTTCATTAGTTGTCTAGGTTAGGCATTTGTTTGGTTGACTCAGCTAAAGGTAGTGTATGGGTCTGGAATAGTTTGAAATCTTCTTTGGTTGCTGGAGTGAAAGAAAAGCAAGATATGGATCCCAATCTAGTTAAGTTAAAGGAGTCAGTCAGAGATCAGAAAATAGAGCTTTTCTCCCAAGGGGGAGTTGGTGTGTTGTGTCACCAGCATGGTTCAATTTGGGTTATTATAGACAAAATGGCAAAATTATCCCACTTCTTGCCAGTCTATACTTCTTATTATACTGAGGATTATGCCAAGCTCTATATTAGAGGGTTGGTCAGGTTTCATGGAGTCTCGTTGTCCATAATTTCATATAGAGGTAGTCAGTTTACCTCTCACTTTTAGAAAGCTTTTCAAAAGGGTCTTGGTACCCAAGTTTGTCTCAGTACAACCTTTCACCCTCAGATAGATGGTCAGGCAGAAAGGACCATTCAAACCCTAGAGGACATGTTGAGAGCTTGTGTTATTGACTTTAAGGGCAGTTGGGATAATTACTTGCCATTGATTGAGTTTTATTACAATAACAGTTATCATTCCAATATTCAGATGGCTCCGTTTGAGGTTCTTTATGGGAGGAGATGTAAATCTCCTATTAGTTTGTTTGAGGTAGGTGAGAACGCATTGAGAGGGCCAAATTCAGTATTTGATGCATTGGATAAAGTTCAGCTAATCAGAGAAAGGCTTAAGACAGTCCAAAGTTGACAGAAATCCTAGGCAAATTTGAGAGGGAGAGATCTTGAGTTTGAGGTTGGCGACTTAGTTTATTTAAAAATCTCTCCCATGAAGGGAGTGAAGAGGTTTGGAAAGAAAGGGAATCTCAGTCCTCGATATGTTGGCCCTTATAGGATCTTGAGCTGTTATGGGAAGGTAGCGTATGAGCTTGAGTTGCCCGCAGATTTGGCATCAATGCACCCAGTATTCTATGTTACTTTGTTAAAGAAGTGTATTGCCAATCCAGATATAGTAGTCCCTTTATAAAGTTCGGGCGTTCAGGACAACCTTTCTTATGAAGAAATCCCAATCAAAATCCTTGATCGGCAGACCCGTAGACTGAGAAACAAAGAAGTTCCCTTGGTCAAAGTTCTTTGGCAGAATCAGTCCGTTGAGGGAGCCACTTTGGAAGCAGAAGCAGACATGCATACCAAGTACCCTCATCTCTTCTCCGAAAACTCAGACTCAGCTCAAGGTAATAGTTTTCCTCAGATTATCTCTTTTCCATACTCAGTTCCAGCTATATAATCATCTTCCTGTCATTACATGCATTCATGAATCAGTCCAGTCATGTATCATGTCTCAGACTCAGTTATGTAATTGTTTTTATCTAAGCATGTTCAGTAAGTGAATTTAGTTTCCTCGGTATTCTCATCTTAATTAGTCTTATTCGAGGATGAATTTTCCCAAGGGTGAGATATTGTAATACCCCGTGTTACTCTTAGCTTAGTTCGGCCCGTAGTGCATGTACAAGAGGCTTAAAACCTGAAAATTTAGCTAAGTGTTGAAGACTTAGTTTTATTTTTGGCCTCTTTAACTTCGATGATTTTTCAAAGTGACCTTCCCAACCCCGAGATAATGGTTTCTAAGTTAATTCATGTTCAGGGGTGTAAGTAGTTGTTTACTTAGAGTCAGTATTTTCAGAATGGTTTCGAATATATTAGATAATTATCAATTCAGTCTGTTATCATATCAGTAAGCTTAGTTTAGTCTAGTAATCAGAGTTAGTCCAGTTGGGAGTAGGATTTAGCACCGAACGAACCCAGAGATCGGGGCTCACCTGCCAGTTGAGGGTGTGACCTTTAGTAGTAGTTCCAACATTCCAGAACTACGTAGCTAGTGTAGGTTGATATGTTACCCTACCAGTTGAGGGTTGACATATATCTCACTAGAGCACCTGCCAGTAGAGGGTGACTCTTTAGCCCTTTGAGACTTCACTTTAGTGGATCCACGCAGCCAGTGTTAGTACCCATGGCACGGTAGTGATACCCTTCTAACTTGGGTCACAGGTTGGACCCCAATTAGCTCATATTGGGGCATGTCAGTCAGATGATAGTTCCCAAGGTTTCAGTCCAATCTCAGTTCCGAAGTTAGTGCAGGTTTGCTTGACCATATCATACAATTTATCAGTTAAATTAATACTCAGATTTCATTATATTAGTTTACGGACTATTCCAGTATCATGTTATATGCTTGGTCATGCATTCTCATATTTTGCAGCCTTCATGCATACAATTCATCAGTTATCTCATGCTATTAATTCACTCAGTTATTATTCATGCATATGAGACCATGCATAACAGCCTAACCTCATTTAGTATACCAGTACATTCAAAGTACTGACTACATACTCATTTCTTGCGCTATGATGTCTCATATCATAGGTTCAGACACTCAGGTTCCCGACTACACTTGATATTCCAGCGCATCAACAACAGTAGCAATGGTGAGTCCTCACATTTATGAGGTTCGATTATGTTTATTTCAGTATTTTACTTTAGTTAGATAGTTGGAGTTAGTTGGGGCCTATCCCTTCAACTCTTATTCAGTCAGTTTATAGGCTTTCAGATACTTTCAGATAGTTTAGTCAGTTTTGTCATTATTTTACCAGTTCTTCAAACGGTTGATTTCAGACACTTGTTTCTAGGCTTCTAATTTTAGAGATATTTTTGTATTTAAAAACTTTATGGCATATTCAGTTGTTTCCACATATATTCATTACTAGTCTATTATTCAGTGCTCACAGTAGGTACAAGCTCATGGGTTAGCTTGTGGTCACTTGTGACAGTAAGCACCGTGTGGCTTCTAGGGCGTTACAAATTCTCAATTCACATATGGAACCATCAAACTCATCTGACCCTCGTATATATACTCTATGGGTGATACATCCACCCTTTAGACATGACTTGCAGAATATAATTTTTGTCCATGTACTAACCCAAACACAAGTGTCTGTCAACCTTGTTTCACCAATAGTTCGTGGGAGCATTCCAAATACCAAATCCCATATTTAACAATAAGGTAGGTTAAAACCATACAAGAACTTAAAAATCCTTTGCATTGACCATACCAAACAACATGCACTAACAAGCCTTAATATAAGTTAGTTAACACACACATATAGCACAAATTGGATTAAACTACAATACCACCACCTAACACTGGTTAGGGAATTAATCACGACACATCCAAAACTCTACGATCAGAAAACTAAAATAAGAATTACCACCCTAGATTACCCAAAAGCTCACACCCACTTTTCTGTCGTACAATCCCTTTTCTTAAGGTTTAACTAATAATCGATAATTTACACTTACAACCATGTCAATTACGAGTGTACGATAAAGTACCATTCATAACAAGGAATAAGGATAGAATAACATGAAAACATATACAAAAATTCCGTAATACTTCTCTTACATTCACAATGCTTTGGTTGCGTTCAGGGCATAAGAAACTCAGAATTGATGGGTTAAAATAAGCTGAAATAGAGAAGAATACAAAGGGTCCCTTATGGTTTTGAATTGATGATTTGGGAATGATTTAGTAGTTATCATGCCTGAACTTTTGTATAAAGTAGTTCTAGGGTAATTTTGGAACACTGATCTGAGATCAAAAATAAAAAAGGATGATTTAGAGTCAAGGGGCATAACCTAGAGGATTCATCAGTTAAACAACACTTTTGACATAACCTACCCTAGGGCCCTAGTGGTGGCCTGCACTATTCAAGGTATTTAGCTGAATGTTGGGGCCCAAATTTTGATATAGTAGAAGGACTTCTATCGAGGCACTAAAAAGGGTCCCTTCCTCCTTGAGCTAGCATTTGAGCTGTGATGGCAGGCAGAGGTATTGGAGAAGCCTAATGATGTGGTGGTAGAGATAGACATCCTCTTTCACTCTTTGTTGGTAAGAGCGTCTTTATCCCAAAAAAGAAAAAAAAGGAAGGCAAGTGGGGTGGAGATTAATAGAGCTACGTAGAGTACCTTGAGGTAGACAAGGATGATGATGATGATGCCCATCTCTCTCAGTCCCAACACCCAATCCCTATCAGCCAACTGGAGGCAGATTCAACCATAGTTAGGAGGTATATGGATAAATGCCCTCCAGTTCTATAGCACCCTCCATTTCCCAGGATATTTTAGCACTCCGTTGAGAACTCGACAAGGAGAGAACAAAGAGGTGCTCCCAGGATCGCTTGCTCACCCAAATGAGGAAGACCATGAAGGTCATGTTTGGGAGTGTTCCACCTAATCAGGAGCTTCCTAAGTTAAAGCATGAGTATTTGATGGAGTTTCCCTTCCTGAGTGATGCGAAAGAAGACAATACTTCCCTAGCAATCCGCGATTGACAAGACACCTAGCTAGGTTCATTTTTCCCCTCCTTCTTTTTTTGATGATGGTGATTAGTTTGCCCATTTGGGAATGTACTAGACATTATACTTTTCTATCTTTTATTTTCTTTCTTGTACATGGATAATATGACATGCTTCTATGGAATTTACTCAATATGGATATTCATGAAATGCTCTGTACTTAAAAGTTAAAATAAACAAGCCTAAAGTGAGGGTCAAAATAGGGGAAAACGGGGCATAGCCACTAACTCACTCATGTCGCTATAACAGCCTACATGCCACTATAGTGATAATGCTATAAATAGAAAATCCCGCTATAGCTTCACAAGTAGTGGCCCCCTAGATTTTGCATACTCAACACATTTCCTTCCCAAACCCCCTTAGTACTAGTAATGCAATTTCAGTCATGCTTATGCCTTGTTAATAGACTAAAAACGAGTTCAGGCACTACATATTAAATCACTAATACCACTTTATTATACATGAAGTTTCAAGAAACATAATCACCAGATAAGTTCCTTTCTAGAACACCCCCGTTATTGCTTTACTAAGCCCGTAATAGATTCCTAATTTTGTAGCAACAACAAAAAATCAGACTCCACATAACTGCACCTTTTAATAAATTTTCAAATAGATATAATTGTCTATGAGTACCAAACTCCCTTAGCATTAAGTAGCGGTTTAAACCTTTATATTACTATCAGCCAACAATACAATCACAGTGAAATCTTTACCCACTCTACATAGCAAATGGCACATCATAACATTTACATAGCATAGTGTCACGACCCAAATGGCCATGAGTGGCACCCACACTAATCTTCCTATGAGAGAACCATCTAAATCAAACTATTACCCAGTCACTTAGTCAATACTGAGATGATATAATCATAAAATCATCATAATAACAATAATCTAGGACTAATCATTATTAATGCGGAAGACAACCAAACTACTTACTAAAATCCTTAAGACCCAAAAATCATCGTACAAGAACTACTAACAAAGATCGTGTCTAATGAGATCTAAAAATAAAGTAAATAAAGAATGTTTCATTGCCTGGAAGATGGACAAGAACAAATAAGATGACCCACGGCAGCTTGGAGACGGAGTGTTCACCCTTGGATCAAGATCTTCTATCAAACTAAATAGGTGAGGTCGTGTTTGAGCCTCTGGAACGCTTTCTGCACTCAACAAAAGAAGAGTATTGGGTATTATCAATACAAATCACTATGTACTAGTAGGTATCATAGGCTAACTCAACTTAACAACATGTACACAACATAAATCAAACAAAAAGTAAAAAGGCATCGTCACATCACAAATATTCAATGAAGCAATAATATAACAATAACAGGTCAAAAAATACTCACAACTAAGACACATAACCATCAAGAGTGTCAACCATACTATAAACATCCACAACAATAACACAAATATGTACACACATGCTATGAGACTTATTTTTACCCAAATAATCATGACACGCAGGGAACAATCTATGTTCATGTACCGTACCAGCGTGGTACCTAATCCTTAATAACAAGTAATATCAATATCATATTCGTACCGGCGTGGAACCCGATCATCCATACAAAAGTAATATCAATATACATATCCGTACCAGCGTGGTACTCGATCCACCATAAATAAGTATTATCAATATACATATCTGTATCGGCGTGGTACTCGATCCTACATAAACAAGTAATATCAATATACATATCCATACCGGTATGATACCTGATCCTCCATGAACAAGTAATATCAATATACATATCTGTACCGATGTGGTACCCGATCCTCCATAAACACGTAATATCAATATACATATCAGTACTGGCGTGGTACCCGATCCACCATAAACAAGCAATATCAATATCAAATTTACACTACTCACAGCATACAATACGATGTACCAACTTTACAAGTACACTTAAAGTCATAAGACAATTCCATCAAGTAAATTTTCAATAATTAATTATACACGCCTCAATGATCCAAACATCATCAATTTCAAGCATGTCCGAATACCAATAAACAAGTATCCATTTAGGCGAATACACACAATTAAATTGAGTCTAAACTCCAATTAAACTGTAACCTACCTCAGTCGAAGAATACAAATATCACTAGTCCACAAATGCCTTGCCCTTCCTCCAATTTTTGGAATGTTCAAAATCTGTTAAAAATATATAATCTACATATAAATACAAATCTAATAACACTCATTTATAAATTATTACTTTAAAAAAACCCTAGATCGAAAATTCAATTTCTCTAATGCTTGAAATCAGAAGTTGTGTAAGCAATGTCCGAAAAAATAAAGAAGCTAAGTCCAGATTCTCTCAAATTCCACGTAAATGTAATATTAACATTTGTGCAAATGATAGGCAATCATTACTTAATATTTTTAATATATAAATTTTTCCCACTAACTATCAAATGATTGTTGTAATCATTGCCATAAATTTGCATAATACTCCGTATTTCATTCCATCTAAGTCTCAAAAACCACCAATCATTAATACACTACCCACAACTAATATTACAAACACAGAACATCCTCTAGAGTTCATTCTTCGTCTCTCAACGCCGCAACAGTTTTTTGCCATTTTTCAGTTTTGTTTATGGTCCAAAAGGATTAAACCCTATTAACTGAAAGTCACGTAATATTTGATAGTGAAAAGAATTGTGGTTTTTACCCATTAAACCATTAATTAAACTAATTATTTAAAATATCTAAAACTTCTAATAAATTCTCATAATTTATTTCAAAATCCCATAGACATAAATCAAATATGTGTATTGACTAAAAAGTATATTTCAGACCTATTTAAAATATTACGACGCTAATTCGAGGTCGTCTCGAAAAAAGGTTGACCATTATCGAATTTAACTTTCTCAATTCAATAACCCCGTTAATGACTTAATTTACTGCCGAACACCTCAAGAATTGATACTAATCATCTCGTGAGTCATAATCCACGTATACAAATGACGGAGAGTACTAAAATAGAGAAGATGAGACAATTTCACAAACGACTGGGAGGGTCGGTGCATCCGATACCAATTAAACAACCGTTCGCCCTTGAACGGGTAAACACAAGACAAGAAGAGAAACAAAGAATTACCTTAATCCGAAAAAAGATGTGGATACTTGCTATGCATGTCCGCTTTGGTCTCCCAAGTGGCCTCCTCAATAGGACGATTCTTCCACTGGACCTTCACCGATGCAATAGTCCTCAACTTACGGACATCTCTATCAAGAATAGCAACAGTTTCCTCTTCATAAGAGAGGTTTTCATCTAACATGACCAAATCCCAACGAATTATATAGTTACCATCACCATGAAACTTCTTTAGCATAGATACGTGAAACACGAGGTAAACTCCCTACAAACTCGGAGGTAATTCCAACCTATAGGACACCGGCCCCATGCACTGAAGAATATTAAACGGCCCAATATATCTAGGACTAAGCTTATCTCGCTTCCCAAAATGCATGACACCCTTCATAGATGACACCTTGATCAACACTTGCTCACCCTACATAAAGTGTGTATCTCTAACTTTTCGGTCTACATACTCCTCTTATCTGCTTTGAGCCACTATAAGTTTCTCTTGAACAAACTTGACTTTCTCTAACGAGTCTCTGAACCTATTAGTACCCCACGGTCTCACCTTAAAAGCATCAAACCACCCAATGGGAGATCTATACCTCCTCTCATATAATGTCTCAAATAATGCCATGTCGATACTCGAATGATAACTGTTATTATATGCAAAATTACCCAAAGATAGAAACTGAGCACTATGACCTACGAAATCCATCACACACGGATGAAGCATATCCTCCAACACTTGAATCATTCACTTGGACTGCCCATCGGTCTAAGGGTGAAAAGTTATACTAAGGTCCAACCTTGTACCCAAATCCTCATACAACTTCTTCCAAAAGATAGAGGTAAATTGAGTACCCCTATCTGAGATAATAGAAATTGGGACCCCATGTTACCAAACAATCTCCTATAGAAAAATCTTGGCCAATCTTTCTGCATTATAAGTCACCTGAACTGAAATGAAATATGCAAATTTAGTCAACATATCCATAATAACCCATATAGAATCATACTTTCCCAAAGTCCTGGGAAGACCAATAACGCAATCTATAGTTATTCTCTCCCATTTCCATTCAGGAATAGGCATACGCTGAAGAGTACCACAAGGCTTATGATGATCGTACTTTATCTACTGGCAACTCTAAAATTTGGCAAAAAAATTAGCTATATCACTCTTCATTCAGCCCCACCAATAATGTTGCCTCAAATTACTATAGATCTTAGTCGCTCCAGGATGTATAGAATACTTCGAACAATGAGATTTAGCTAGAATAGTAGGAATCAAAACACTAATATAGGGTACACAAACTAGCCCCTTAATCCATAACACACAATCACCATCAAGAATGGCCTCTTTGGCCTCACCCTACAAAACCTTATCACGAATCAAGCTCAACTTAGCATCCTCAAATTGTTTAGCTTTGATTTGATCAAGAAATATGGACCTTGCCTCAATACTGGCTAGAATTCCTCCTCTCTCAATCACCACAAGTCGAATAAACTTGCTATCTAGAGTCTAAATCTCTCTAGCCAACTAACGCCTTCTAGTATTCAAATAAGCAAAACTACCCATACCTGCTGACTTCCGGCTCAATGCATCAGCAACCACATTAGCCTTCCCCAGATGATAGATAATAGTGATATCACAATCTTTAAGCAACTCCATCCATCTACGCTGTCTTAAATTTAAATCCCTCTCCATGAATACAAATTGTAAACTGCGGGGATCAGTGAACACTTCACAATGAGCCCCATACACGTAATGCCTCCATATCTTAAGAGCAAAAATCACAGCAGCTAACTCCAAATCATGAGTGGGATAATTTTTTTTATTGGGTTTCAATTTTCTCAAAATATAAGCAATAACATTCCTTTCCTGCATCAACATAACACCTAAACCAGAATGTGAGGCATCATAATAAATAATAAAATCCTTAACCTCAACCAGTAAGGCAAGAATAGGAGCGGTAGTCAACAAGGTCTTGAGCTTTTGAAATCTCTCCTCTCACTCATCAGACCAAATAAAAGGTACATCCTTCTAAGTCAACCACATCATATGAGTAGCAATAAAAGCAAACCCCTTCACGAAACTACAATAATAACTTTCAAAGCCAACAAAGCTACGAACCTCTATCACAAAAGTTGGCCTATCCCAATTCTTAACCGCTTTAATCTTCTGCAGGTCTACCATCACCCTTTTTCAAAACTACATTCCCTAAAAAGGATACAAAAGCCAACCAGAAAAAAACTTTGCATAAAGCTTTTTCTCTTTTAACAAAACCAAAACAATCCTTAAGTGATTCTCATGCTCTTGTTTACTCTTAGAGTAAACCAGGATATCATCAATAAAGACAATCACGAAAGAATCCAAGTAGGGTTTAAATATCTCATTAATCAAACTCATAAAAGAAGTTGGGGCATTAGTCAACCCAAAAGACATCATAAGAAATTCATAGTGCTCATACCTAGTTTGAAATGCAGTCTTCAGAATATCGCCAGGCCAAATCTTAAGCTGATGATACCCAAACCTCAAATCAATCTTGGAAAATATGGCTGCACCCTGTAACTGGTCAAACAGATTATTGATACGAAGGCAAAGGATACTTATTACGGATTGTAAATTTATTCAATTTCCTGTAGTCTATACATATATGAAGACTACTATCCTTCTTCTTCACAAACAAGACAGGAGAACCCCATGGAGAGTCACTCAGATGGATAAAACCATTACTCAACAAATCTTACAACTGAGACTTTAGCTCTCTCAACTCAGTCGGAGACATCGTATAGGGGGAATAGAAATAGGACGAGTGCCTGGCTCTAGATCAATGCAAAAATTAATGTCACGGTCTGGTGGCATACCAGGCAAATCTATAGAAAAAACCTCTTGGAACTCACACACCACAAAAACTAACTCAATAGATAGGAACTCTGTGGAAGTGTCTCAAAGATATGCTAGGAAGGCCAAACAACCTATCCCAATTAACCTCCTTGAATGTTGTAATACCCGATACTTATCCTAGCTCGATTCATCTCTTAGTTGCATGCTTAAGGGGCTTAAGACTTGAAATTTTCATCAAGTGTTGGGGACTTAGTCATTTTCAAGACCCCTAAACTTCGAGGATTTTTATTTTGGTCTTCCCGACCCTAAGACGTTAGTTTTTGAGTTAATTCATGTTCAGGGATGTAAGAACTATGTCTCGGGGGAGTTTCAAAGTTTTTGAGCAAGGTTTGGGGCACGTTTGAATCACGAATCCAGCTAGTCACTGCGATAGGTCCGTGTCGTGGTGACATTCCCTTTGGCAAGTACATCACATCGTGGTGAGGTGTTTTCGTCCAGTTCTTTATTTATAATTGAATGCATGTGTCATAATCTTTATCCTAGTGTGTGAAATACTTATGAGGTGAAGAATATTCATAGGAATCACTTAGAACAAAGTTGAGCTAAGAGCCTTTTATTCATCCAAAGTTTGGTATTTGATTTTACAAGGGTAAAATTTGAATGTGTATAAATTTTGATTTATATGGAATTTTTCAGCTCAAGACCCACTAAATTGTAGATAATTGAATTAGCTTTCCAATGATACCAATTTTGCCTTAATCCGATACACAAAAAGTTATGATCATTTTCATCAGAACCAGTAAGCCACCACGATAAGACCGCATCATGGTGACCCAGTAAACCGCATTCTAGTTGCAAATTTAATTGCTTGAGGGGCAATTGTGTCTTTTTCCCTCAACCTAATCGTCCATAACATGATTTGGGGTATATTTTAGTTTGTAATTGGCCTTCTTCTCCAATTCTTCTCTAAAAAAAACCCTAATCCTCTCCCAAGAACATCAATTTCATTACTTTCACTCCAAGAAACCCAAGAATTCAAGTTCCCCAAGTTCAAGAACCTTCAAGAAAGCATTAAGATTGGTGCTTCTCTTTCAAGTTAAAAGCTTAAGGTATGTGGGTTTATGAACAAAGATACACTTTCATCCTTGTGCCCAAAACTTGTTTTAAAGTTAAGACTACATGAATTGCAAATTAGGGTTCATACCCAAAATATCTTGTTTTGAGTTTGTGAAGATTACAAAGATGATTTATTCTCGAACTATGTGCATATTTATTCTCATCTATTTATGCTTTGACATGAGGATTTATATTATGAATTGAATTTCATTATCTTGACTTGATATTGTTGAAAGATTTCAAGATGATTATTGAGAATGAAGCTCTATTATGAAATTTTGAGAATTTAAGTATATATGCTCTAAACCTCAAGTATGAGTTTTGGTTATTTCAAGAAGACTATGATCTTAAGTTTCTTTGATAATTTTATACCAAGACTTAAAGTAAAGATTGATCTTTTGATCCTAAGCTAAGACATGGAATCCACATTTGGTCATCTTGATTTTGATTTAAAGCAAAGAGAAGCATACATGGTTTTCATTAAACAAACCTTGTTCTATTTTAAGGTAGATTTCCTAAAAGTATGAACATATAAGTAATATGGGAGTAGTATTTAGTACCGAGTTGGGTATGAGTCTAAGGTCACATGCCCCAAAACTAAGTGCCACCGTAGGTTTAAGTCCCATTGTAGGTTAAGTATAGTGATCACTTAAGTTAAGGTTCTATTCCAACGGAAAGGGTAGAACAGCTCTCCCCAACGTGGGTAACACGTTGGACTCTATGATAGTTCACATGGTTTATGTCGGTTAGAAGAACCTCCCAATAGAACGAGTAAAAGTAAAGCATTAGGACTAAGCGTTATGTCTCACAAAGTTTATCCTTATGCTTCATTACTTATGTTTATGATTTTGCAACTTTCATTTTATTCAAGCTCAAGGTGAGTCATCTAAATTTAGCTTGCATTATTTTAAAGTCTAGCTGTACATTCAGATATTGTTTTACTTATGCATTTATCCCCATATACTCAGTACATTCCAAAAGTACTGATTCACATATATGTCTATGTGCTACACTATTTCATAATGTAGGTTCCAGTTGTAGCCCACACATCATAATCAGACAGTGTGCAGCTTCCAATCAGCAGATAATGAGTCCTTTTGATTCAAGGGATTGAGTCAATCATAGTTCAAGAATCATTTTATTTTATTTATTCAGTCGTATTGATTAGGAATAGCTGGGGTTTATGTCCCAACTACCTATAGTTAATATTAGTAGAGTCTTCATAGACAGTCAGTAGAGTTGATGTATTTGATTCCAGTTTCATTTTGTATAAACAAAGTTGTAATCATTTTAAATAGTTTTGTTTTAAGCATGTTCAACTAAAGGTTTATCTTCCGTGTGTTACTTCCAGTCTTATGTATTTTAATAAGTAGCTCAAGCATCATGCCAGTATAGGGTTAGCTTGGGATCACTTGTGGTCCTATTTATCGTGTGACGTCCAGGGGTAGTCTCGGGGCATTACACACGTAGAAAGGAAATAAGTTTCATTGGAGAAAGACTAAAATCACCCTCCCACTCAAGCCTATCCATTCCCGGCAAAACCATAGTCACTGTCTTAGCATGACAATCTAGATAGCATGATACGGAGATAACAAACTCATACCTAAAATTATATCAAAATCTACCATTTCTAGAATCACTAAATCTTCTCAAGTTTTATACCCCATAAATGTAACAAAAAAAAGAATGATAAACCCTATCAACAAAAATAGAATCACCAACAGGAGTAGACACGTGAATCAGAAAGTCAAGTAAATCACACACCATGTCCAATCCCACAAAAACATTAGCTGATACATAAGAAAAACTAGAGCCAGGATCAAATAATAAAGTGGCCATTCGGTCACAAACAAGAATAGTACCTGTAATAACAACGTCTGATATATCTACCTATAGCCTTCCTGGAAAAGCATAGATATGAGCCCTACCACCAGTTTGAGCACTACCCCTTCTGAATTGAGAACCATCTATATAGGGATGATTACCGCCCCTACTTGCCTGATGACCACCACGACCACCCTATGGATGACCTCTACCATTACCACCACCTCCCCTAATTACTGGAACTAGAGTTTCAGGAGCCAACTACTAGCTAGACTGACCATGTTGCCTCACATTAGGAAAAAACCTCCTAATGTGACCCACTCCACCGCACTCATAACATGTATGGTCCAAAGTAGGTCGCTGAGTTGACGAAGATAAATCAAGGTGACCACCAAAGTCTAAAAATGGTTAGCTAGCTCCTGATGAACCACCAACAGATAATTGTATCACTGATTGAATGGGGCGGGTAGGGTATCCCTGTGAACTCTAACCCCAAGAATAAGAACCACTAAAACTGCCTCCCCTGCGGGCCTTCTTTTCTGCTACCTTGGCATATCCCTCTTGCCTTACGCCCTTCACTTTCTTGACAAAATAAACCATCTCCTAGAAAGACCTACCTGAAGATGTCATCAGAAGAGTAGAAATTTGTAGATATGTATTCAAACCCTCTATAAAAAGACGGGTCCTCTCCTCCTCAGTTTTCAGCAAGTGAGATGCATACCGAGACAATGAATGAAATTTGGCCTCATAGGCCCCAACTGATATGTTCCCCTGCTAAGATTAGAAAACTCATCTCTCTTTCTATATCTCAAAGTACGAGGCATGTACCTTCTAGAAAAATTGAGTAAAACTGTCTCCAAGTCAAGGGAGGAAAACCTGTATCCCTACACTTAACATAATCCCTCTACCACATCCTAGCATCCCTCTGAAACTGAAAAAGTAACCAGTTCTACACCATACCTCTCCACCATACCCATATTGTGAAGCCTCTCATGACAGTCAATAATAAACTCATAGGCATCCTCAAACTCAGTTATGTGGAAAACAAAAGGCATGCTGGATTGCAAGTGCTATGGGCATAGTCTTGGATCCTGCCAAACCACTCAGAAAATGCAGAACCTGGTGAACCACAACGGAAGACATCTGAATCGGAGTTGCACCTCCCTGAACTGGTGCAACCCCATCATGAAACAGACCTGGTTCATTCTATACTGGCATAGCTTTATCCTCTTCTACCTTAGGAAAATCCTTATGTGGGGGAGGAGATATCAACCTCTATCTAGCAGGTCTCACGACCTGAGCTCTGCCCCTGGCGGGTGCTGCTCTCCTTCCTCTGCCTTATCCTGCTCTTGCCTGGACTTTACCCCAAACTGCAACCTCAGCAGTCGGTTCAGGCACCTCAACTCTTGCCTTATTCCTTCGAGTTCTTACCATCTGCAAAAAAAGAGTGAAAAAAGTCACATACTAATTGGAATTGACAAATACCAATTGAAATAAAGTAATAGCACGTAATGAAAAAGAATTTGAATTTTCCTATTACCCTGTAGCCTCTTAAAGAATACTATAGATGTCTCTATACCATTCTACAAATCTCTACTAGACATGTTATTATACGATGAGATCGACGAACCTAGGCTTCTGATTCCAACTTTGTCATGACCCAAATGGCTCTGAGTGGCACCCACACAAATATTCCTATGAGAGAACCATCTAAATCAAACTATTACCCAATCACTTAGTCATTACTAAGATGATGTAACACCCCGCATTTCGGGCTAGAATAAAAAAATATGACTCTGATGCGTTGATAATCCCAGAGCCTTAAATCCTATACCAATTTGGCATGTTAATCAATTTTTTAGTATGTGAATCCATTTGAGCATGAATTTAGACCATAGAAGTCCTTCAACTCAAGGACGAGTTAAAACCATTTCGATCGATTAAGTTTTAGTGGACGTTGTAATTTGTGTCAAATTCTATTGACCATAAATCATTGTATATGATAAACTGGGTGGTCTAATATATACCAAACTGTAGATAATCGAATAAGATTTCCAACGATACCAAATTCACCTAAAACGGACACCCGGTGAAGAAGTTATGGCCTTTCAAAGTTGAATGTGTCGCCTATACACATATAGGCGATGCATAGGGCGGCGCCTATGCAAATATAGGCGATGCATAGGGCGGCGCCTATGTAAATTTAGGCAATGCAAAGGGCGGCGCATATTTATGGTTTTAGGTGACGAAAACACTCCGTTTTGAGTTACTTTAAGTGCAAGTTAGTCCTTACAAAACCCAAAATCGTCCTTACCCACTCCTAAACGGATTTGGGCCTATTAACAACATTGAAGCCTCCTATAAAATCCCAAAATATAATCCTTCAAGAACTTAAGAGAAGGAGCAACTAGGGTTTGAGAAAATAAGCTTGATGGACCGATCATTCCGAAACTTCTTCGTGAAACAAATTACAGATTCGGAATCCTCTCGACGTAGGCTTCGATAGACACCAAAAATTCGTGGAGAATAAGGTACGCGGGGTTTTCCTAAAATCTCATGGGCATAGAAATCATGTTTTAAGAATTGGGTTTTTGAATTCATGTACATACTCATGTTTCAGAAGCTTTAATGATATTGTTTTGGCCTTTTGGCTTTCCCCCAAAGTGATTTGAAAGTTATATGTATATATATATATGCGTTTGTCCTGAAATATGAATTTAGAGCATGATTTTCATGAAACCTCTCTCTTAATGTAAATTTTTCCATGTTTCACGTAATATACAATGTTTTGAACACGAAAGAGAGGGTTGTGAATGTTGAATATGCATGTAATGAAAGAATGCATGATTTTTCCAAAAATGCACATGACCACCATATGTTTGATGAAAGTTTTGCATGGATTTGACTTGAGTTTCGGAACATGACATCTTTAATGCAAATTACATGTTTTGGTGGTCTAAACTATGTTTTGAATGAAAGCTCTTGCTTAATACATTATGGCTCAGAAATAGGACTTGCAAGTCTTGGCATGACGATACCAACTCAGACAAATGCCATAACAAGACACAGACTAGTTCAGAAATCAGATTTTTATCAGACTTTCATGATTTAGAAATTTCAGAATGATACATGTTCAGAAAAGGCTAAAATAGGGCATAAAGAGAGCTTAGGTGGTTCCCTGAAGAAGGCGGGAGTTCAGACAACTCATTGCCTAAAACCGTGGTTAGCCGACCCGGGTATACTATTATGCACTGACTTAAATGTACTGTGGCGTATCAGACTCAGACACTCCAACCCTTGCGGCACACTTGGGTTGGGGGCTTCCCCGCCGAGTCAATGGAGGATTCCATAGAGCCCGTGGAATATTCAAACTTGTAGGGGAACACCACCTAACTCAGAAGTAAAACACAGATCATGATTTGAAATGAACAGACAGGTTGCATGTTTTCAAAAAGTGCCCATGTGTTTTTCAGAAACAGTTTTATACATGATGTCTTGATGAAAAATTGCTTTCCCTTAATATATATATATATATATATATATATATGTTCCATTATACTACTTTTGGATTGCTTCGCGTGCCAGTACTTTTGTGCTGACCCCCCCTCCTTCCAGGTTTTGAGGCACAGTCTAGGGGTCCAGCTACTCAGTAGACATTCTCGGGTTTGTAGACTTGATCTCACAGTGGTGAGCCTTCTATTATTCGAAAGGCCTAATTATGTCAGACACTATCTTATTTATTATGTTGTTGGTTTACTGGGGGCCTTGTCCCAGCTTCTTTTCAGACAAAGGGTTATGTTCTTAGTAGAGATTTCGCAGACTGATGTCAGATAGTATTATTCAGAAATATTGCAGGACTTGACCATGTTTTCCGTACTCAGTTTCAATTCCACATTTTATTATGATTATGAATGTTGAGCATGATAACCAGATAGAGAATGGGTGTTCCGGGCCTTCATGGTTTGGGATGCTCATCACGGCTAGGGCCTAGGCTCGGGTCGTGACAAACTTGGTATTAGAGCACGGTTCCTGGTCCCAGGGTGTCTGCGAAATCGCGTCGAGTAGATTTCTGTTTATGGGTGTGTAGCCCGCCACACTTATAAACAGGAGGCTACTAGACGTTTAAGAATGTTTCCCTTCTTTGTGATTTAGTTCGTGATTCAGAGTCTAAACTGTCCCATTATTGGGTTGATTCATGTGCAAAAAGTTTAGAGCATACATGATATAGTCCTTTTCGATTACATTCTATAAGATTTTAAAAATTATGGAAAAACGCGATAGGAGTCTGTTAGTGCATTAATATATGCTGATTCTGATGTAAATATTGATCCTGATGGAATCGTGCATTCTAGCTTAAGGTATTAAGTGTATATTGTCCCTCTCAAAATCTTGTTACAGTTGTGGACAATGTATAGCAGAACGTTGGAACTATATTTCTACCCAAATAGTAGCATAAGTTAAAGTGTTGTTGTCATGACCTATTGGTAGTGATATTGGACCAAGAAGTTGGTGATGTAAAGTCACAAAGTTAGAAGTCAGAGTGAGGGTGATTTTGTGTAAATGAATATTTCAGTTGAATAATCGATGTTTGAGGATGATTTACCCCTTTATAGTGATAAACTAATGTGGTAGCTAGCAGCATGTGTGGATTGTATGGTAGTCCATGGAGGAAGTGTTTTACTCAGATTTTTATTTATACAGAATAATATATATATTCTTAGACCATTAAATATTAGGTGTCAATTTTCTATCCCTTGTAATATGTAATCTTGTTATCATGATGTTTTTGAAAAAAATAAAAAATTTAAAGTCTAGTGAAGCCGTGTGGGGCTCTTTCGATTCACTAGCATAGTTGCCTTGTCATCCATCTCATTTTCTTGTTCAAAATACAAAACCAAAGTCTAGTGAAGCCGTGTGAGGCCTGTTTCGATTCACTAGCAACTTGTTGTCCAACTTGTTGTTCTTTCATTGGTTTAATATATATATGGCTGAATCTGTTTGCATGAGATAGAGTTGGTAATGAAGTGATTCATCCTTGTGTGTTATTAGTTGAAGGTAGAGAAGGAGTTGTTGGTCAGGGTGATTTGTTGATTGCTTGAATGTGGAAATGGCTATATAAGCGAGTAAGTTATGATTATAGACTCATGGTTGTTTGAGGAATTTTAAGGCAGTCTAAATGTATGAATGAGTGAGTAAGTATGAGGTGAGAAATCCGTATAAGTAGATACAATTGTACGGGGTTATAATATAAGATTAAGGTTGACCATGTCTACTATGAGGCTTTAACCCCCTTGACCCTCTTTTCATTGGTAGTTGTAAACTAGTGCTACTTGTGAGAAGGTATGTAGTAGATTTTTGAGATATTTGGGTAGAATATCCCAATTTGATGGATTAGTGTATTTATATTATGTTGCATTCTTCATTGGTGGTAGATGATTGATACTAAACTATAGGCTTGAATTTAAATGGTGTGGTGGTAAATAGTGGCAAGAGTTTGTTGATGCATATTTTGTGGGATTAATTTAGTAGGCTTGAGGTGCTGAAATATTACATGCTAACGGAATGATGATAAGGTAAATCGTTAGGTCATGATCGATTATTGTGGTTATGAATTTCTAGTGCACTAGCGTTTCGTGATGTTTATTTCATAGTTTCCAAGTGAAAATTTCGTGTAAGGTTGGGTTGTAAATCATGCATAGCACTATATTAAGTTTGAACAGTTGATGGCCATGAAGGTGAAAGTGAAGGTTTCTTGACTAATGATACTAGTTATTGGGAAGTGATCTATAGGCTTGAAACAGTCTATCCGAGGGCCTAAGTTTATTTGATTTCATAATGAAGTATGACGGTGTATGTATGATGTAGAAGTATGCCCAGGGTGGTTTAAAACGGCGGTATTTATTCTAATGCTACTACATGTTGTGTATGACTAGTGATACCGTTGAGTTGATGTGTGGCGAGTGCCTTGAAAGTTTTGCTAATAGAAATAAGAGTAGAGGTACTAGAGGGTGTGTGCTTCAACTTTGGGGATGCTCATAAAGATTCGAAGTTAGTAAGTGTTTGAGTAATAGATGATGACTATTGGGGTTACAGAATGATAGAGTTTGTCTCAGAAGGAGGTATTTGTAGTAGGTTTTTCCACTTCCATATGTAGTCATTAGGGTCAATTTATATTGATTATGTGTATTGTCGTTTTTCATACCCTAGAGTGCAGTTAAGTTTAAAGTCTAATACGGTATCTCCCACAACTTAAGATGATGGTTTGAAGCTAAGGGGGAGATGATAGAATGAATAACCAAGTCAGGTTCTCAGATTCTAGTAGTGATGTCATGACGACAGAGAACGTCAGAAAGTGAGAGTGAGACTCAACCCATTCCTATCTTAGTATTTTTCAGTGATCCCAATGCCTACTCAAGCTTTACGTTTTAGTTCCGTGATCATAGTTCGTGATTCCTGTATATGATAGAGAGTCACGTGCTCTTCCAGTTCCAAGATAATGAGTTCTACTTCATTCAAGTAGTCGGAATTACATTCCTTATGTTAGGAACTCTAGTTGAGGTCATGCAACTCATGACGCATGTACTCACTCTTTATAGTGTGTTCAGTCCCATATAAAAATCTTCTCATGCTTCAGGGTCTTATGTTTTAACCTTTTAGTGACCTCCCTATGCAATGATAGTGGTGATGATGTAAATGTTCTTGTTGATGGAAGATCATATTACGTTTGTTTAGATAAGGCCATAAGTATGAAGTGAGATTTTGGGCCAATCTTTGATACATGTGATGTTTAGTGGAAAAGTTTGTGTGTGTATGTTTTTAGGATAGCGCGTGGGAGTTATATTGATAATAGTTTAGAAACTATGTGAAGTATGTATTTATGGGTGTTTGCCTTGAAGTTAACATGCGGTTATAAATTAGGCTTGAATGACGTTTTGGGATTGTAGTGGAAGGTCGCAATATGAATTAGCGACTTCATATTAAGAGTTCAGAGTAGTCATTGAAGTGGTAAGACATGTTATGCTTAGGATGCGATCTTTTAAAGAGATATAAAAGGTGGCGTCATATGGTTTAGAATAATAGCATAGTGTAGCATGTTGTATTTTTGTGACTTAGAGTTAGGCTTGATCGCGGTGTAAGGATGAAGCTATTTTAGACATTAGTAGAAAAAATTTTGTCAATGCTCATATGAGAATTTTAAGCTGAATTGAATGAATATGATATTTATAGGGAATAGTATAGTTAAGGGATACTCGAGAAGTGTGCTAAGCTTGAAAGTAAGAAGTCGCATTGACTAAGGCCTAAAAATTCTACCCTAGTTTATGAGATATATGCCTATGTTCCATACTATAGAACAGTGTCAATGTTGGGATCCTATAGTCGGATGCCTAGTGTGACTCATGCCCAAATATTTTTCTATCTAATGCTAACAGGACTTCGTAAGGAAGAGTGTTGATAAGATACTCTAGATTAAGTATAAGCCTCTAGTGTAGTTCAGTCTATGTGGCCAGCAAATCAGTTTAGCCGTCAGATTCGCATGACTTGTTTTCTCGTCTTTTCATTCAATCATGCTACCCAAAATCATGTTAATTCATGCATCATGTGCTCTTTTTAGATTCCAGATGTTCAGATATGATTAAATTTTTAGGTGCCTAGTGCATTGCCTCAGTTTTCTGAGCATCTTCGTGAATTGAGCATTCATAGAGGGACATAGGGTCCCAAGGGGTAGATACCCCATTCAGTTGCATGTATAGATTTTTATTACAAGCTCCACACCAGTTATCATTGTGTATTCGGTCATACGTTCACACGCCAGTTCAGTCAGATATGCATTAGAAATGCATGTCCCATAGAAAAAGCTCAGCTTATCTGTGTATTCAGTTCTGCGTTCATGAGAACAACTCAATAACAAATCCATACATAAGGTATGCATGTTCATTATGAGAACTCAGCTTATGAGTGGCTCCAGTCGTGTATTCCATGCATCAGATATGCATGTCCGATATAAGAATTCAGAATATCAGTAGTTCCATCCATATGGTCATGTTTCAGATCAGTGTATTCTTTATTAGAATACATGTCGTACCTACGTTATTCCATACCTTTAAGGCTTCAACAAGTTCCTACCCATCATTCGAGGACGAATGATCCCAAGGGGGAGATAATGTAACACCCCGCATTTCGGGCTAGAATAAAAAAATATGACTCTGATGCGTTGATAATCCCAGAGCCTTAAATCCTATACCAATTTGGCATGTTAATCAATTTTATAGTATGTGAATCCATTTGAGCATGAATTTAGACCATAGAAGTCCTTCAACTCAAGGACGAGTTAAAACCATTTCGATCGATTAAGTTTTAGTGGACGTTGTAATTTATGTCAAATTCTATTGACCATAACTCATTGTATATGATGAACTGGGTGGCCTAGTATATACCAAATTGTAGATAATTGAATAAGATTTCCAACGATACCAAATTTGCCTAAAACGGACACCCGGTGAAGAAGTTATGGCCTTTCAAAGTTGAATGTGTCGCCTATACACATATAGGCGATGCATAGGGCGGCGCCTATGCAAATATAGGCGATGCATAGGGCGGCGCCTATGTAAATTTAGGCAATGCAAAGGGCGGCGCATAGTTATGGTTTCAGGTGACGAAAACACTCCGTTTTGAGTTACTTTAAGTGCAAGTTAGTCCTTACAAAACCCAAAATCGTCCTTACCCACTCCTAAACGGATTTGGGCCTATTAACAACATTGAAGCCTCCTATAAAATCCCAAAATCTAATCCTTCAAGAACTTAAGAGAAGGAGCAACTAGGGTTTGAGAAAATAAGCTTGAAGGACCGAGCATTCCGAAACTTCTTCGTGAAACAAATTACAGATTCGGAATCCTCTCGACGTAGGCTTCGATAGACACCAAAAATTCGTGGAGAATAAGGTACGCGGGGTTTTCCTAAAATCTCATGGGCATAGAAATCATGTTTTAAGAATTGGGTTTTCGAATTCATGTACATACTCATGTTTCAGAAGCTTTAATGATATTGTTTTGGCCTTTTGGCTTTCCCCCAAAGTGATTTGAAAGTTATATGTATATATATATAGGCGTTTGTCCTGAAATATGAATTTAGAGCATGATTTTCATGAAACCTCTCTCTTAATGTAAATTTTTCCATGTTTCATGTAATATACAATGTTTTGAACACGAAAGAGAGGGTTGTGAATGTTGAATATGCATGTAATGAAAGAATGCATGATTTTTCCAAAAATGCACATGACCACCATATGTTTGATGAAAGTTTTGCATGGATTTGACTTGAGTTTCGGAACATGACATCTTTAATGCAAATTACATGTTTTGGTGGTCTAAACTATGTTTTGAATGAAAGCTCTTGCTTAATACATTATGGCTCAGAAATAAGACTTGCAAGTCTTGGTATGACGATACCAACTCAGACAAATGCCATAACAAGACACAGACTAGTTCAGAAATCAGATTTTTATCAGACTTTCATGATTTAGAAATTTCAGAATGATACATGTTCAGAAAAGGCTAAAATAGGGCATAAAGAGAGCTTAGGTGGTTCCCTGAAGAAGGCGGGAGTTCAGACAACTCATTGCCTAAAACCGTGGTTAGCCGACCCGGGTATACTATTATGCGCTGACTTAAATGTCCTATGGCGTATCAGACTCAGACACTCCAACCCTTGCAGCACACTTGGGTTGGGGGCTTCCCCGCCGAGTCAATGGAGGATTCCATACAGCCCGTGGAATATTCAGACTTGTAGGGGAATACCACCTAACTCAGAAGTAAAACACAGATCATGATTTGAAATAAACAGACAGGTTGCATGTTTTCAGAAAGTGCCCATGTGTTTTTCAGAAACAGTTTTATACATGATGTCTTGATGAAAAATTGCTTTCCCTTAATATATATATATATATATGTATGTTCCATTATACTATTTTTGGATTGCTTCGCGTGCCAGTACTTTTGTGCTGACCCCCCCCCCCTCCTTCCAGGTTTTGAGGCACAGTCTAGGGGTCCAGCTACTCAGTAGACATTCTCGGGTTTGCAGACTTGATCTCACAGTGGTGAGCCTTCTATTATTCGGAAGGCCTAATTATGTCAGACACTATCTTATTTATTATGTTGTTGGTTTACTGGGGGCCTTGTCCCAGCTTCTTTTCAGACAAAGGTTTATGTTCTTAGTAGAGATTTCGCAGACTGATGTCAGATAGTATTATTCAGAATTATTGCAGGACTTAACCATGTTTTCCGTACTCAGTTTCAATTCCACATTTTATTATGATTATGAATGTTGAGCATGATAACCAAATAGAGAATGGGTGTTCCGGGCCTTCATGGTTCGGGATGCTCGTCACGGCTAGGGCCTAGGCTCGGGTCGTGACAGATGATATCATCATAAAATCAACATAATAAAAATAATCCAGAACTAATCATTATTAATGCGGAAGTCAAACAAACTACTTACTAAAATCCCCAAGACCCAAAAGTCATCATACAAGAACTACTAACAAAGATCATATCTAAAAAGATATCCAAAAATAAAGTAAATAAATAATATTTCATTGCCCGAAAGATGGACAAGAACAAATAAGATGACCCATGACAGTCTGGAGACGGAGTGCTCACCCTTGGATCAAGATCTTCTATCAAACTCAATAGGGGAGGTCGTGTTTGAGCCTCTGGAACATTTTTTGCACTCAACAAAAGAAGAGTACCGGGTAGTATCAGTATAAATCACTATGTACTAGTAGGTATCATAGGCCAACTCAACTTAACAACATGTACACAACATAAATCAAATAAAAAGTAAACAGGCATCGTCACATAACAAATATTCAAGGAAGCAACAATATAACAATAACAGGTCAAACAATACTCACAACCAAGCCACATAACCATTAAGAGTGTCAACCATACATAACACATCCATAGAATCAACACAAATATGTACACATATGCTATGGAACTTATTTTTGCCCAAATAGTCATGACCTAAAAGGAACAATCTATGTGCATGTACTATACTGGCATGGTACCCGATACTCAATTACAAGTAATATCAAAATCATATTCGTATGGGGGTGGTATTCGATCCTCTATAAATAAGTAATATCAATATACATATTTGTACCGGCAGAGTTCCCGATCAACCATAAACAAGTAATATCAATATACATATTTGTACCGGTGTGGAACTTGAACCTCCATAAACAAGTAATATTAATATACATATTCGTACCGACGTGGTACCCAATCCTCCATAAACAAGTAATATCAATATACATATCCGTACCGGCGTAGTGCCTGATCCTCCATAAATAAATAATTGATCCACCATAAACAAGCAATATAAATATCAAATTTACAATACTCACAGCATACAATACGATGTACCAAGTTTACAAGTACACTTAAAGTCATAAGATAAATCCATCAAGTAAATTTTCAATAATTATTTATACACGCCTCAACAATCCAAACAACATCAATTCAAGCATGTCCGAATACCAATCAACAAGTATCCAATTTTGAAGCATACACACAATTAAATTGAGTCTACACTCTAATTAAATCGTAACCTACCTCAGCCGAAGAATACAACTATCACTAGTCCACAAGTGCCTTTGCCTCTCTTCAATTTTTAAAATGTTCAAAATCTATTCAAATATATAATTTGTATATACATAAAAATCTAATAACACTCATTTATAAATTATTACTCTAAAAAAATCCCTGATAGAAAATTCAATTTCTCTAATGCTGGAAATTGGAAGTTGTGTAAGCAGAGTACAGAAAAAGAAAGAAGCAAAGTCCAGATTCTCTTAAATTCCACGTAAATGTAACATGAACATTAACAGTTGTGCCAATGATAGGCAATCATTACTTAATATTTTTAATATATTAATTTTCCCCACTAACTTTCAAATAATTTTTGTAATCATTACCATAACTTTTCATAATACTCCGTATTTCATTCCATCTAATTCTCAAAAATTACCAAGCATTAATACACTACCCACAACTAATTACTACAAACACAGAACATCACCAGGAGTTCGTTCTTCGTCTCTCAGCACCGCAACAGTTTTTTGCCCCTTTTTAGTTTTGTTTATGGTCCAAAAGGATTAAACCCTATTAACTGAATGCCACGTAATATTTGATAGTAAAAAAGATTGTGATTTTGACCCATTAAACCACTAATTGAACTAATTATTTAAAGTACCCGAAACTTTTAATAAATTCTTAAAATTTATTTTGAAATCCCATAGACATAAATCAAATATATATTGACTAAAAAGTACATTCCGAACCTATTGAAAATATTACGACGCTAATTTAAGGTCGTCTCGATTAAAGGTTGACCATTATCGGGTTTAAACTACGGAGAGCGCTAAATCAAATATATATATTGACTAAAAAGTACATTTCGAACCTATTGAAAATATTACGATGCTAATTCAAGGTCGTCTGGATTAAAGGTTGACCATTATAGGGTTTAAACTACTCATTCCATGAGTCATAATCCACGTATACAAACTACGGAGAGCGCTAAAGTAGAAAATATGAGATAATTTCACAAACAACCAGGAGGGTCGTTACATATAGGTTCATGAAAATCAAGCAACCACAATCACAAAAATATGAAATTAGGAGAAATCAAACCAATTAACATTTGTTCATGACTTATTAAGAACTTCTAGTGTGATGATCCTGCATGGGTCACCTAGTATGCCTTACATAGCCACTTATATGCAGATACTAATTGGAACCTTCTCGATTCTAATCTGGGCTACTTTTATTCCTCCGAGCAGAGTCAAGTGACATTTGTTTGCCTGGGTCAGATACCAATTGGAATCAAGAGATACCAATTGGACTCAACTTATAAATCAATCATACAATCGCATGAGAGAGGAGAATAAAGTGGAACCATTTCCTTAAATGCCTCATAGCTTCCCTAAGATTAGATGTGGATGAAAATACACAAATTTGTAGGACTCTGCTCAATGCTTGCTCTTATTTTGGGAGATAGGTAACCTAGACTCCGATACCAAGTTGTCACGACACAAACTATCAAATTTTGATGGCACCTATTCTAATCAACCTAGATAGGAGAACCCCTTAACATCCCCTTAAGGGATCAAGCAAAAGTCTTTATTTAAATAATGAAATAGATTTCATTATAGGAAGAACTTATAGCTATATGGAATTAACTACTCTAGAATCTAGTCAACTACTATACAAATAAAGACTAGAAACAGATTCCACCATGAGTGAGAGAAGTGGGATTTGTTGAAGAAACACTAATGCAACAACCAAGAAACCAACACTGGCCCCTGCAAAAGACTATACACTAAAAAAGGTATAGCTAGAGTAGCATCTGTACAAACCACATGTACTGGTAAGCCTCATCGGTTGACCCAAATTGAAGTACACAAATATTCAAAAGAATACATGCATTCTTTATACTTATTACCAACCCCCACAAGTTTTTTTCACCCTTTCACTAACTTTTGGTTATAATTTCTGAGTCACTCCTCTTTATCTTACGCTTCTCCTACTACAGACCCCTAAGTCTGACCTCACACCAAGGATCATCATAACTTCTATGGATAACTACGACAAATAAAAACCTAAACCTAAGATAAGAAATCTAATAAGCCACCAAGAATACCTAGAGAAGACCCATTTGGACTTGTGACTTGCCCACCTGATTCCTCGATCTTTGCTCATATTTATTCCATAACTTACACTCGTTCTTCTCCGTATCCCACTGACATAGATTTTTGTAGTTAGCTTTAACCTCCGTAGTCATTTCCCTCCCAAAGAAGTACAACAAGTCAGGTCAAAATAACAATTATAGGTCAAAGGATAAGCAAATAATACCTAATTAGAATATGGTACCGCAAGTTAATACATGCTCAACCAGTATAAACTTAGAAACATGAGTATCACATAAATAACATAAGAATTCAATCACAAGAAAATATATTCTCACCAAGTCAATTTTAGTCAAACTCAATTAAGACAAGTTTAAAGGTTAAATAATTATTTAGTCAATTAAGACCGAGTCAACAACTCTGACTCTAACAATATTTAAGCTAACTAACCATGACTCTAATACGAGGTCTCAAAATATATGACAACAATCGGACCACGAAAAAATCTCAAATATATATCAAGCATAATAATATAATCCTTGATTCACTCATGGAACCATCAAACACACTTGACCTTCGTACATACATGCCATAGATGATACATCCACCCTCTAGACATGACCTACAAGGGAAAATTTCCAACCATGTATAACCCAGAAACAAGTGTCTGCCAACTTAGTTTCACCAATAACCCGTGGGAGTGTTCCTATACCAAAACATCCCATATTTACAATGAGGTAGGTTAAAATCATACAACAACATAAAAATATTTTGCATTGACCACACCAAACAACATGCACTTGCAAGTCACACTATAAGGAATTTAACATGCACAATAACATAAATTGAATTAAACTGCAATACTATCACTGACCACCTATTGGGGCCTTAATCACGACACATCCATAATGTTGCGCTGTAAAAAATATACGAAGAATTACCACCCCATATCATCCAAAATCCCACTCCCACATTTAAATGGTATACTCTCTTCATAAGGTTTAACTAATAATTGGTAATTCGCTCTTCCCACCACCTAAATTATGAGTCTACAATAGAGAACCATTCATAATAAGGCATAAGTACAGCATAACATGACAAAATATATAAGAACCCATATTGCACACTACCCAAATCCTAACAAATTTTAACCATCCTAACTCTATGCCCGTCGGCCTAGAATAAAATCTCTTATCCCTCTATGTTATAATCATACTCTTTAAATTAGGCTTATGCTATAATTAATCTTCATTGACTTGGATGTCAATCGGTTGTTGGGAGAATGAACAATGCAAAATCCAACATTTCTAATATTGTAGCCACGTCAATCCTTAACTATCCATGGGTTTGCACACATCCATACCTTTTTCTCCCTTTCTCTATGGTTTTAAGATATGGGAGGCAACCCTAAGGGTTTTTGGAGCCTCCTACGTTATTTATTTCAACCAAAGGGTTGAAAAGAAATAAAACCCACTTAAGTGGATATTCTGATTTGTGTCATCCCTGTATAATGACATATACACCGCTATAGTAAAATAAATTCCGCTATATCAAGTTGACGTTAGCCCAACCTAACTCCTTTAAGTATCATAAGTTTAACACACGTAGGTCCACATAAATTTTTCTTATAAAATCATAATAATATTTGTACTCTACAGAAATATTGAGGCTTTTTCTAGTTACGACAACTTAGGTTGTTATACCTACCTCAACCCATCAATGACAGGTAAGACAAACTCACCATTATACAATCTATTAAAAATAAGGGCAAATAGTAAAATATCAATATAAACAAGCAATAATAACTCAAAGTCATCATCATCATCTTTTTCTTCTCCTCCCCCTCTTTCTCTCGTCCTCTTCCTCTTCCACATTTTCTTCTTCTTATTATTATTATTATTCTTGTATGTTTGGGTTTTAGGGATTTGAAATCGAGCGAAAATGGCTTCAACTTTACAGTGGTGTGAACAAAACTGAATACCGTTCCCTATTTCTTTAATATTATGAACACACTACTTATTATTGTTTTTCTAATTTCATAGGCTTAGTATTAGTTTCTTTTTACAAAAGTATTTTTGTTCAAAAAAATAGTGGAGTTGGTTGATAAAAAGTATCAGTGGTGCTACTATCTCAGTCCACCTTTAATTGTCAAGTACAATATTTTTTTAGTTGGACAAATCAATGGATAATTTATAATTTTATGTCTATTTTATCCTCGTTATTAACTACAATTCATTATTTAATGCATTTTCAAAGCATTAAGTTTATTATATTCAAATATAATACAGTAAAATTACTCTTATTCATTATTGATTCTTAAGATACATGTCAAGTCAATAATGGACAAGTAAAAATGGACGGAGGGAGAAAAAGGATCAAGTTGTGTCACGATCCAAATGACAGTGAGTGGAATCCACTCTAACCCTCTGATGGAAGAACCATCTAACCTAATCCTTTAATATTTCATTCAACTACATAAGTCAGTGTAATGATATAATCAAACTAAATTAAAGAATGTCACAAGTAATTTACAAATGCGGAAGAAAACTCTATATATATGAGACCCTGTAAAATTTTAACAAATTCATGTTTGACTCTCCCGCATGTGTAATGTCAATTTTTAACTTGAATTATGTTAAGAAATGTTAAAAGGGTGTTTTGAAAAAGTTTCAAATTTTTTGGAAGGGGTTCAGGGCTATTTTGGGACCATGAGGTAGTAAGCCTCTACGATAGTGGTGTGCCATGGAGGTTAACCTCCGCAATAAGGGTGTGACATGGAGGCTAAGCTCTACGATAGAAGCGTGGTATGCTTCTATGCTAATTTCGTCCAATTTTTTTTTGTTTTTTTCACTTGGGGTGAGGGGCTTTTGATCTTTTTACCCCTTAAACGACTTATAGACACTTGGGTAACCCTTTTTATTTAGTTATCAAAGATCAAACACCATCCTTTTTCTATTTAACTCTAAACTCAAGAAAGTTCAAGTGTTTTACAGAGAATACATTATTTGGACTCCAAACTTCAATTTCTCTTTGAATTCCTTTACATTCCAAGCATGTTTCTTATTTCCTAACTTGTATTTTATATTATGGCATTAATTGATTGGATATTTAGGTGATTTAAATTATGGGTTTAAATTAATTTGCGGGATTTTGATTGGGTTTACTTGAATTACTTGTCTCATGTTTTCAATGGATTATTTATATTTTAATTAATGGTTTTGGAACTGAATTGGTGCATTGTTTTAATGGTTAGAATAGGGGACATGAGTTTCCCCAAATTGATAAATTTTTTGCTTGATAATGGCATTAACCTCAACCTACTTTGTAAACTTGATTTTGAATATGGATAATTATATGGTTTCATTTGTGTTTTGAAAATATAGCATTGCATTAAAAAGGATAAATGGATAATAATAGATTTGGATGGCCTTGGTGGCTATGGATTGGATTTTTAATAGAACTTGGGAGTCAAATGGTTACACGATTATGGTTTGGCATAATTGAATTAGCTTGCAAGTATAATAGTATGACGACATCAAGTTGGTAAATCCTTAATGAAAGACTCCTGGAGTAATGGTTGGTTAATGTGTAACTATTTTAATTTAGGCTTAAAGAAAATTGTTTAGCTCACTGTGAAGGTGCAGGATCCGGGGAGATTAACACTGAAACCCACATTTTTCAATGTTAGGGGTCCATGTGACAATGTGCTTAGTGCACACATTATATTCTGGGAGGGCTATATCCTTGGTGCCTTTAGCCTTTCCTCGATTTTTCCTCAATTCGTACAGCTAATACTCACTGAGGCTCTTCAACCAAGGAGCGCTAGACCCATATAGCCCATGGGTGCCATTAGGATGGAGTGAGCTACATATTTTGGGTTATTACCTTAAACTATTATGTTCATGGCCCTTGTCCCAATCCCGGCATCCTATATATATATATATATATATGTGTGTGTGTGTGTGTGTGTGTGGTGCATATGGTTTATTACTGGATTTTGGTAATTGCATTACTTTATTCCTATACCTTGAGTTACATTCTAGTTCTTTACCCCATGGACCATCCTTGTACGCTGCATCATTTCATGATGTAGGTTCAGAGAACTTTTCAGTTTCTATTATGTAGCGTTAGGTGGTTGAGTACTTCTGTTGATCAGTTGCGAAGCGGTGAGCCACCACCTTTTAGAAGGCCCTATAATTTCATTGGTTTCTTTATTGTATTATTATTTATTTTGGATCTCATTTATTATAGTCGGGAGCATGTCCCGACTTAGTTTGTATTCTGGTTTTAAAGGCTTTTGTGGACAAGTATGGGTTGTTTTTTTGATTGGATTCTTAGAACTGCCATTTGACTTGTCAACTTTGAAAGTGTATAACTTTTTATGTATGTAGAATTTTTCAGCTCAAGACCCATCAAATTGTATATAATTGAATTAGCTTTCCACAATACCAATTTCACCTTAATCCAATACCCGAGTGAAAAGTTATGGCATTTTTCGTGTGAGGTAGTAAGCCACCGTGATTACACCGCATCTCGGTGAGTCTTCAAATGAAATCTGGGTTACGAATATTTGGTTTAAATGAATAAGGGGCAATTGGGTCTTTTTCCACCTCAACCCAGGTTGTAAAAACATAATTTTAAGCATCCATTAGGGCATTATTCGCCCTCATTATCCTATTTTTCTCTTAAGAACAAACCCTAATTAATCCCCCACAAGATCATCCACTCCTTCACCTCCTCTTCAAGAAAAAACAAGAATTAAGGTTCCTAATCCAAGAAGTTCAAGAAAAGCATTCAAGAAAATTCCTAAGGCTTCCAAGTCAAGCTTTCAATTACAAAATCAAACCAATTAAGGTATGTGGGGTTATGAACAAGGATACTCCATTAATTTTTGTGCCCAATGTAGTTTTAAAAGTTGAATTTACATGAATTTACATAATTTCAAATTAGGGTTCATACCCAATGATCATTGTTTGAAGTTTATGATGTTACAAGTGATTTAAGTGTTAAATTTCATAACTACTTTCATAAATTCATGTGTGTGATATGATTTCATATATTGAGAATTGAATTTCATTATCTTGATTAGAATTGTTAAACTATTTTAAGATTATTGTTATTGAGCATGGATTTTGTTGTGATTTGACATGAGTTTTAAGAATGGGTTTGAAGCCCCAAGTTTAAATCTTAATATTTAAAGAAAGATGATGTTTAAGCACCCTATGATTAGTTTATATTCAGATTTTAATCAAGATTTGATCTTTTGATCCTTAGATAAGATATGGAATCCACTACACAGTTTTGATTAGAGTTTAAAGTAAACAGATGCATAACTGGTTTTCATTGTAAACCTTTATGTTAGTTTTAAAGTGGATTTCCTACAGAATGAGCACACGGATTAAAGGGAGTGGTATTTAGCACCGAGTTGGGTATGTGTCCTAGTTTACATGCCCTAGAACTACGATCCAACGTAGGTTCAGATTATCTGATTACTCCTATTTATATATATGTAGATACAGATTGTGATCACTTAGCTCAGGTTATACTCCTTGACAAGAGTATGACACCTCTCTTCAAAGTGAGGTTTTTCCCTTAGGGGAACTAGACGTTGGACTCTATGATAGCTTATATGGTTTATGTCGGTTATAAGAACCTCCCTAACTAAAAAGAATAACAAAAAAGCTTTTAGAAGAAACTCCCTAAGTCCTAAGACAGAATAACAGACCAACTTTTAGAAACTAAGTGTAAAGGCTCACAATTTAGTTCAGATATTGTTTTACATAAGACATTAGCTATGAGATTTCAGTTTTCAGTATACAGATATAAAGGTGAGTCCTTTTTACACTTAGCCTGCATGATTTGAAAATAGACTTAACTTCAGTCCTACTTATTCCACGAACAGAAAGAGTAAAAGTACAACTTTTAGAACTAAGTGTGATGGCTCATAAAGATTGTTTTATGCTTTACTACAGTATGCTTATATTTTGCAGTCCTTACAGTACTCCAACCAATGTGAGTCATTTACACTTAGCATGCATTCTTTACTAATTATATGTACAGTTAGTTACTATTTTTTTACTTATACATTCACCCCCGCATACTCAGTACATTTCAAAAATACTAATCCACATATACGTCTATGTGCTACATTGTTTAATAATGTAGGTGCAAGTTGTAGTGTGTATATTAGTATCGGACAGTTGCAGCTTCTAGTTAGTAGGTGATGAGTCCTTTTGATTGAAGGGCTCGAGTCAGTCAGAGTTTGTGTAATCTTTTATTTCTTGATTCAGTCGTATTGATTCGGGATAGCTGGGGGTCATTTCCTAGCTACCTATAGACAATACTAGTAGAGGCTTCATAGACAGTCAGTAGAAGTTGATGTATTGGATTCCAGTCTGTTTTGTATAATCAGAGTTGTAATTATTTTAAAATAGTTTGTATTGATCATATTCATAAAAGATTTATCTTCCTCATTATTCTTTTAGACTTATGTATTTAGTTCAGTTGCTCATGAGTTATGTCAGTACAAGGGTTAGCTTGGGATCACTTATGGTCCTGATCACCGTGTGACATCCAGGGGATAGTCTCGGGTTATTACAAAGGCTGAAGAGTTTATTATCTTTATGTAGGGTAAGATGAGTCATAAGGAGTATGCACTAAATTTCCATTGATTATCTTGTTATTCTCCTAAACGTGTGTCGATTATGATGTCACAAATGAGGAAGTTTGCTTTTTGGTTATCCCATGATTTGGTGTTAGAGTGTATGAAAGCTATTTTGAATAATGATATGGACGTATCCAAGCAAGTGGTTTATATGCAGTAGGTGGAGGATGAAAATAAGTAGCAGGTAGTGATGGGAGAGACGCAAAACAAGAAGTTTAGATATTTAGAGCAAGGCTCAAATCAGTAGAATAGTGGGGGAGATGGTAGATAGTGGACTAAGAAGAAGAATGAGGTAAAATATTATTTTCCAGCCAGTGCTCCTTATCCTAAGCCTTCAGGTGATCATCGTTTTTCAGGCTAGCAGTGGTCCTAAGGAACAGGGTGCCCAGTCTCAAGCTAGTGAAGCTCAGTCATACCCACCTTACCCTTCTTGGCATTTTTATGGACACCTTCTCTATAGATATTGTGAGGAGGGGAGAAATTGGTGCTATAATTGTGGCAGCCTGGTCATATGTAGCGAGATTTTCCTTCAGCCAAGGTTGCCACTAGATCTAAAAAGGCCTCGGTTTCTACTTCTTTGGCTCCTACATGAAAAGTCACCATTTCAGGTACGGGCAATGGATGAAATCATCTTTATGCAATATAGTAGTGCTCAAGACCACATAGCATGGCTCCTAACCATAGTCCCAAATTGGGACGGCATGGAACAAGGTACACAAGACCACAAAGCATGGTACCATCACCCCGTGTTGACAAATCATGGTTTCTAGCATTGAGTCTTTCAACTCGCATATTCTTCGGGTAACCATCTAACTCTCTTTAAGCCTATTTTTAACATTTTCTAAGCATTTATATTTCTGAATTCAAAATTTGAGTAAAATCTGTATTTTAGTCTGTTCTAACTCTGCAATGGCATTCATCTGTTTGGTATCGTCATACCAAGACTTGCAAGTCATACTTCTTAGCCATGCATTATTATGTTATAACTCTTTTCATGCAAAACGATGTTCAGACCACTAAACCATTTAAACAATTCAAGAGGATGCTATAGTGAAATTCATGAAAACTTAGGGAAATACCCTCAATTTCAATTCACAAACACGTGGTGGTCATGTATCTTGTAACAAACCATGAAATTCTTTAAATCATCACTTTCTCTTATACAATTAAGAAAATCGCCCTCTCTTCATATCATCACAAATACCAAGTCAATTAACAACAATGAAGACAATTCCATCATGTTTTCTCAATATGAAATCGAATAGTTCATAACAAGAGAGGGAGTATAAATCTTCATGCTCTCGATTCAAATTTCAAAACATCCATTGCAGACATATATATATATATATGAGTAACAATCAAGTTTCAAGGGGAAGGCCTCAAGACCAAAACAATATTTCCAAGAAGGTTTCACAATGCATCATTGTAAATGTAAATTCAAAACCTTTTGTAAATTCATGATTTCTCAACATTTAAACATTATTATAACGATTTCAGGATGCACATGTAGTTTAGGAAAACCCCATGTACCTTAATTGATGAAGAATTTGAGAAAACATCAAACCTTTAAGCTTGAAAGAGCAAACCCTAAGTTGATTTTCTCCTCTTGTGACTTAGAAGATGAATTAGGGATTTTTGAGGAGGAATTAACATGCATTAGGGTTGTAACTTGGCTATAAATGTTTAGGGATTGTTATGGGACGTGAAAGGACCGTATTACACTTAAATAATACTAAAACGGAGATTTTACGCTGCTTTACCCAAGGTGGGCAACGCACATCCCATGACACAAGCCAAGATGGGAGATGCCACAGCCCATGGCATAGCCTTAAGTAGGTGTCTCATGCCCCATCGCATAGCCTGGACAGTGTCTCATTCAAACACTCATAATATCTTACTCTGGACTCGCATTAATGAAAGGTTGGAGGCATTGGAAAGAAGACTCAAATACCTTTCATTTGATATATAGTAGGTCCTCTTACTCATCATATTCTAGGAGTAATAGTAGATTTAATTTGACCCAAGTTGAAACGTCCACTAAAACTTAATCGATAGAAAAGTTTTCAACTAGTATTTAAGTTAGGGGATTTTTGTGACCTCAATTCATATTCAAAGGTATTCACATACTACAGAATTGATCATCACACATTTATTAACAAAGAATCATTGGTATCGGGTTTATACGCATAGAAAAGGTGGTTCAAACTTTAGCCCAAAAGTGCGGGGTGTTACATTATCTCCCCCTTGGGATTATTCATCCTTGAATTATGGGTATGGACTTGTTGAAGCTCCAAAAATATGGAGTAAAGGACGTAACATTACTCTAAGAATTTCCTTTGAAGGATACATACATAGACCTCAAGAAGAGCATTCATAACGTCACCAAGTGAATCGTGTAATCACAAATCGTGAGATAATAAGGATTAACTATATGTTATGAGTTTATTTGGTGATCATAGGCCTGATTTTCATCGGTACTAATCATGAAATAAGATTTTGTGGAAGATAGAGATTGAAGCATTCCCCACCATACAATTTAAAATGAACGAACCTCACTTAGAGACACTACTCGACTATGCCCCAAATAATAAATAAATAATATACTTCATAATTTCCACTTATAATTCTCCCATCACACATCTATAAACAAAAGTTTGAGTCCCACTGCATAGTACTTTTATGTTGAAGCCCAATTCGGAGGAAAGAGGTGCTAGATTTAGCAATGGGACCCTGTACTCTATATACTATTAAGAAAATTATTTCACCTTTTCACCACCATCAAACACACTCGAGTTTTAAATCAAGTAGCACCAACCACATAACCCATTGGTTTGCGTTTTCATCAATCACAACATTCAAGCCTATCATTACTACACCCACGTCACGGATCTCCCCACTAAAACTAGCCAACTCAACCATTCTTACTAAGGTTTTTTTCACATAACTCCTTCTTAACTATCTCACATAACGAAAGTTTATCTCTTTCTTCCCCCTTCTCCTATAGCCTTAGCTCAAGAAACAACATAAAAAATTTTACCTTCAAGAACATCTACTCCCCTACCTAACACATTACTATGCTTCCACAACCACCATCATACTAACATACGGAGCGTCATTGAGGAACCCGAGCATAAACATCATGAATGGAAGTAACACTTGTCAGACCATAACTTATACTTATTGTACTACTCAAGGAGTGACATGAGGTGAAGATACGATAAAATAGACATAAAGTGCTTCAAATATCAAGTGTCTGGATCATAAGTTAAGAGTCATTCGGCATAAACACAACACAACATAGGTTCCTTAGGACAGACCATAATGAGAAACATGGATGCACATATCATGAGGTATATGGCCTAAAGCCAAAATTTATGTAGTTAAAAACTAAGACAAGGATTGACACTTAAAGAGATTGATCCTCATTTAAAGAACTGAAATTTTTCATGAGTTAGCATAAACTTTATCACTTTGACTAATTCCGTCATAAAATGGATCGGTAACATATAGAAAGCATAGTTTCTTGGAACCAAGCATTATGTGAGACATGAATTTTTATGGATCATGAGCAACATAACATAGAGATTGGAAACTTGCAATATTGGATCAATGAGAACATTATTACTTCTAGTTTGGAGGTCGTAACATGACATGAGTTACATAGAGTGATGACTTGAATACATAAGACATTGGTAGATGTCCATTCAAATCGAAGTAGGAGGGGCTTTCTTGAATAGGAATTAATTTATCATGATTCTTACTTGAAACTTGACGCCACAAGAAAAATTTGAGAACTACTTTAATCCATCATCTCCCCCTTAGATCAATGTCACCCTCCTAGACTTACGTACATAACCTCACACCAAAATCTATAGCTACAACTCTCAATATAAAAAAGACATCACCATACACTTGAACTCTAAACTCTCCCTGATGAACTATACTTTGAAGGCCTTGCTTTCTGTAAATGCTACTCTTAACTTTCGCTAGCCTCTATAGCCATCACCCTACAACTCCCACTCTCATGAACGTTTGCATTCACACTCCTTATCACAAAGGGGTATTAGGATACTCATGAACACAACTCCCCCCAATAATTTTGATATAAAGACACTAAATTTTTTTTAAGACACCCCCTCCAGGGAAACTAATTGTCACTTCCTCTAACTCCCAAAGTCATCAACGTAAAAATAACATTTTCATGGGCATAGACAGCCATACTTCTAAACACATAACACTCCATCTTCAATTCCTTAGAATACTATCATTACACCTCTAATCACATAACTTACAACTTAACAAAATCTATAAGACTATACCAAAGGCGCACATTGCCTACCCAACTATAAAGAAAACCATACAATAACTTCCCAGACTTTTCCATACTACAAGATTCAAGAACGAACTCTAGGTATGCTTGACACTCGCACACATGATGCCTTATCTAAAACCATGCTACCTCAAGGTTCAACTCATCCTAATACTCACGTCCTTATCCACTTAATGATTCAGCCATAATTTATTTTTTTACTATTGTTCTCATGTATACATCACAATTGACCACTCATTATTCCACAAGTTTTCAACCTAGGATATTGCACACTTACATCAAGCCTATAAGTTCGTTCCCAAAAAATACACATCATTAGTCTTAAGCTACTATTCTTATCACCACACTTCATATCTAACGTTCAAGCGTACAGTCTAACGTCAATCATTTACCAGCAACGAAGCATGCCACATACTATACTAGTCCATCAAGTTGGTAAATTTCACTTATCTACTACCTACAATCATATCCTCTCCATGACATTACTGTTACATCTCAAAATCCACTACATACCTTCTTACATTAAGTCTACTTACCCATATATACATTCTCACTATCATCAAATTCCATAAATATCAATGAGTCTCTACCCATAACATATTGACTAGTCTATCCCTTTCCATTCACAACCTATAACTGATTTCTATAACCACCATAACTATCCACTTTAGGCTCCTTCCCTTATTTGAATAAATAATACTCATAGACAAACACTTCCTTCACAGACTACCATACAATCTATAAATCTTGCTATAACATTAGCCAACCACCATAAAAGGAAAAATCACCTCTCAATCAAATGGTCATACAACTAAAACTACTTATTTACACAAAAGTCACTCTCACTCTGACTTCTAACCTTGTGACTTCATATCACCTACTTCTTAGACCATCTCACTACCAAAAGGTCATGACACTTTAACATATACTACTACTCGGGTGGAAATATAGTTACAATATTCTTCTACACATCATTACCCTTATACATGACATCTGCAATAAGAATTTTGAAAAGGGACTGAATACACTTCGTACCTCAGGCTGAAAAGCACGATTTCGTCAGGATAAAGGTATACACTTGAATCAAGACACCTTGAAGCACTAATGTACTCCTTTCAAGTCCTTATGCTATCTCATAACTTTATGGATAACTCAATTAGAGAGAACCATCTTGTTGGGGGAGCTAAACTCTTAGACTTATATCGCCTTGACAATAAGGCATCGCCCATGAAAATTAAAACAAGAAAGGAATTTGGATAACTTTCTTATGGACGACTCTATAGCATGATCAGGAGTATGAAAGAATAAGAAATAACTCCTAAATGCCCGGTAGCCTCCTGATTATAAGTGTAGTGCACAACACACCCATAAGCAAAGCTCTACAAGACACGATTTTGTAGACACCCTGGGACCATGAACCATGCTCTTATACCAAGTTTGTCATGACCCGAACTGGGGCCCTGGCCATGACGATCATCCCAAACCATAAAGGGCTGAGATCCCTTCTAACTGGAAATCATATGCATAATTCATAAACTATAAATAATTGTAAAATACATAAAAAAATAAAACCATGGTCAACTTTTTAATTCAAATAGACAATACAAAATGAGGCTCATAACATTCAAAATATATGACACCAGTCTGCAAAATCTCTAACAACATAACAACAATTTCTATCTAAAATCGGGATAAGGCCCTCTGTCGGACCATGAACTAAAAATAATAAAATCATCACATGAGACAAGGCCTTTCAAAATAAGGAAGGGTCACCAACTCCAATCGTCTGAGAATGATCTACTGCTTAGCGGGACCCTGGGACTGAGCCTCGGATCCTGAAATATAGGGGGTCAATACAAATGTATTGGTACGCAGGGAAATCCAAAATAATGTACTTTTATACAACATAAGTGAGAGAAATTCATAAAACAGTTTACATATGATACAGGAAAACACATGGGCATACTTAAAAGACATTGAAACATTTCTTTAGAACCACGACTCACGCTTTATCTTATTTTTGAGCTAGATGGTACACCCTACAATCTGTAACTCCTTGGGCTATACGGAATCCGCCCTTAACTCGGCGGCCAAGCCCCCAATCTAAGTTTACCGCAAGGATTGGAGTATCTATAAAGGGAGATACGCAACACCACACAACATAGCGCCATGATCCCCAATCAAATAAAGATGTCATGGTAGTGCACAAGACCACATAGCATGGCTCCTAACCATAGTCCCAAATTGAGATGACATGAATCAAGGTACACAAGACCATAAAGCATGGTACCATTACCCTGTGTCGACAAATCACGGTTTCTAGCAATGAGTCTTTCAACTCGTACTTTCTTCGGGTAACCATATAACTCTCTTTAAGCCTATTTTTATCCTTTTCTAAACATACATCTTTCTGAATTCAAAATCTAAGTAAAAACTGTATTTTAGTCTGTTCTAAATTTGCTATAGCATTCATCTATTTGGTATCATCATACCAACACTTGCAACTCATATTTCTTAGCCATAAATTATCATGTTACTCTTTTCATGCAAAATGATGTTCAGACCACCAAATCATTCAAATAATATAAGAGGGTGTGTATAGTGAAATTCATGAAAACTTAGGCAAATATCCTCAATTTCAATTCACAAACACTTGGTGGTCATGTATCTTGTAACAAACCATGAAATTCTTTAAATCATCACTTTCGTTCATACAATTAAGAAAATTGTCCTCTTTTTATATCATCACAAATACCAAGTCAATTCACAACAGTAAAGATAATTTCATCATGCTTTCTCAATATGAAATAGAATAGTTCATAACAAGAGGGGGAGTATAAATCTTCATTCTCTCGATTCAAATTTCAAAACATCCATTGCATACATATATATACGAGTAACAATCAAGTTTCAAGTGGAAGGCCTCAAGACCAAGACAATATTTCCTAGAAGGTTTCATAATGCATCATTGTAAATGTAAATTCAAAACCTTTTGTAAATTCATGATTTCTCAATATTTAAACATTATTAAAATAATTTCACTATGACCATGTAGTTTAGAAAAACCCTACGTACCTTAATTAACGAAGAATTCATGAAAAGATCTAACCTTTAAAATTAAAAGAGCAAACCCTAATTTACTTTTCTCCTTTTATGACTTAGAAGATGAATTAGGGATTTTTGAGGAGTAATTAACATGCTTTAGGGTTGTAATTCAGCTATAAATGTTTAGGGACTGTTATCGGACATCAAAGGACCGCATTGCCCTTAAATAATACTAAAATAGAGCTTTTACGCTACTTTACCCAAGGTGGGAGACGCACAACCCATGGCATAATCCAAGATGGGCGATGCACAGCCCGTGGAATATCCTTAAATAGGTATCATAAGCCCCATAGCATAGCCTGGATAGTGTCTCATTCAAACACTTATAACTTCTTACTACAGACATGAATTAATGATTGGTCGAAGGCATTGGAAAGAAGACTCAAATACCTTTCATTTGATATATAGTAGGTCCTCTAACTCATCATAATCAAGGAGTAATAGTTGATGTAAGTTTACCCAAGTTGAAACGTCTACTAAAACTCAATCGATAGAAAAGTTTTCAACTCATCTTTAAGTTAGGGGATTTTTGTGACCTCAATTCATATTCAAAGATATTCACACACTATAGGATTGATCATCACACATTTATTAACAAAGAATCATTGGGTTCGGATGTATATGCATAGAAAAGGTGGTTCAAACTTTAGCCCGAAAGTGTGGGGTGTTACACTTAAGGAACTGAAGAATTAGTTAAAGGATCTTCTTTATAAGGGTTTTATTCATCCAAGTATTTCTCTGTGGGGTGCTTCTATGCTTTTTGTGTGGAATAAAGATGGGTCTCTTTGAATGTATATAGATTATCATCAGTTGAATAAGGTTATAGTAAATAATAAGTACCCTCTTCCTCAAAATTATGATCTTTTCGATCAACTTCAAGGTGCTAGGTAGTTCTCTGAGATTTATCTCTGTTCAGGCTATTATCAGTTGAAGATTAGGTAGGTTTATATTCCTAAGACTGCTTTCCAAACCTGATATGGCCATTACGAGTTTTTGGTTATCTCATTTGGGTTGACTAATGTTTCGTCTACTTTCATGGATGTTATTAATCAGGTTTTAGGTAGTTACTAGATTTATTTGTTATAGTGTTCATTGATGACATCTTGTTGTACTCTAAAAGTGAGAAGTATTATTTCGATCACCTCCGAATTGGGTTGAAGACTCTTAAGGACTAAAAATTATATGCAAAATTTTCTAAGTGTGAATTTTGACAAAGTTTTGTGACTTTTCTCAAGCTTGTTATTTCTAGTGAGGGGATCAAGGTAGATCCATAAAAAGTTGATGTAACGCCCCAAAACCTAGTCCCATGATGTCACACAGTTCTCAAGACTATGACTAGCCTTAAGCTAACCCTGTCTGCCCTCTGTTAAGTATGAATCTCATAAATAAGGTGATATAGACATGAAAGTCATACTGAATACAGAAACTGTCTGAAATAATTGAAAGTAATCTGAATGTAATGTCTGAAAATCTAATACTGTAAGTCTGAATCAAATCTAGCAGTCTGACAAGCCTCTACTACTAATAACTAGAGAGTCACTAGGACAAACCCCAAGCTAACTCAAATTGTCTAAAAAGAAATATTGAATCATGTAAAAATAATAAGGAGCAAAATCTGAATGAACAAGTCCCCGAACTATAAGGACTCACCAACTGTAGGATGTAGATGGAGATTCTCGAACTACTCACGCTGCTAATACTGAGCACCTAAACCTACATTATAAGACAATGTAACACATAGACATATATGTGGATCAGTACTTTGAGAATGTACTGAGTATATGGGGGTGATATGCATAAGTAAAATATCATCTCATCATCATAATTTATAAAACAATGCATGCTAAATGTAAATGACTCATATAAACTGGAATATATGAAATACTAAAATCTGAAATCATGAATAGCAATTCAAATTTTATAAATCTAGTGAGTCATAACATTTAGTTCTAAAAGATGTACTTGTATTTTCTCTTTAAATCATTTTGTCTAAGTATAGAAGGACTCACTCTTAAATCTGAAATTTGAAAGCGAAAATCTCAAGCTGATATCTTTCTGTAAAGCATAATCTGAATAAAGTTGTGAGCCTTTACACTTAGTTTTCTAAAAGCTTTTCTGTAAATCTCTTACTTTAACTAGCAGGAAGGTTCTCTTAGCCGACATAAACCATGTGAGCTATCATGGAGTCTAACGACTTACCCACATTGGGGAGAGCTATTCTACCCTTGCCATCGGAATAGAACCATAACTTAAGTGATCACTGACTTAGCCCACTATGGATGCTTAAAACCAACGGTGGCTCATAGTTCTGGGGCATAAGACCTTGGAATCATACCCAACTCGGTGCTAAATACTACTCCCATACTTATCGCTCAGAACTTTAGGAAATCCACCTTAAAATAGTATAAGGGTTTATAATGAAAAATCAATTATGCTTATCTTTCTTTAAATTACAAACTATATGAACAATGTGGATTCCTTATCTTAGCTTAGGATCAAAAGATCAACTTCTTTCTAGAATCTTGGTAAACAATCATCAAAGAGGCTTAAAAATCATAATCTTCTTGAAACATAGATACTAAATCTTAGGGCTTTAAACCCATGCTTTAAACTTATGTCAAAACATCATAATAACCATGCTTGATGATGAATAAAATGATAATTCATCTCGAAATCTATAAATTACTGCAATAGGCATGAAAAGATGAAAAATAGACATGCAATTCATCTTTAAAAATTTCTCAAAAACACATAATCTTGCAAATAGCAATAATGGGTATGAATACTAATTTAAAATTCATGTATAAACATTTAAAATTATATGAAATTATAATTAAAACTTGGTTTTGGGCACAAGGATGAAAGAAGATCCTTGTTCATAAACCCCACATACTTTGATAGATGATTCGATGAAGAAATCTTGAATTTTGGATTCCTATTGAGTTCTTGGAGATGAGTTCTTGATTATCTTGTCTTGAAAATCCTTAATTTTAAATTTTCTTGGGGAAACTAGGAAGGATTTTGATTTCTTGAAAAAGAAGCTTTGGAGCTCTAGGGTTTTGCTTTGAGAAAGAATGGATAAATTTGGGCATAAAGTTCCTTGAATATGTTTAATCCTATGTTTTGGATGGATTTGGGACCTTGGAAATTGACCAAAACACTCCTTTTAATATTTAAACGGAACTGGAAAAGCAATATCTTTTGAACTGATAGGCCACCGTGATGTGCCACTATCATGGTGGTTCACTGTAAATAGGACAATTAGGAACTAGGTATTCTTCGCGACGCACCACCATCGCGGTGCCCCTATGGAATGCCATTTTGGCCATTGGCGCGATGCGCCACTATCGCATTGGGTTACTGGATTTTGATAAATAGTAAATTGGACCTCTCCGCGATGCAAGGCTATCAAAGAAGGCCACTGGAATTTGACAATTGCCATTTTGGCATCCACTGTGACACGGTGAGTGCCCAGGTGGGACACTGCTTTACCAAAATCGCCATAACTTCTCAACCGGGTATCAAAATTAGGCAAATTTGGTATCGATAAAAAGCTTATTCAATTTTTCACACAATGGAAGGTCTAAATCTGGAAAATTCTATATGAAAAAAAATATTATTCATTTTGGAAGCTATCCCTTAACATTCTAGGAATGAATTTAAGCTAGGAAAAATACGAGTTATTACAACATCTCCTTCTTGGGAAGATTCGTCCTCAAATGTGGCTAATTTAAGCTGAAAATGCTAAGGAATCTGAGGCTATAAGCTATCATGCACAACTTAAATAAACTGTATGACTGAATCTCAAATATAATAAACTACTGAACTGATCTATGAGTGCATGAATTCATATGAAAATATTTATATGGTTGAATCTGAAATTGGAAAAGAATTTAATGAAGGAAAACTATTACCTTCGGCTGAATCTGAGTTCATGAAGAAGAGAAGAGGATACTTGGTACGCATGTCTTTTTCTGCTTCTCAAGTAGCACCCTCAACGGACTGATTTTTCCATAGAATTTTGACCAAGAGAACTTCTTTGTTCCTTAGTCTACGAATCTGATGATCAAGAATCTCTACTGGGACTTCTTCATAAGAAAGGCTATTCCAAATATATGTACTCTCTAGAGGAACTATAACAGCTGAATCATTCATGCATTTCTTCAAAAAGGACACATGAAACACTGGATGAACTAAGGATAAATTTGTGAGTAGCTCAATCTCATATGATACCTTCCCAACACTACTCAAAATATGGAAGGGACCAATATAACGGGGACTAAGTTTCCCCTTTTTGCCAAATCTCTTCACCCCTTTCATGGGTGAAACTTTTAAATACATAAGATCATCATCCTTGAACTCAATCTCTCTTATTATTACGTCTGCATAAGATTCCTATTCAGTGTAATAGATGGGTATTAGTGTATGAGAAGTTTTATAGATATCCATGCTAAGTGTTAGAATCTAAGTTTGAATCTTGGATGATTGAGCTAATAGAAAGAAGAGTTGAAATTCTAGATGGTGTGAACTCAGGGTATGGTGATACTCCTGAAGATTCTAAGTTAGTAAGTGTTTAAGTTATTATGTGATGATTATTGGGGCTATAGAAAGTCAAGAGTTGTATCTCAGAAAGAAATACTAGCATTGGATTTATACTTTAAGATATAATCTTTCATAGTGAGTTTATTATTTATGTGTATTGTTATACCTCAAACTCTAGAGTATAGTGGTTGTAGTTTAGCTAAGATTTTATTAAAAGGGTCCACGGACGTAGAATGATGGCTTAATTCTAAAGGGAGGATGATAGAACAAGGAACCAAGTCAGGCTCTTAGATTCTAGTAATGATATAGTATATTAGAGAACAACTGTAGAGGAGAAAGATTCCTGACCCATTCTTATCTCAGTGTAAATTTTTGTACTTCAGTCATCACGACATCTACTCATGCCCTACAAGTCAGCTCTATGATCATAGCTTATATTCATGCACTTTTTATAAAATCATGTATGCTCCCAGTTCCTAGTATAGCGAGTGTCAGTACACTCAAAAGCGCGACTCTTATTCCATGAATTTACAAACTCCAAACTCAAGTCATGCAGCTCATAACTTATGTACTTCTGCTTTACAGTATGCTCTATTCCCATAACTCATGGTGTACCCTTAATAAATAGTGAAAAATTCATTTATGTCATGTATGTCCTCAGTTTAGATCTCTTTAATGATTCCAAGTCATTGATACTCTATTCCTCAAGGCTCAATTATGTGTCAAAGTTATGTATAGTATTCTTTCGTGCTTAAGGATCTCATCTTCTAACCTTTCAGTGACCTCTCCTTATGTACTAATAGTGGTGATGAACAATGGTTTAGATGGGAGAGAGTAAATATTCCTTATTAGGGAAAGATTATTTTATGCTTGTTTTATCTAAGTCTATAAGTGTGAAGAAAGATTGAGGCAAAGCTTTTGAGATATGTCATAGTTAGTTGAGAAATTTATGTGTGTCTTTTTGGGAAAAGTGCATAGAAGTTTCTATTGATAAAGGAATTAGAGAGTATGGGAAAAATTCTTAGGTGGGTTGTTTGCCTAAAAGTTCACATGTGGTTATAATGATAAGATTGAATGTAATGTTGGTATATAAGTGGATAAATGTATTATGTTCTAGTGAATTCCTAGTAAGAGGTTGAAGTTAGTTATTGAGGGGTAAGGAGTGTTATTTTTGATATGAGAGCTTTAAAAACACATAGGATATTGAATTCGTTGTTTAGACTAGTATTATGGTGTTATTCATAGTACCTTGTGAGTTTGAGTTAAACTTAAACATGGGGAGAGAATTTATTTTAACTCAGACTCTGGTAGAGGGAGTTATAAGTACCCATGTGAAAATTACAAGTGGTGTCACATAAAGTGTAGTTAAGGGAGTATCTGAGAAGTGTGGCTAAGCTTGGAATATAGTAGATGCATTGCCTAAGTCTTAGTAGTTCCATCCTAGCTTATGTTTTTTATATGCCTATATTTCATATTTTAGAGTTGTAGCCATGTGGTGATTCCTCATTCAGACATCATACTCAGATCATGCCTAAAATTCCTTGCTCCCTAATGTTATTAGGACCTCTGACAAGGAGTGTTTAAGGTAGCAAATATACTTTTTCAAGTGAGTATTTGAAATTTCATGTCATCAGATATCAATTTACAATTTCAAATATCTATTTATGCCAGGAATACTCCACTTAAGTATAAACTTTCAGTATGAGTTAGTCTGTACAGCCAGCAATTTAGTTTAGCAATCAAACAAATAAGCTCCTATAGTTTTCCATTTTTTCATCTAGTCTTACTATCCAAAGTCTCATTAATATGCTTATTCACTGAGATTCCCAGGTTTAAGAATCTACATCTTGATAGTTACCCAACTTTAGAATTCGTCCAGATAGTACTAGTGGATTTCCAGATTTTTTAAGATGTCACAGAATGCATTATTAATTCAGCTCAATCCATACATCATTCCTCAGTTTCAGATTCAGATATTAAGTCATGATTCATCTTGTAAGTTTTCAGTGCATCATCTCAGCCTTTTGTTAGTATTTTAGCCAAGTAAGTATCATTCGGGAATGAATGATCCCAAGAGGGAGATATTTTAATACCCTGAGATTTCATGTTCAAAATCTCTCAAAAGATATCCCATTAAGTTAGCTTTCCAACGTCGTAAGTCATGCCTCGATCTGATATCAGGGCAAAAAGTTATACAATTTTCCCTTTAGGTGTCAATCAGCTGCCAGTGTTTACGACTTATGTGAAGACCCATAATAAGACCTTACAAGTTGTTATAAGTAATCGTATTCACAATAGTACTTAGCTAAGAATCTGTTCTAGTGGTTACGAGTCTAGCACACGACTTGTAGTCAGACATTACAAATCGTTGTGTGGTCCCATAGCCTAACCAGTAAAGGATCCAATAATCAAGCCTCATGGTTTGGTGGTTTTATTAGTGACTTAGATATATATTAAGACCTCAAATAGCTCCTAGCTCATAGACAAGTCAAAATATTTGTTAGTGATTAAATTCTTGGGATGTATATAATTATAGTCATCTTCGAACGAACATAACTTTTGTTCTACAAAGAATTTCGGATCTCAAGATCCACCAACAAAAGTATATACTTGAATTAGCTTTCCAATGGTATCAATTTTGCCTTAATCCGATATCGGGGTGAAAAGTTATGGCCAAAATACTGAAGTACTAACAAAGCTGCCCGGACTACGACTCGTAATGTCTCATTACGAGTTTCTAGGAGGGAGTAATAATTTGGAAAGTAAAGGATGAAAATGGGTTTTTGACTACGACTCAAGCCATGACTCGGAGCCAGACCTTACGAGTCGTGACCTAAGTCGTTGGGACGGCTTCCAGACGTTTTCCAGATGATTCCTAAAGGGTTTTTTTGTCTTTTCTCACTTTTTAACCCCAAAACTACGTCGTTTAAGATATTTTTAGTTTAAATAAGAAGTCAAAATCCCCCAAATACATGATTCAGCCATAATCCACTTAGAGAAATCAAAAGGTGCAATTTTTCTCTCTTTTCCAAGGCAGCCAGGGTTCTTCAAGTTCAAGCCCAATTCCTAGAAATTCATCCAAGGATTCTATAATCAGGTATGTGGGGTATTCATCAATGGTTTCCTTCCACCCATTGAGTCCAAAAAATCTCCTTTTTGGTTCAACCATGAATTTGATCCATGTTTCCTTAGTAATTTAAATTCAAGCCATGTCAACTTGTTTTCCCAAGTAAATTAGGTTATTTCATGCTTTGAATATAAATTACCCATGTCATATTCAATTTCTCCCTTGTCAAACTATCAATTTAAAAACTAAACCATGTGAAATTGTTATCCTCCCAAGTTTAGCACATCGCACGTTCAAATTCATGTATCTCTCTCATCTATTAAAATGTCTTATGTTTTGGGTCTTGGATTATGACTTTATGTCACTATTTTAAGTGTTGTCATCAAATTTTATAACCATTCAGAGATGACGAGTTATGAACACCCGATACATATCTATTTACATATGCCTTTATTTTCATGTTACAAGTCAGACAGGTCATGATTTTTATTAATATATTCAAATTACCGTGTTCATGTTGAGAACTTATCAGTATAATACCATGTCATCTTAAACCATTAATAACACCAGTGTCATTCAGTTGAGAGTAGGATTTAGCATCGAGAGGGAAGTATGGGTTCAGCGTATCCTATTTCTCAAAAAATACATGTCACTGTAGGTTTAGGGGCCTCGCCAGAGAGTGTTTGCCCTTGAGCAATATGGGCTCAATTTAGTGATCACTCCAGTTTAGATTCTATTTAGATGGAAAGGATAGAACAACCCTCCTCGATATGGGTCAGACGCTGCACTCCATGATAGCTCACATGTTTTATGTTGGTTACATAATAGCTCCCACATTTTTAGTCAGTACTTAGTCTATATCAGTTCAGGTTTGCATGACCAAGTGTACAGATCCCAGTCATTCAATTATTTAGTTTATCAGTCACTCAGTTTTACAGATTAATTTTAGTACATGTTTATTCTTGGTCTTGCACTCATTTTACATGCTCATGTTTTCAAGCTCAGTATTCATACATGATCCTCAGTATTGTTTTAGAGCCTATTCAGCTTTACATGATATTACATATGGACATCATGTTTTCTATAGCTACCCAACTGACCGAAATATTTTCCGCTCATATTTTATGAATTTCAGTATGCCTTACCATTTTTCACATACAACCAAGTTTTAAATGCATGTTTTAGCAAATAACTTATGTCCTCAGTTTTAAAGCATGTTTTAAATATTTTCATGACTTAGTGCATGTCCTTATATACTTAGTACATTCCAAAGTACTAAACAGATATATACGTTTGTGGCTACATTCCTTCATGATGTAGGTACCAGATGTAGTCCATACACCAGAGTTAGACAGTTCTCAGCATTCATCCAGCAAGTGATGAGTTCTCTTATTTTGAGAACTCCAGTCAGTTGTAGTTCATGTACTGTATTATTATTATTATAATAGTAGAGGCCAGGCACCTACAGTCAGTATAGTGGAGGCTTCATAGATAGTCAGTCAGAGTTTATTTTTTTTTATCATGTTGTAAACTTTATCAGTATTACATTCATTCAAATTTTCCTATGATTATATTTCTGCTCAGCAAATTTAGCTTTTATTTACATTATAAATTAGTTTCTCAAGCAGTATGCTACTACATGGGTTAGCGTGGGATCACTTGTGGTACTAAACACCGTGTTACGACTAGGGGGTAGTCTCGGATCGTGACAAACTTGGTATGATAGCACAAGGTCCAAGTGTCCTAGGGTGTCTTTGAAGCCGTTTCTAGTAGATTCTTATGGAATGGTACGAAGACGTCTGTACTTTCTTCAAAATGCTATAGAGCATTTAAGAAATATTTATGTTCTTTCATTTCTTAGATCATGCTATAGAGATGTTTTCTAAGAAACTTATATAGATTCTCATGTTGCTTCATTCATGCCAACTATGCCTTATTCTTAAGGTGACAAAAATAGTCAAGCTTAAATTCCTATAGAGTTTTCTAAGACATTCTCCGTAGATAGTTATGAGATTGGATGCAGTCTTAAAAGGATACCATGTAAGACCCCGCAAAATACTAAGCTTAATTCGGTCCTTTAGGATTGTCAATGGGTCCCAGACTAAGAAAATTTTAGCGAAGTACTCAGACTTAGTGTCATTTTAGCCTATGAATATTGGTAATCTTATTTCGCAACCTTCACGTCCATTAAATGTTGATGTTTAGGTTGATTCATGATCAGGAATGTCAGTAGGTATTTCCAGATAAGTTTTGGATTTTTTAAACTTCGTTTGAAGCTCCTTTGGAATCTTAACACAGTGGATCAATGTGATCTTGGTGCACCGCGTTGAGTATCACGTTGATTAATATTTTCCCTAGCTACCAGCGTCTAATTCCAGTGAATCAATGCAAATATGGCGCAGCACATTGGCTATCGCGTCGATGGCATCAATGCACCGCATCCACCTGCGCGTCGGTAGCCCAGTTTTCAGTCATTAAAAGACTGCATTCTTGGAGGTATTTGGGTCTTTTCCCCATATCCTTCAGCCCCTAAAACATGAAATTAATCCCTTTTGAGAGTAAATATACTCATTCATTCTCTAATTTGCTGAAGAACAAAACCCAAGGTGCTCAAGTTTCAAATCAAGAACTCATAATTCAACCATAAACTTTTAGAAATTCTTTAACAAGGTATGTAAGGTGTTCATCCAAGGGCCTCTTCCACCCTTGGAGTCCAAGAATCAGTTTTCAAACTTCAAGTATATGAATTTCATGAATACCATGATGGGTTTGATAATATTCTTGTTTATAATGATTATTTGAGTTTCAAATCCATTTGTTATGCTAAGTTTCATGTGGAGTTTATTGATTTATATGTCTAACTATTTGAGATCATGTTAAATCCTTCAAATCTTTAATTTGATGATTGATTTGTGTGCTTACATGTTGATTAGTATTATACGCATCTTCTATGCCTTCTAAGTGTTTGATAAATTGTTCATGTGAACTATTAAGAGAATAAAATCATTCAAGTGTTTGTTAAAATGCCCTAATGAATAAATGATGATCAAGTTTATAGTTTACATATTTCATGTTTATGCCATGTCTCTTAATTTATGCTATCGAGTCCTGAGGGCACTTGTACCCGATAATTTAGCTGATTACCTAGAGCCATGGTCAGTCATAGAATAGTATGAGTCACGTCACGATCAGTAGTACTCTCAGTCAGTTACAGAACTCAGGAAAAGCTCAGTAAATTCAGTAGTAGTTCAGTCTAACCCAGTATTTAGTTCAGACCTCAGTAAACTATATCAGTTAACAAAATTCAGTAGAATTCCATCAGTCAACAAAACTCAATGAACTCATTTCGATTTAACTAAACAGTAATCTCAGTAACCATTCAGTCTATCCTAGTACAAACTAGAAATCATCTCAGTATCTATTTCAGTTAGGAGTAGGATTCAGCACCGAGTTAACCCAGAGATGGGGGCATTCCTGTCAACTGAGGGTTTGACCCTTAGCAGAAATCCCTACGTTATAAAACTACGTAGCCATCGTAGATTGAGGTATCTTCCTAGTATACATTATGAGGGTTCATACTTCTCATCCGAGTTATCATGCCAACAAGGGTTGATAAAAGAGCTTCCAGTCAGAGAGGGTTAACTCATAATTTGTCTCTACCCGTGGCACAATATTGAAACCCTTCTAACTGAGGTTACAGGTTGGACCCCAATCAGTTTAGAAAGGGCCATGTCAGTTAGATGATTACCTCCCACAGTCTCAGTTTCAGTCTCAGTCTCAGAATAGAACTCAGTTTAGTTCTACAGATTTAGGACTATCAGATATAGCCACCTAACTCAGCTCAATACGAAACTCAATATAGTTCCTCAGAATTTAAAACTGTCGAATACAGTCATCCAGTTATCCGTAGTACAGTATCAGTTATCCAGTAAATTAGTTGATCAGTATTCAGACTCAGTGTTCAGTGTTATCACGATTTCAGTTACGGTATACATATTCACGCATGTACTCTTATTTAGTCATACTCATGTTATCCAGTTATTATTGTTCATGCATATGAACCCATGAATTTTAGACTACCTCACTGAGCATACCAGTACATTCAAAGTATTGACGCATGCTTTTTATGCTATGATGTCTTATATCATAGGTTTCGATGCACAAGCTCCAACGAATCCTCAGTATACTAGACTTTCAGCATTCAGCATAGTGGTGAGTCCTCTTAGTTCGAGGACATGATTACTACTTATAGTATTTTAGTTTATGTCAGTAGACGAAGTTAGTTGGGAACTTATCCCATCAACTCCACAGTTCAGACAGTTAGAGGCTTCCCAGACTAGAGTGTTTTCAGATAGTTATTCAGATTTTAGTATTTTGTTTAGTTTGGTATTAAATATCACACTCAGTATTATTCAGTATTATTTTTAGGTTGAACCTTATAGCATGTTTTCACCTAATTCCATATATTATTTAGTATTATTGTTCAGTTATTGCAGCAGGTAACAGTCATGGGTTAGCTTTTCGTCCCTCAAGATTATGAGCACCGTGTAGAATCTAGGGTACAGACTCAGGGCATTACAAACTTGGTATCAGAGCCTAAGATTTAATAGAGTCCTAGGATGTCTGGAAGCCGTATCTTGTAGAGTCTTGTGCATGGGTGTGTTGCGTGCCACACTTATGGACAGGAGGCTATGTAATGTTTAAGGAACAATTTCCTCTCTTTCAGTATTCATGTCATGCGAGTGAGCATGAGCTCCAGTTACACGTTTTCTAATCTTAGTTTCTCTTCCGTTTATAGAATATGCCTCCAAAGAGGACTCAAGAAAGAGGAATGGGAGATTAGTTAGCCCATCAGCCTGTCCATCCAGATCCTTTAGGCGAGCATATCTTCCACGCAGAGTTCAGAGTAGCCTTTACTACCCTAGATCATTCTGTGGTAGCCTAGAATGAACGCCTAGTTGTGGTTTTAGCAAACCTAGTTGACCATACTGCTGCTTCTAGGATTCGAGACTTCACCCAAATAAACCCTCTATCTTTCACAGGGTCTAAGTCAGATGAAGACCCTCAGGAATTTCTTGATCAGGTGCAGAAGGTTACCGATATCATGGGGTGACTACTGTTGAGAGCGCTGATTTGGCTGAATATCAATTACAGGATGTGGCTCACTCATGGTTTAAATAGTGGAACGCAAAAAGGGCCATAGATGCAGGGTTCGTAGAATGGGAGGAGTTTGTAGCTCCTTTTATAGATAGGTTCTTTCTACTAGAGTTAAGGGAAGCGAAGGGTTTGGTGTTTACAAACTTAAAGCAGGGCAATATGACAGTGCAGGAGTATTCTCTCAAGTTTACTCAGTTAGCCAGATATGCCTCGTATGTTATAGCAGATAACAGAGTGAAGATGAGTAAGTTCATGTCAGGAGTGTCTAGCAGCATGGTCAAGGAGTGTAGGACCATAATGCTTATTAAGGAGATGGACATAGCCAGGATCATGGTCAATATTCAACAGATAGAGGAGTCTAAGAATAAAGATAAAGTGAGGGAGAATAATAGATCGAGAGTAGGTAGTTTCAATTTCGCTCAGCCTAAGTCATAAGGTGGGAATTGATCTCAGTTCCGCCCAAAATCCTCAGTTCCAGCTCCTTCCTCAGCCAGTGCTCCACTGCCAAAATTTAGATATGGCAACTCAGATAGGGCATCAGGCCCTAAGCCCCAGGGCAATTTTAGCAGTGCCTGAACCAACCCCCTTTGCTAGAAATATGGCAAAAACCACCAGGGTATCTACAGAGCTGGCAGGGATATGTGTTTCGGATGTGGCAAGCTAGGACACAGGGCCATAAAGTGTTTCATGTTGGTTTGCATAGTCAGCATAACCGTCTCCTAGCTCAGTATGGTCACTCAAATTAGCAGGGTGCCTATTCCAGTGCCACCAGTGGGCAGTGCCCAAACAGACTCTGTGCTCTTCAATCCCGATAAGATCAAGAAAGTTCTCCTGATATAGTCATTGGTACGTTACAAGTTTTCTATTTTCATATTTAGCTTTGCTAGATCCAGGAGCTTCTTTGTACTTTGTTACTCCATATATAGCAGTTGATTTCAGAGTCAGTCCCAAAATTCTAGCAGAGCCCTTCTCAGTTTCTACCCCAGTGGGTAAGTCTATCATAGCCCGATGGGTATACACGAACTGTTTGGTTATTATATCTCAAAAAGTCACTTCATTAGATTTAGTCAAATTAGAGATAACTATTTTGATATCATTCTCGACATGGATTGGCTCCATTCCTGCTATGCCTCAGTCGACTGCAGAAATAGAATTGTCCAATTTTAGTTTCCGAATAAACCCATCCTAGAGTGGAAGGGTAGTACTTTAGCACTTAGGGGTCAACTTATTTCTTACCTTCGGGCTAGAAAGATGATATCCAAGGGGTATGTCTACCATCTTGTACGAGTCTAGGACTCTAGTTTATAAACCCCTACTCTTGAAACAGTATCAATAGTATGTAAATTACCAGATGTGTTTCTCAAAGATCTTCTCAGAGTTCCTCCCAAAAGGGAAATTGATTTCAAAATTGATCTTCCCCCAAATTCTCAGCCCATCTCTATTCTGCCATACAAAATGGCTCCAACAGAACTTAAAGAATTGAAAGACCAGTTAAAGGATCTCTTAGATAAGGGATTCATCAGACCTAGTGTGTCCCCGTAGGGCACACCGGTGTTATTCATGTGTAAGAAAGACGGTTCTCTCAAAATATGTATAGACTATCGTTAGTTAAATAAAGATACAGTCAAGAACAAGTATCCTCTCCCCAGAATTGATGACTTGTTTGACCAACTTCAGGGTGCCAGTTATTTCTCTAAGATATACCTCAGATCAGGCTATTATCAGCTCAGAGTCAGGGAATGTCAAATCCAAAAAATAGCTTTCAAAACTCGGTATGGTCACTTCGAATTCCTAATTATGTCCTTTTGTCTTACCAATGCCTTAGCAGCTTTTATGGACTTGATAAACCGTGTGTTCAAGCAGTACTTGGACATGTTTTTCATAGACTTCGTAGATGATATCCTTGTTTACTCCCTTAGTGAACATGATCATGCATACTATCTCAGAATAGTATTATAGACCCTAAAAAATCATCAGTTATTCGCCAAGTTCAGTAAGTGACAATTTTTTCTAAGGTCAGTGGCATTCCTTGGCCATATTATTTCCGGTGATGGCATTAGAGTTGATCCCCAAAAAACTAAAGCAGTGATAATCTGGCCCATGCCTATCTCTCCATCAGATATCAGGAGTTTCTTGGTTTTGGCCAGCTATTACCGACAGTTTGTTAAGGGGTTTTCGTCTATTACATCCTTTATATACAGATTGACTCAGAAAAAAGTCAAACTCTAGTGGTCAAATTCCTGTGATAAGAGTTTTCAGGAGTTGAAGACTCGACTCTCTACAGCTACCATTTTGACCCTACCAGATGGTTCTGACGACTTTGTTGTGCATTGTGATGCTTCCAGATTTGGATTGGGTTGTGTCCTTATGCAGAGAGGTAAGGTTATATACTATACCTCTAGATAGCTTAAGCTCCATGAGAAGAACTACCCTACTCATGATATTGAGTTAGCAGTTATAGTCTTTGCCTTAAAGAATTAGAGGCATTACTTGTATGGTATGCACGTTAATGTGTTCACTGATGATAAGAGCCTACAGTATGTGTTCTCTCAGAAAGACCTCAACCTCTGTCAGAGAAGGTGGTTGGAATTGTTGAAAAATTATGACATGAGTGTTCTGTATCATCCGAGCAAGGCCAATATAGTGGCTGACGCTCTCAGTAGAATGTCTACGGGAGTGTTGCCCATGTTGAGAACAGTAAGAAGAAGTTAGCTCAAGAAGTTCATCAGTTAGACCAACTAGGTATTCGCTTAGTCAATTCAGAGAAGGTAGTGTATGGGTGCAGAATAGCTCAGAATCATCCCTAGTTTCCAAAGTGAAGGAAAAGCAGGATAGGGATCCCAGTCTAGTCCAGTTGAAGAAATCAGTCAGAAATCATAAAGTAGAGGTTTTCTCCCAAGGGGGAGATGGTGTATTACATTGTTAGGGTCGTCTGTGTGTGCTAGGTATAGATGAATTAAGGCAGCGAATTTTGTAGAAGCACATGGTGCACGCTACTCTATTCATCCAGGGGCCACCAAGATGTACTGTAATTTGTGGGAGATCTATTGGTGGAGTGGGATGAAAAAAGACATTGCAAATTTTGTGGCTAAGTGCTCAATATGTCAGCAAGTTAAGATTGAGCATCAGAAGCCTAGTGGGTTCATGCAGGAGTTTAGTATTCCCACCTGGAAATGGGAAGAAATGAACATGGACTTTGTGATGGGTTTGCCTCGTACTCGTCGTCAACATGATTCAGTTTGGTTCATTATAGACAGGATAACCATATTAGCTCATTTTCTTCCAGTTCATACCTCTTATTCAGCTGAGGATTACGTCAAACTCTATATCAGGGAGTTGCTCAGATTGTACGGTGTTCCATTTTCTATTATCTCAAATAGAGGTACCCAGTTCACCTCTAATTTCGGAAAGTATTCCAAAAATGTCTTGGTACCTGAGTTTATCTCAGTACAGCCTTTCATCCTCAGATAGATGGTCAAGAAGAAAGAACCATTCATACCTTAAAAGATATGTTGTAAGTATGTATGATAAACTTTAAAGGTAGTTGGGATGACCACTTGCCTATGATTGAGTTTGCATATAACAACTATTACTCCAGTATTCAGATGGCTCCGTTTGAGGCGCTTTATGGAAGGAGGTTTAGATCTCCTATTGGTTGGTTTAAATTTGGTGAGGTTGTACTGGTAGGGCCTGACTTGGTGTTTGATACCTTAGAGAAGGTCCAGTTAATCAGGTAAAGGCTTTCAACAGTCCCTGATATGTCGGTCCTTACCGAATCCTCAGCCGTTTCAGAAAGGTAGCTTACGAGCTTGAGTTACCTTCAGATTTATCTTCAATTCACCCAGTGTTCCATGTCTCCTTGCTAAAGAAATACATAGGTGACCCAGCAGTCATAGTCCCTATTAAGGGCATAGATATTCAGAATAGCCTCTCTTACAAAGAGATCCCAGTCGAAATCCTTGACTATCAAATTCGCAGACTGAGGAACAAAGAAGCTCCTCTAGTCAAAGTTCTTTGGTGGAATCAGTCCGTTGAGGGATCTACTTGGGAAGCAGAAGCAGACATGCGAACCAGGTATCCTTATCTATTCCCTGCTAATCCAGACTCAACTCAAGGTAATAGTTTTCCTTAAGCTTATTCGATTCTATGTTCAGATTTCAGTTACAAACTTGGTATTAGTTACCATTGCATGTTCAGTTATATGTTCATGAGCTAGTTCAATCACGTATCCATGCATCAGATATGCATGTTCAGTATATAGATTCAGTTTATCAGAAATCCCATTCATGCATTCATGAATCATGTTCAGCTATATCCATGCATCAGATATGCATGTTTAGTATGATAATTCAGAATACCAGTAATATCAGTCATATAGTTATGTTCCAGAGGTTCATGTCCAGTAAGTAACTCAGTCTCTCAGTATTCTCAGTCTTAGCAGTCTCATTTGAGGATGAATGTTCCCAAGCGAGAGATAATGTAAAACTCCACAAAATCCTAAGCTTAATTCGGTCCTTTAGTCTTGTCAAGGGGTCCCAGACTTAGAATATTTTAGCTAAGTACTCAGACTTAGTGTCATTTTAGCCTATGAAGGTTGGCAATCTTATTTTGCGACCTTTACGTCCATTAAATGTTAATCAGGAGTGTCCGTAGGTGTTTTCGGACAAGTTTTGGTTTTTTTGGACTTCGTTTGAAGCTCCTTTAGAATCTTAAAATAGTGGATCAATGCGATCTTGGTGCGCCGCATCGACTATCACATTGATTAATATTTTCCCTAGCTACCAGCGTCCAATTCTAGGGAATCAGCGCGAACATGGTGCGATGCGTTGGCTATCGCGTCGATGCCATCGACGTGCCGCGTCGACCTGCGCGTCGGTAGCCCAGTTTTCAGTCATTAAAAGACTGCATTCTTGAATGTATTTGGGTCTTTTCCCCATGTCCTTCAGCCCCTAAAACTCAAAATTAATCCCTTTTAAGAGCAAATATACTTATTCATTCTCCAAATTGCTCAAGAACAAAACCCTAGGTGCTCAAGTTTCAAATCAAGAACTCATGATTCAACCATAAAGTTTTAGAAATTCTTCAACAAGGCATGTAAGGTGTTCATTCAAGGGCCTCTTCCACCCTTGGAGTCCAAGAATCAATTTTCAAACTTCAAGTATATGAATTTTATGAATACCATGATGGGTTTGATAATATTCATGTTTATCATGATTATTTGAGTTTCAAATGCATGTGTTATGCTAAATTTCATGTGGATTTTATTAATTTATATGTCTTACCATGTGAGATCATGTTAAAGCCTTCAGATCTTTAATTTGATGATTGAATTGTGTGCTCACATGTTGATTAGTGTTATGCGCATGTTCTATGCCTTCTAAGTGTTTGATAAATTGTTCATGTGAACTATTAAGAGAATGAAATCATGCAAGTTTTTGTTAAAATGCCCCAATGAATAAATGATGATCAAGTTTATAGTTTACATATTTCAAATTTATGCCATGTCTCTTAATTTATGTTATCGGGTCCTGGGGGTACTTGTACCCAAAAATTGAGTTGATTACCTATAGCCATGGTCAGTCATAGAACAGTATCAGTTACATCACGATCACTAGTACTTTCAGTCAGTTACAAAACTCAGGAAAAACTCAGTAGATTCAGCAGTTGTTCAGTCTAACCCAGTAGTCAGTTTGGACCTCAGTAAACTCTATCAGTTAAAAGAATTTAGTAGAATTCCGTCAGTCAATGGAACTCAGTGAACTCAGTTCGATTTAACTAATTAGTAATCTCAGTAAATGTTCAGTCCAGCCTAGTACATACTAGAAATCAGCTCATTAAATATTTCAGTTGGGAGTAGGATTCAGCACCGAGTTAACCCAGGGATGGGGCCAATTCTATCAGCTGAGGGTTTGATCCTTAGCAGCAATCCCTGCGGTACAGAACTATATAGCCATCATAGGTTGAGGTACCTTTCTGCCAGACATTATAAGGGTTAAAACTTCTCATCTGAGTTATCCTGCCAGCGAGGGTTGACAAAAGATCTTCCGGTCAGAGAGGGTTAACTCACAGGTTGTCTCTACCCATGGCACAGTATTAACACCCTTCCAACTGGAGTTACAAGTTGGACCCCAATCAATTTAGAGAGGGGCATGTCTGTTAGATGATTACCTCCTACAGTCTCAGTTTCAATCTCAGTTTCAGAATAGAACTAAGTTCAGTTCTACAGATTCAGGACTATTAGATATAGTCACCCAACTCAACTCAGCATGGAACTTAGTATAGTTCCTCAGAATTCAAAACTGTCAGACACAATCATCCAGTTATCTGTAGTACAGAATCAGTTATCCCGTAAATTAGTTGATCAGTATTCAGACTCAGTGTTCAGTGGTATCATGATTTCAGTTACAATATACGTATTCATGCATGTACTCTTATTTAGTCATACTCATGTTATCCAGTTATTATTTTTCATACATATGAAGCCATGCATTTCAGCCTACCTCATTGAGCATACCAGTACATTCAAAGTACTGATGCATGATTTTTGACATGATTACTACTTATAGTATTTCAGTTTATGTCAGTAGACGGAGTTAGTTGGGTACTTGTCCCATCAACTCCACAGTTCAGACAGTTAGAGGCTTCCCAGACTAGAGTGTTTTCAGATAGTTATTTAGATTTTTGTATTTTGTTCAGTTTTGGTATTTAATACTGCATTCAGTATTATTCAATATTATTTTTAGATTGAACCTTATGGCATGTTTTCTTCTAATTTTGCATATTATTTAGTATTATTGTTTTGTTATGGTTAGCTTATGGTCCCTCAGAATTATGAGTACCGTGTAGCGTCCGGGGTACAGACTCGGGGCATTACATACCATTAGTGTCTTTATGTTCCAAAGTTTGAAAGATTTCATTTATGTTGATGAAAATCGTGCACTAAGCCATAGTTAGATGTGTCCTCAGATCCATTCTCAAAATCCTATGACAGCATATGATCTTGAATTAGAAGCATGAACCTAGAGGTTTAACAGCAGTAAAGTGGGGATAATGTTTATCTGGATTTAGTAGATTATGTATCCATGGAGCCAGAAAGGTGTTATGTAGTTTGTTTAATAGCACTTAGAGAGAGATTTATCAGTTAAGGGAGACTTAGAGTATGTTAATGCTTTAGCCAGGATAGAGATTAGGCAGTAACTACTATGATAGGGGTTCTTGATAAGGTTGAGTATGTTCATAAAATTTTATGTGCATTAGTGTTTCATGATTCCTATTAGTGTAATAACTGGGTATTAGTGTATGAGAAGTTTTATGGATATCCATATTAAGTGTTAGAATCTAAGTTTGAATCCTGGATGATTGACCTAATAGAAAGAAGAGTAGAAATTCTAGATGGTGTGAACTCAGGGTATGGTGATACTCCTGAAGATTCTAAGTTAGTAAGTGTTCAAGTTATTATGTGATGACTATTGGGGCTATAGAAAGTCAAGAGTTGTATCTCAAAAAGAAGTACTAGCATTGGATTTACACTTTAAGAAATAGCCTTTCAGTGTGAGTTTATTATTTATGTGTATTGTTATATCTCGGACTCTAGAGTACAGTGGTTTTAGTTCATCTTAGAGTTTATTAAAAGGATCCACGGACTTAGAATGATGGCTCAATTCTAAGGTGGAGATAATAAAACAAGGAACTAAGTCAGGCTCTCAGATTATAGTAATGATACAGTATATTAGAGAACAACAGGAGAGGAGGAAGATTCCTATCCCATTCTTATCTCAGTGTAAATTTTTGTACTTCAGTCATCACGACATCTACTCATGCCCTACAAGTCATTTTTATGATCATAGTTTATATTCATGCACTTTCTATAAAATCATGTATGCTCCCAGTTCCTAGTATAGCAAGTGCCAGTACACTCAGAAGCACGACTCTTAAACCATGAATATACAAACTCCAAACTCAAGTCATGCAGCTCATGACTCATGTCCTTCTGCTTTACGGTATGCTCTATTCCCATAATTCACGGTGTACCCTTAATGAATAGTGAAAAATTCACATATGTCATGTATGTCCTTAGTTTAGATCTCTTTAATGATTCTAAGTCGTTGATACTCTTTTCCTAAAGCCTCAGTTATGTGTCAAAGTTATGTATAGTATTCTTTCATGCTAAAGGATCTCATGTTCTAACCTTTCTGTGACCTCTCCTTGTGTAATAATATTGGTGATGAACAATGGTTTAGATGGGAGAGAGTAAATATTCCTTATTAGGGAAAGATTGGTTTATGCTTGTTTTATCTAAGGTTATAAGTGTGAAGAAAGATTGAGGTAAAGATTTTGAGATATGTCATAGTTAGTTGAGAAATTTATGTGTGTCTTTTTGGGGATAGTACATGGAAGTTGCTATTGATAAAGGTATTAGAGAGTATGGGAAAAATTCTTAGGTGGGTTGTTTGCCTAGAAGTTCACATAGAGTTATAATGATAGGATTAAATGTAATGTTGGTATATAAGTAGATAAATGTATTGTGCGCTAATGAATTCCTAGTAAGAGGTTGAAGTTAGTTGTTGAGGGGGGAAGGAGTGTTATTCTTGATATGAGAGCTTGGAAAATACATAGGATATTAAATCCATGGTTTAGACTAGTATTATGGATTTATCCATAGTACCTTGTGACTTTGAGTTAAACTTGAACATGGGGAGAGAATTTAGTTTAACTTGGACTCTGGTAGAGAGAGTTAGAAGTACCCATGTAAAATTTACAAGTGGTGTCACATGAGGTGTAGTTAAGGGAGTATCTAAGAAGTATGGCTAAGCTTGGAATATAGTAGTTGCATTGCCTAAGGAATAATTGTTCCATCCTAGCTTATGTTTTTAATATTCCTATATTCCATGTTTTAGAGTTGTATCCATGTGGTGATTCCTCATTCAGACATCATACTCAGATCATGCCCAAAATTCCTTGCTCCCTAATGTTATTAGGACCTCTGACAAGGAGTGTTGAAGGTAGCAAATATTCTTTTTCAAGTGAATCTTAGAAATTTCATGTCATTAGATATCAATTTACTGTTCTAAATATCTATTTGTGCAAGGAATACTCCACTTGAGTATAAACTTTCAGTATGAGTTAGTCCATATAACTGTAATACCCCATATTTTGGACTAGAATAATAATCCGTCATTCCTATGCGTGGATGTTTCAAAAGCCTCAAATCTTATATAAATTTAGTGTGTTAATCAATTATGTAGTGTGGGGATCTATTTGATCATGAATTTAAATCATAGAGGTCCCCTAACTCAAGTACAAGTTGAAAGCTTTTCTATCGTTTAAGTTTTAGTGAGCGTCAAAACTTGGGTCAACTTCAATCGACCATAACTCGTTGAATATAATGAAATAGGTGATTTACTATATATCGAATGAAATCTCTTTGAATTATCTTTCCAACTATACCAATTTTTCCTAAATCCGATATCGTAGCAAAGAGTTATGCCTATTTTACTCCAGCATATCAGGCTAGAAACAGTGTGACGACATTCGTGATAGCTTATCACATTTGTGATGCCCTATCACAAAGGTCGTCAGCCTTAGGCAGAAACCAGCTCCTAAGTGACGACATTTGTGATAGATTATCACATTTGTGACACCCTATCACGAAGGTCGTCAGCCTTAGGCAAAAACTAGCTCCCAAGTGACGATATTTGTGATAACTTATCACAAATCTGAAGACATTTTTGATGACTTATCACAAATTTGATGAGTTATCAGCCTTGGCCGTCAGCTATGATTTTCAGCAACTGGGAAATTATTTCATAAGGGTATTTTTGTCTCTTGTTTCACCTTTCACGACTTATAACCCTAAAGAGGCATAATTTTTTCCATTTTTCTTCAGTTAAGCATCTTAAAAACCCTCTCTTACACTCTCAACCACAAGATTAGGGTTTCCATCAAACTCATCTCTCAAAATCAAGATTCAAGCCTTTTTCCAAGATAATCAAGAATTAAGTTTCCCAATGCAAGAACTTTCCAATAAATCATCAAGGTTTCCTTTCTAAGGTATGCGTGTGTTCATTCATTGACTCCTTTCGTCCATGAAGTTCAAGAACCCTTTTCTAAAACTATATATTATGGTTTTCATGTTATGAATGGATTGTTGATCATGTTTATGTGTTGAATGATGCCAAGATAGAATCTTTATGTGTTATTATGGATCTATGACATTATATGAGTTGAAAACATGTAAGTTTGATTATTTATGATGAATAATTATATGATTTACACCTATGCCTAAGTTGTGCATGTAAGGTGTTTGATAAAATACCTAAGAGACTAGAAATCATGCATTATAGCTAAATTGTGACTAAGTGAAGGATTCATGATAGGCCTCTATGATTCAATGTCATCCATGTTGATAATGTGTCTTGTGAACACTGTTGGATTACTCATGAACTAGTCTTATGGAATTATGCTATGCTTACTTGCAAAACCCACTCATGTACAAGATGTAGAATACCCATGTACTTCATGAAATTCCCCAAGTTATGATATTATGGATTGTGGTTGTAATATGTAATGAGCATGATATTGAAAGCTATGCAAGTATATACATGTTGTATGAAATTCCCTTCCATGAAATAGATTGTTGAGAACCATGCTTAGTAAGAAATCCCTTATTTATGATATTGTGGATTATGGACTCTACTCTTATGATCAAGTCAGTCATGTGTGTCAGTTTCCTTTCATCGAGTCCTGGGGGTACTTGTACCCAAAAAATATAGTTGTGTGCCTAGAGTCATGTCATGTTTTCACGATACTCTCAGTCAAGCCATGATCTATAGAAATCAGTCAGTCATGTGACTCAGGAAAACTCAGTAATCTCAGTAGTTTTGTATTCTCAGTAATCTCAGTGCTCAGTAACCTCAGTAATCACAATAAATCTTAGTACCTTCAGTACTCTTAATCATTCCTCAGAACTCATTATATTCCGTCCGTCATCGAAATCCAGTAAACTCAGTTTTAGCTCCGCTAAACAATACCACTAGTATCAGTTCAGCAAATCAGTTCAGTTAAGTTATTTAGTTCAGCCCAGTTATTCAGTTCAGTGTCTTTCAGATGGGAGTAGGATTCAGCACCAAGCGAACCTAGGGATGGGGGTTCACCCGCTAGAATAGAACTGAGACCCCTAGAAGCAATCCCTAAGTTCCAGAACTACATTACCATCATAGGTACGAGATGTCACCCGTTAGATAGGATTGACATACTCAGGGGTCACCCGTTAGCACATTTATATGTATAGGACTGATCCCAGGAGTCACCCGCTAGATTAGGACTGACTCCACAGCAGATGTCTTTACTGGTGGCTCAGTACTAACGCCCTTCCAATCAGGGCAGAGATTGGACCCCAGTCAGCTTAGCTTGGGGTATGTCAGTTAGATGAACATATCCCACAGTTTCAGTTACAGAATTAGGGCTTTCAGACACAGCCAACTCTGCTTAGTAGTACAGATTCAGTACTGTTAGATACAGTCAAAGCTTATCATTGTAAATAGACTTCAAGATCACCCATTAGCTAGGACTGATCTCAACTATGATTAATCAGTATCAAAATCATTAGATTTAAAAATCATCCGCTAGATAGGACTGATCTCAGACTAAGTCAAATTATCCTTATTATCAGTATACTCATGATCACCCACTAGATAGGACTGATCTCAGATTTAGTTACTCCAAGTAAAACGGAACTCAGATAGTTCTATCAGAACTTAGACTGTCAGATATAGTCACTCAGTATCGGTTATATCGATTAGTCTAATCATTACAGTTATATCAGCTATATCAGTTGTCATAGCTCACGTTACCAGTATTCAGTTTCAGGACTGTTAGACACAATCATTCAAACCAGTTCTTCATAATTTGAACTGTAAAAAATAGTCAATAATCTATTCAGTACCTTAGTAATAGTAAAGTTATGTCATCAGCATTCAGACTCAGTAGTCAGCATCATCACGAGTTCAGTTATAGTTGTTTATGCATGTATGTATTCTCACGCTCATATTAGTTAGCATTATTCATGCATATAACCCTTTGCATTTAGCCTACCTTACTCGTATACTCAGTACATTCAGATGTACTGATGCATTTATGCTATCGTGCTTTCTCTTATGTTACACCATAGTTTCAGAGGCACGAGCTCCAGATCAACAGTAGCATTCCAGTGTTCAGAGTTTGCGGTGAGTCCTTCTCATTCGTGGACGATATGATTATTGCTATATTTACTATTGAGTTGCTAGATGGAATTATTTTGAGACTTGTTCCTTCAACTCCTTATTTAGTTCAGTTAGAGGCTTTCAGAATAGATGTTAGATTAGATATTCAGATCTCATTATTTTCAGTATTTATGACTTATTTTGGTATTGTTATACCTTTTTCAGACATTTTGTTATCATTCGTTTATTTAGTTCGAACCTTATGGCCTTTCATGTTCATGTTTCCATATTTTATGATATATTAAGCAGTATACAGGTACAGATATCAATCATGGGTTAGCTTGTTGTCCTTCGGGGTCATGAGCACCGTGTAGCATTTCGGTTCAGAAAATTGGGGTGTTACAAACTTGGTATCAGAGACTAAGGTTCAATAGAGTCCTAGGAAGTCTGAAAGTCGCATCTAGTAGAGTCTTGTACATGCGTGTGTTGTGCACCACACTTAGGTGCAGGAGTCTATGAGATGTTTTAGGAATAATTTCCCTTGTTTAAGTATTCATGTAATGCCAGTGAGCATAATCTCATTCTAATATATTTCTCCCATTCTTCTACAGACATGCTTCCTAAAAGAAGAAATGGGAATCAGTCAGCCCCTCAGCCCGAAGACCCTTTGGGCGATCATGTTTCTCATGCGAAGTTCAGGGCCACATTCACCACTCCTGCTCAGTCAGTCGCTGCCCAGAATGAACAAACAGCTATCGTTCTGGCCAACCCAGTGGCCAATTCAGCTACAGATAGAATTCGGGACTTCACCCAAATGAATCCTCCTTCCATCACAGGGTCTAAGTCAGATGAGGTCCCGCAGGAATTCCTAGATCAGGTTCAGAAAGTGACAGATGTTATGGGGGTTACTACTGTTCAGAGTACTGAGTTAGCCACATACCAATTACAGGATGTCGCTCATACTTGGTACAAGCAGTGGAAGTCAGAAAGGTTAGATGATGCAGGCCCTATAAACTGAGAGGAGTTTGCCTCTGCTTTCCTTGATAGATTCTTTCCGCTAGAGCTTAGAGAAGCTAAGGTAATAGAGTTCATCAACCTCAGGTAGGGCAGTATGATGGTAAAGGAGTATTCTCTCAAGTTTACTCAATTAGCCAGCTATGCCCCTCATGTGGTTACAGACAGTAGAGCTAAGATGAGTAAGTTCATGTCAGGGGTGAATGATAGTGTGGTAAATGAGCGCAGATCTGCCATGTTGAATAGTGATATGAATTTAGCCAGACTTATGACACATGCTCAGCAGATAGAGGAGCAGAACATTAGGACAAGAGAGAGACAGAGTAAGAGAGCAAGGACAGGTAGTTTCAGCTTTGCTCAGCCTAAGTCACAGGGTGGTAACCGTTCTCAGCATAGTCAAAAATAGTTAGTCCCAGATCTATCCTTAGCTAGTGCACCAGCACCTAAGTCCAGAAATGACCGTCATGATGGAGCGCCAGGCTCCGAAGCCCAGGGTAGTGAAAATAGAGGTTTTACTTATCCGCTTTGCAAAGAGTGTGGTAAAAATCATCTAGGTGTATGTATGGAAAGTAGTGATGTACGCTTTGGGTGTGGCAAGCCAGGACACAGAATAAGAGAGTGCAGAGTTCTAGCACAGAGGGGTAAGGAGTTACGTCAGCAAGGTACCAACAGTGGTCAGCGTCAGAATAGACTTTATACACTCCAGACCCATCCTAATCCAGAAAGTTTCCCAGACTTAGATTCGGGTATGTTACCAGTCTTTCATGTTCATAGTATGCATTATTAGATCTCTTTCTCTCATTCGAGCATATGTTTCAGTATGAGTTAGCTAGTAAATCCAGCAAGTCAGTTTAGCAATCGAGCAGTCAGATTTTTATAGCTTGTTTTCTCATCCTTGCATCTATTTATGCTATCTAAAATCTTAGAGAATGTAACTATTTCAAGGTAGAACCTCCTAGTAGTTGCAAGTTTAGTTCATCTCATGCATCATGCATTAGTTTCAGACTCCCAAAGTTTAGTTATAATCTAGTACGTAGATGCCCTGTGCATCACCCAGTTTCTCCGTAAGGTAAGCATTCTTAGAGGGACATAACGTCCCAAGGGGGAGATACCCCACTTTCTCTTAACGCTCTCATGCCTTAGATCCTTCAATTTCTCCTTCTATAATTAATTCAGTCTAGAATAGAGGGTACTCATAAGTTGACCTTCAAGTTAGACCTTAGTTGTAAGTCAAGTATTCAGAGGTTCAATTCAGTTCATGATGTTCAGTCCATATGTCACGTAGAAGAATCAGTCATGTTCTCATGTTTCAGTTCAATCTTAGTTCCTTTACCATTGCATGTTCAGTCGCATGTTCGTGAGTTAGTTCAGTCATGTATTCACACATCAGATATGTCAGCTTATCAGTACTTTCAGTCATGCATCCATGTATCATGTCAGTCATATAATCATGCATCATATATGCATGGATTCAACTTATCAGTTAATCATCAAATATGCATTGTTAGTTTGAGAAACTTAGTTTATCGAAACACTCAGTCCAACATTCATAAATCAGCTACCCATGCATCAAATATGCATGTACAGTATGATATGCTCAGTTTTCAGTCATGTCATCCATGAAATCATGATCATTCATTCATGCTATATATTCGTGTAAGTTGTCTTTTCTCTCATCTCAGCTAGTATCATTCGGGGACAAATGTTCCCAATGGGGAGATAATGTAATACCCCACATGTTGGACTAGAATAAAAATCCATCATTCCTATGTGTGGATGTTTCAAAAGCCTTAAATCCTATATAAATTTAGTGTGTTAATCAATTATGTAGTGTGGGAATCTATTTTAGCATGAATTTAGATCATAGAGGTCCCCTAACTCAAGTACAAGTTGAAAGCTTTCCTATCGTTCAAGTTTTAGTGAGTGTCAAAACTTGGGTCAACTTCAATCAACCATAACTTGTTTTATATGATGAACTGGGTGGTTTAGTATATATTAAATGAAATCTCTTTGAATTATCTTTCCAACGATACCAATTTTGCCTAAATCTGATATCGGAGCAAAGTGTTATAACTATTTTATTCCAGCATATCAGGCTGAAAATAGTGTGACGACATTCGTGATAGCTTATCACATTTGTGACGCCCTATCACGAAGGTCGTCAGCCTTAGGCAGAAACTACCTCCTAAGTGATGACATCTGTGATAGCTTATCACATTTGTGATTCCCAATCACGAAGGTTGTCAACCTTAGGGAGAAACTAGCTCCCAAGTGACGACATTTGTGATAACTTATCACAAATCTGACAACATTTTTGACGGCTTATCACAAATTTGACGAGTTATCAGCCTTGGCCGTCAGCTATGATTTTCATCAACTGGGAAATTATTTCATAAGGGTATTTTGGTCTTTTCCTTCACGTTCCACGACTTATAACCCTAAAGAGATGTAATTTTTCCATTTTTCTTTGGTTAAGCTTCTTAAAATCCTCTCTCTTACACTCTCAACCACAAGATTAGGATTTCCATCAAACTCATCTCTCAAAAGCAAGATTCAAGCCTTTTTCCAAGATAATCAAGAATTAAGTTTCCCAATCCAAGAACTCTCCAGCAAATCATCAAGGTTTCCTTTCTAAGGTATGCGTGTGTTATTCATGGACTCCTTTCATCCATGAAGTTCAAGAACCCTTTTCTAAAACTATATATTATGGTTTTCATGTTATGAATGGATTGTTGATCATGTTTATGTGTTGAATGATGCCAAGATAGAATCTTTATGTGTTATTATAAATCTATGACATCATATGAGTTGAAAACATGTAAGTTTGATTATTTATGATGAGTAATTGTATGATTTACACCTATGCCTAAGTTGTGCATGTAAGGTGTTTGATAAAATACCTAAGAGACTAGAAATCATGCATTATAGCTAAATTGTGACTAAGTGAAGGATTCATGATAGGCCTCTATGATTCAATGTCATCCATGTTGATAATGTGTTTTGTGAACACTGTTGGATTACTCATGAACTAGTCTTATGGAATTATGCTATGCTTACTTGCAAAACCCACTCATGTACAAGATGTAGAATACCCATGTACTTCATGAAATTCCCCAAGTTATGATATTATGGATTGTGGTTGTAATATGTAATGAGCATGATATTGAAAGCTATGCAAGTATATACATGTTGTAAGAAATTCCCTTCCATGAAATAGATTGTTGAGAACCATGCTTAGTAAGAAATCCCTTATTTATGATATTATGGATTATGGACTCTACTCTTATGATCAAGTCAGTCATGTGTGTCAGTTTCCTTCCATCGAGTCCTGGGGGTACTTGTACCCAAAACATATAGTTGTGTGCCTAGAGCCATGTCATGTTTTCATGATACTCTCAGTCAAGCCATGATCTATAGAAATCAGTCAGTTATGTGACTCAGGAAAACTCAGTAATCACAGTAGTTCAGTATTCTTAGTAATCTCAGTGCTCAGTAACCTCAGTAATCATAGTAAATCTCAGTACCTTCAGTACTCTTAATCAGTCCTCAAAACTCATTATATTTCGTCCGTCATCGAAATCCAGTAAACTCAATTTTAGCTCTGCTAAACAATACCACTAGTATCAGTTCAGTTAATCAGTATCAGTTTAGCAAATCAGTTCAGTTAATTTATTTAGTTCATCCCAGTTATTCAGTTCAGTGTCTTTCGGATGGGAGTATGATTCAGCACCCAGCGAACCTAGGGATGGGGACTCACCCGCTAGAATAGGACTGAGATCCCTAGAAGCAATCCCTAAGTTCCAGAACTACGTTGCCAGCATAGTTATGAGAGGTCACCTGTTAGATAGGACTGACATACTCAGGGGTCACCCGTTAGCATATTTATATGTATAGGACTAATCCCAGGAGTCACCCGCTAGATTAGGACTGAATCCACAGCAGATGTATTTACTAGTGGTGCGGTACTGACACCCTTTCAGTCAGGGCAGAGATTTGACCCCAGTCAGCTTAGCTTGTGGCATATCGGTTAGATGAACACATCCCACAGTTTTAGTTATAGAATCAGGACTTTCAGACACAGTCAACTCAGCTTAGTAGTACAGATTCAGTACTGTTAGATACAGTCAATGCTTATCATTGTAAATAGACTTTAAGATCACCTATTAGCTAGGACTGATCTCAACTATGATTAATCAATATCAGAATCATTAGATTTAAAGATCACCCGCTAGATAGGACTAATCAGACTAAGTTAAATCATCCTTATTATCAGTATACTCATGATCACCCACTAAATATGACTGATCTCAGATTTAGTTACTCTAAGTAGAACGGAACTTAGATAGTTCCGTCAGAACTTAATTATCGGCTACAGTCGCTCAGTATCGGTTATATCGATTAGTCTGATCATTACAGTTATATCAGCTATATCAGTTGTCATAGCTCACGTTACCAGTATTCAATTTCAGGACTGTTAGACACAGTCATTCAAACTAGCTCTTCATAATTTGAAATATCAGAAATACTCAATAATCTATTCAGTAACTCAGTAACAGTAAAGTCATGTCGTCTGCATTCAGACTCAGTAGTCAGCATCATCACGAGTTCAGTTATAGTTATTTATGCATGTATGTATTCTCACGTTCATATTAGTTAGCATTGTTCATGCATATAACCCTTTGCATTTAGCCTACCTCACTCGTATACTCAGTACATTCTGACGTACTGACATATTTGCGCTATCATGCTTTCTCTTATGTTACACCATAGGTTCAGAGGCACGAGCTCCAGATCAGCAGTAGCATTGCAGTGTTCAGAGTTTGCAGTGAGTCCTTCTCATTCGAGGATGATATGATTATTGCTATATTTACTATTCAGTTGCTAGATGGATTTAGTTGGAGACATGTTCCTTCAACTTCTTATTCAGTTCAGTTAGAGTCTTTCAGGCTAGATGTCAGATTAGATATTCAGATCTCATTATTTTCAGAATTTATGACTTATTTTAGTATTGTTATACCTTTTTCAGATATTTTGTTATCAGACGTTTATTCAGTTCGAACCTTATGGCCTTTCATGTTCATGTTTCCTCATTTTATGATATATTAAGCAGTATACCGATACAGATATCAGTCATGGGTTAGCTTGTGGTCCTTCGAGGTCATGAGCACCAGTAACATTCCGATTCAGAAAATCAAGGTGTTACAATAACCAGTAATTCAGTTTAGCAATCAGACATATAAGCTCCTATAGTTTTCTATCTTTTCATTTAGTCTTACTATCCAAAGTCTTATTAATGTGCCTATTCTCTGAGATTCCCAAGTTTAAGAATCTACATCTTGATAGTTACCCAACTTTAGAATTTGGCTAGACAGTACTAGTGGCTTCCCATATTTTTCAAGTTGTCACAGCATGCATTCATGAATTCATCACAGTCCATGCATCATGCCTCAGTTTCAGATTCAGATATTAAGTCATGATTCATCACGTAAGTTTTCAGTGTATCATCTCAGCTTTTTGTTAGTATATTAGCTAAGTAAGTATAATTCAGGAATGAATGATCCGAAGAGGGAGATATTTTAATACCCTTAGATTTCTTGTTCAAAAACTCTCAAAAGACAGCCCATGAAGTTAGCTTTCCAACGTTGTAAGTCTCGCCTCGTTCTGATATTATGGCAAAAGTTGTACAATTTTCGCTTTAGGTTTCAATCAGCTTCCAGTGTTTACGACTCAGGTGAAGACCCATAATAAGATATTACAAGTCGTTATAAGTAATCATATTCATAATAGTACTTATCTAAGAATCTGTTCTAGTGGTTACAAGTCCAGCACATGACTCGTAGTCAGACATTACGAATCATTATGTGGACCCATAGCCTAACTAGTAAAGGATACAAGAATCAAGCCTCATGGTTTGGTGGTTTTATTAGTGACTTAGTTATATATTAAGACCTCAAATATCTCCTAGCTCATAGACAAGCCAAAACATCCCTTAGTGATTAAAATCTTGGAATGTATATCATTATTGTCATTTTCGAACGAACACAACTTTTGTTCTACAAAGAATTTCGGATATCAAGATCCATCAATAGATATATACTTGAATTAGCTTCCAATGGTATCAATTTTGCCATAATCTGATGGCGGGGTGAAAAGTTATGGACAAAATACAGAAGTACTAACAAAGTTGCCCAGACTACGACTCGTAATGTCTCATTATGAGTTGCTAGGAGGGATTCGTAATTTAGGAAGTAAAGGCTTAAAATGGGTTTTTGACTACGACTCAAGCCATGACTCATTGCCAGACCTTATAAGTCGTGACCTAATTCATTGGGACGGCTTCTAGACGTTTTCCAGATGATTCCTAAAGGGCTTTTTTGTCTTTTTCTCACTTTTTAACCCCAAAACTACGTCGTTTAAGCTATTTTAAGTTTGAATAAGAAGTCAAAATCCCCCAAATACATGATTCAACCATAACTCCACTTAGAGAAATCAAAAGGGGCAATTTTTCTCTCTTTTCCAAGGCAGTTAGGGTTCTTCAAGTTCAAGCCTAATTCCAAGAAATTCATCCAAGGATTCTATAATTAGGTATGTGGGGTATTCATCAATTGGTTCCTTCCACCTATTGAGTCCCAAAAGTCCCCTTTTTGGTTTAACCATGAATTTGATCCATGTTTCCTTAGTAATTTGAATTCAAGCCATGTCAACATATTTTTCCAAGTAAATTAGGTTATTTCATGCTTTGAATATAAATTACCCATGTCATATTCAATTTCTCCCATGTCAAACTATCAAGTTAAAAATTAAACCATGTGAAATTGTTATCCTCCCAAGTTTAGCACATCCCCACGATCAAATTCATGTATCTCTCTCGTCTATTAAAATATCTTATGTTTTGGGTCTTGGATTATGACTTTATGTCATTGTTTTAAGTGTTGTCATCAAATTTTGTAACCATTCAGAGCCAATAAGTTATGAACATCCGATACATATCTGTTTACATATGCCTTTATTTTTCATGTTACGAGTCAGACAAGTCATGATTTTTATTACAATATTCAAACTACCATGTTTATGTTGAGAACTTATTAGTACAGTACCATGTCATGTTAAACCATTAATTACACCAGTGTCATTCAGTTGAGAGTAGGGTTTAGCACCGAGAGAGAAGTGTGGGTTTAGCGCATCCTATTTCTCGAAAAATATGTGTCACTATAGATTTAGGGGACTCGACAGAGAGTGTTTCCCCTTGAGTAATATGGGCGCAATTTAGTGATCACTCTATTTTAGGTTCTATTTCGATGAAAAGGATAGAACATCCCTCCTCGATGTGGGTTAGACGTTGGACTCCATTTTAGCTCACATGATTTATGTCGGTTACATAATAGCTCCCACAGTTTCAGTCAGTATTCGATCTATGTCAGTTCATAGTTGCATGACCAAGTGTACAGACCCCGGGTTTTCAATTTATCAGTCACTCAATTTTACAAATTAATTTTAGTACATCTTTATGGTTGGTCTTTCACTCATATTACATGCTCATATTTTTATGCTCAGTATTCATACATGATCCTCGGTATGGTTTTATAGCCTATTCAGTTTTACTTGAGATTTACATATGGCGTTCATGTTTTCTATTGCTTCCCAGCTAACCTAAATGTTTTTCGCTCATGATTTATGAATTTTAGTATGCCTTGCCATTTTTCACATTCAGCCAGGTTTTAAGTGCATGTTTTAGCAAATAACTTATGTCCTTAGTTTGAAAGCATATTTTAAATATTTTCATGATGTAGTGCATGTCCCTATGTACTCAGTACATTCCAAAGTACGGACCACATAAATGTATTTATGGTTACATTCCTTCATGATGTAGGTACCAGATGTAATCCATACACCAGGGTTAGACAGTTCTAAGCATTTAGCAAGTACGTGATGAGTTCTATTATTTTGGGAACTCCAATCAGTTGTAGTTCATGTACTATATTGTTACTATTCTTATATATTGATTTGTGATAATTAGATGCATACCCCAGTCACCTACAGTCAGTATAGTATAGGCTTCATAGATAGTCAGTTAGAGTCATGATATGTAATTCAAGTTCGTTCTTCTGTTTTATCATATTGTAAACTTTATCAGTATTACATTTATTCAGATTTTTTCATGATTATATTTCCACTCAGCAAATTTATCTTTTATTTACATTATAAATTAGTTGCTCAAGAAGTATGCTAGCACATGGGTTAGTTAGGGATCACTTGTGGTTCTAAGCATCGTGTTATGACGAAGGGTAGTTTCGGATCGTGAAACCTATGCTTCCAAAAAGCTTAAGGTTCATAAGAGAAATTATTCAACTGATGATCTAGAGTTGGTGGCTGTGGTCTTTACTTTGAAGATTTGGTGCCATTATCTTTATGGAGAACATGTAGACATTTATTAGAACCATAAGAGCTTGCAGTATTATTTACATAGAAAGAATTGAATCTCAAACAAAGGCGGTGGCACAAATTGCTTAAGAACTATGACATGAGTTTGCACTACCATCCAGGTAAAGCTAATGTTGTTGCTGATGCTCTTAGCAGGTTGTATATGGGGAACTTATCTCACGTTGAGAAGGAGAAAAGAGGGTTGGTGAAGGATATTCACAGGCTGGATAACTTAGGATTCATCTCTTGGATAATGAGGATAGAGGAGTAATTATTCAGGAAGTATTTAAATCATCTCTTGGTGCTGAGGTGAAGGATAAGCAGTCTTTGGATCCCATACTTATACAAATTAAGGATGTTACTGGTCAGCATAAGGTTGTGGCTTTCGACATTGGGGGAGATGGATTCTTAAGGTATCAAGAAAGATTGTGTATTCCTTATGTAAATAGACTACGGGAAAGGATTTTGGCTAAAGCACATGATCCCACGTATGCAATCCATCCAGGTTCGACTAAAATGTATCATGACTTGAAGAAAATCTACCGGTGGAATAATATGAAAAGGGGTATGGTGAATTTTTAGGCTAAGCGTGTGAAAGAATTGTCTCAAGAGATAGAATTGCCCATGTAGAAGTGGGATATGATTAATATGGATTTACTCATTGGTCTTCTGCGGTCTCGAAACCAATTTGATTCTATTTAGGTCATTGTGGATAGGATGACTAAATCTGCGAACTTCTTATCTGTGAGGACTAGCTACTCAGGAGAGGATTACGCTAAATTGTTCATTCACGAGATAGTAAAATTGCATGGTGCGCCGGTGTCCATCATTTCCTATCAAAGTATGCAATTTTCTTCTCACTTGTGGCATTTATTTCAGAAAGAATTAGGTACTCAGGTGAATCTTAGCATCGTTTTCCACCCTCAAATGGATGGACAAGTGGAACGTATCATTCAGACTTTGGAGGATATGCTAAGGTCCTGTGTGATTGATTATAAGGGTAGTTGGGTTGACCAATTTCCTCTTATTGAATTCGCTTACAACAATAGTTATCATTCTAACATTCAGATGGCTCATTTTGAGGCTCTTTATGGTAGGAGGTGCAGGTCTCCTATTGGATGGTTTGAGGTGGGTGAGACAAGGTTGTTTGGTCCTGACTTGGTTCACCAAGCCATGGAGATGGTGAAGTTGATTAGAGAAAGACTTAAGACTACTCAAAGTCGATAAATTATTATGCGGATATGAGGCAAAGGGAGTTGGAGTTTGAAGTAAGTGACTGGATATTCTTGAAGGTGTCTCATATGAAAGGAGTCATGAGATTTAGGAAGAAGGGGAAGTTTAATCCTCATTACATTGGTCCATATCAGATTTTGAGAAGGATTGGGAATGACGCTTATGAGTCAGATTTACCAATGAGTTTGGCTTCGATTCATTCCGTTTTCTATATGTCTATGCTTAAAAAATATGTGAGTGATCCCTCTTTGCTAGTGCCGATTTAGGATGTTGGTGTTACGGATTTGTTATTTTATGAGGAAGTCCCAATTGAGATATTGGATAGGCTTATGTTCATAGATTGAGGCAAAGGATGTATATTCGATGAAGGCTCTTTGGAGGAATTAAAAGGTAGAAGAAGCTACATGGGAGGCTGAAGAAGATATTAAAGCCAAGTACCCGTTCTTATTTCCAGAATTGAGTGAAAGTGCTTAAGGTATGAGTTTCATTTTCTTCTTGTCGCATTTTGAATATGTCATTTGGTTCTAATGTATTCTTGCTATTCTCGTGCTAAAAGTGTCCTAACTTTTCATTCGGGGATGAAAAAAAAAATTGGGGGGGGGAGACGGGGGATAATGTGAGACACATAAAATTTCAATGAATTTATTTTTGACCCTTCCGCGTGCGAGATTTCAAAAAATTTCAACGAATCAAATACTTTTTCCATTAGTTTAAGAATTCTAAATCAACTAAATTTGATTTTAAGTAGATTTTAAAAAATCTAGAAATAAATATAAAAGTGTTACAATAAGAAAAATTTAAGTACCAAATTTTTAAAAATTTTAAGTACGTAATAAGAATGTAATCAATAATTTTGTAAAGATTTGACTTTAAGAAAAATAACCGTACCATAAATTTTAAATTGATGTATCTCACTTAGCTCTGGCATCAAGGAAAAAAGGTACTGCATGACAATCACAAAAGTAGTGATGTAAAATATATATGATCCTTGGGAGAAAACCTCCACTTTCTGATCCTTAACTGACTCTTTCAACTTGACTAAAATGGGATCTCTATCTTGCTTTTAATTTCACCTTGGAAACTAGAGATGATTCTGAACTACTCTGAACCCGTATATCACCCTTCTCTGTATCGAATAAGCGAACGCCTAGTCTGGAAAGCTGATGAACTTCCTGAGCTAACTTATTCTTATTGTCCTCAACATGAGCTACTGAGAGTGTTGGTCACTACATTGGCCTTGCCCGGATGATAAAGGACACTCATGTCATAATCTTTCAAGAGTTGTAACCACCTTCTCTAACAAAGATTGAGATCTTTCTGAGAAAAGACATATTAAAGGCTCTTATGATCTGTGAACACATCTACATGAACTCTGTATAGATAAGGCAAATACTACGACTGCTAACTCAAGATCATGAGTAGGATAATTCTTCTGACGGGGTTTAATTTATCTGGAGGCGTAGGCTATGACCTTACCATGCTGCATGAGGACACAACCCAAACCTACTCTGGATGCATCACAGTACACTACAAACCCATTTGGACCATCTGGAAGAGCTAAAACTAGGGCTGAGGTGAGTCGAGTCTTCAACTCCTGAAAACTCTTCTCGCAAGGATATGACCACTAAAATTTGACTTTCTTCTGAGTAGATCTGGACATAGGGGATGCAATAGAAGAAAATTCCTAAACAAACCGCCTGTAAAAGCCAGCCAAATCTAAGAAACTCCTGATATCTGATGGAGAGACAGGTTTTGGCCAGTTTCTTACCGCTTTGGTCTTTTGAGGATCTACTCTAATGCCAACACCAAAAATGATATGTCCAAGAAATGCTACTGACCTTAGCCAAAATTCGCACTTACTGAATTTGGCGAACAACTGATGATTTCTAAGAGTCCGAAGTACGATTCTGAGATGGACTGCATGATCACGCTCACTGCGGGAATAGACCAGAATATTATCTATAAAGACTATGACGGACATGTCCAAGTACTACTTGAACACACGGTTTATCAAGTCTATGAAAGCTACTGGGGCATTGGTAAGACCAAAGGACATAACTAGGAATTCAAAGTGCCCATACCGAGTACGGAAGGCTATTTTTAGAATGTCACATTCTCTGACTCTGAGCTGATGATAGTCGGATCTGAGGTCAATCTTAGAGAAATAACTGGCACCCGGAAGTTGGTCAAACAAGTCATCGATTCTGGGAAGTGGATACTTGTTCTTGACCGTGACTTTATTAAGTTGATGGTAGTCTATGCACATTCTGAGAGAACCATCTTTCTTTCGCACGAATAAGACTGGTGCACCCCACGGGGACACACTGGGTCTGATGAATCCCTTATCTAAGAGATCCTTCAACTGTTCTTTCAGTTCTCTGAGTTCTGCTGGTGCCATTTTGTATGGTGGAATAGATATAGGCTGAGTATCTGGAAGAAGATCAATGCCAAAGTCTATTTTCCTTTCGGGAGAAATCCCTGGAAGATCTTCGGGAAAGACATCTAAATATTCACTCACAACTGGGACTGATTCAATACTGGGAGTTTCGAACACATCCCTTAGATATCATTTTCCTTGCCCGAAGGCAGGAAACAAGCTGACCTCTGAAACCGAATACACTACCCTTCCACTCTAGGACGAGTTCATTCGAAAACTAGAACTGGACTATTCTATTTCTGCAGTCGATTGTGGCATAGCAAGAATGAAACCAATCCAAGCCGAGAATGACATCAAAATTAGTCATCTCTAATTTGACTAAATCCATTGAAGTGACTTTCCAAAATATCATAACCGGGCAGTTCTTGTATACCCGCTGGCTATGATGATTTTACCCATTAGGGTAGAGACTGAGAAGGGCTCTGCTAGAATTTCTGGACTGACTCCAAAATTACCTACTATATAAGGAGTAACAAAAGACAAAGAAACTCCTGGATCTAGCAAAGCGTAAACATGCACATGAAAGATCTATAACGTACCAGTAACCACATCAGGAGAATTTTCCTGATCTTGCCGGGACTGGAGAGCATAGAGTCTATTTGGGCGTTACCCACTAGTAGCACTGGAAGTGGCACCCTGCTGAGTTGGGCGAGCGGACTGAGCTGAGGAACGATTCTGCTGACCCTTATAACCTGACTAAGGACAATGTCTGACTCTGTGGCCTGGCTTGCCACATCCGAAACAGACATCGCTACCAGCTCTGCAAGCACCCTTGTGGTTCTTACCACAAGTCTGATAAAGGAGATTAGTTCGGGCATTGCTGACACTGCCTTGAGACTTGGAGCCTGGTGCCCTATCTCTATTTCCATCCCTGAACTTAGGAGCTGGAGCACTAGCTGACGAAGAAGCTTGAACTGATGGCTTAGGATGAAACTGAGAACGATTTCCTCCTTCTGATTTAGGTTGAGCAAAGTTGAAACTACCTGTCTTTGCTCTCTTATTATGCTTCTCCCTCATCTTAATATTTTGATCTTCTATCTGATGAGTATGATTCATAAGCCTGGCTAAATTTATGTCACTATTCAACATCACAGACCTACACTCATTGACTACACTATCATTTACCCCTGAAACAAACTTACTCATCTTGGCCCTGCTGTCTGCAACCACATGAGGGGCATATCTGGCTAATTGAGTAAACTTAAGATAATACTCTTTCACCGACATATTGCCCTGCTTGAGGTTGATGAATTCTAACACCTTGTCTTCTCTCAGCTCTAGGGGAAAGACCCCCTCTAACAATGTGGTGACAAACTGCTCCCACTCAATAGGCCCTGCATCATCTGGCCTTTCTGACTTCCACTGTTTAAACTAAGTGTGGGCAACATCTTTCAATGGGTATACAGCTAGCTCAGCACTCTCACTAAGAGTAACACTCATGATGTCTATAACCTTCTGAACCTGATCGATGAATTCCTGAGGGTCCTCATCTGACATAGACCAGAGAAAGGATGCAGGATTCATTCAGGTAACGTCCCGAATCCTAGCTGCAGTTGAATTGGTCACTGGGTTGGCCAGAACGACAGCTGGTCGTTCATTCTGAGCATTAACTGACTGAGCAAGAGTAGTGAATACAGCTCTAAACTCTGCATGAGAAACATGTTCACCCAAAGGTTCTTCGAGCTGGGGTGCTGACTGATTCCCGTTTCTTCTTTTAGGAGGTATATTCTGTAGAAGAAAGGGAGAAACGGATTAGACTGAGAGATTGACTTGAGATTATGCTCATTGGCACGACATGAATACTGAAAGAAGGGAAACTGTTCCTAAAACATCTCATAGCCTCCTGTACATAAATGTGGCGGGCAACACACCCATGCACAAGACTCTACTAGATGCGGTTTTCAGACTTCCTAGGACTCTATTGAACCTTAGGCTCTGATACCAAGTTTGTAATGCCCCAAATATAGTACCCGGAATGCTACACGGTGCTCATGACCCCGAAAGACCACAAGCTAACCCATGATTGATATTTGTACCTGTATACTACATAATATACTGTATGATTGCGGTAACATGAACTGAAAGGCCATAAGGTTCAAGACTGTAACATAACTGATAAAGATATAACATCTGAATGGGGTATGAAATACCCAAAACAAAACTAAAATAACATGATAGTTTGAACATGATAATCTGGAAAACCTCTAACTGACTGAATTATCTGAATGAGGAGTTGATGGGACATGTCCCCAACTAACTCTAAATAATAAATTACTTAATGAGATAATAAATAAATGATCATGTCCTCGAGAGATGAGGACTCACTGCTAACTCTGACTACTGAGACTGGAATGTTACTGATGCTCTAGAGCTCATGCTTCTGAACCTATGGTATAAGACACCATAGCGTAAATGCGTCAGTACTTTGAATGTACTGGTATGCATGTAAGGTAGGCTGAATGCATGGTGTTCATATGCATGAACAATACTAGCTAACTGACTAATATGAACGTGAGAATATATGCATGAAACATAGTAACTATATCTGGGATCATGATAACATGAATTTACTGATAACTAACATGACTGATAACTGAGTTCTAATGGTTGATATAACTGATAACATGAGTGACTGTATCTGACAGTCCTGAATCTGATGGAACTAGCTGAGTTTCGTACTGGTCTGAGTTGAATGTATCTGATAGTCTTGAATTTTGTAGAACTATCTGAGTTCTAATACTGAGACTGATTGACTGTATCTGACAGTCCTGATTTTGTAACTGAAAATGTGGGAAATAGTTATCTAACCGACATGCCCCTAATACACCATTATGGCTGAGTTGGGGTCCAATCTGTAACCCCAATTAGAAGGGTGTCAATACCGCGCCACCGGTAAGGACAAGCTGTGAGTGACTCTCATCTGACAGTGTCCCCAAAATAAAATGGTGGGGCCCTCATCTAACAGTGCTTAGCCACCTCATCAACCCTCATCTGACAGTGTTGATGTCTCAACCTATGTTGCCTACATAATTCTAAAACGCAAGGATGACTTCTAAGAATCGCGCCCTCATCTGACAGTGTGTGTTTCCATCCTTGGGTTCACTCAGTGCTAATTCCTACTCCCATCTGAATAGACACTGATCATGGATTACTGAACTGAACTGGACTGAATTAACTGAGTTTCGTTGACTGACGGAATAGTACTGAGATTACTGTATTACTGAGCTTTCTTGAGTCACATAACTGACTGAGTTCTATGGATCATGGCTTGACTGAGGATATAGTGAAAACATGACACGAACTCTAGGCACACAGTTATATTTTTTCGGGTACAAGTACCCCCAGGACTCAATGGAAGGAAACTGACAAGACATGACATTCTTGAATACATGACTAACATCAACAATCCATAATACAATAATTGAATATATTTCATGGGCATTTGATTATCATAGCTTGGTACGTGAATAAGATAGCATGTATACATAGCATAATTTCATATGGCTAACTCATGAGCAATCCGAAAAACAATTTCAATACATAAGAATAGCATGGAAGTCATTTTGGATCACAATTAAGCTATAGTGCATAATTTCTATCCTCCTAGGCATTTTATCAAACACCTTGCATACACCCTTAGGGCATAGGCCTAATCATCAAATTGACATATTATAATTAATTCAATTTATGGATTTCACTCACTTGCTAATGTAGTTTCATGAAAAACACATAAATATTCCAACTTGAGAATCATATAACAAGATAAACATGGTTACAGCCAACCTACAACATAAATATCATGATTCATAATTTAAAATAGGGTTCTTAAGCTTTATGGATGAAAGGAATCCATAAATCAACACAACGCATACCTTAGTTCTTGATTTAGCGAAGATTATCTGAGTGAGACTTTCTTGAAATTGAAACCCTAGCTTGTTCTTGAGAGAAAATTGAGAGAAACTAGTATATTTTGGGTGAAGAGTGGCTAATTCACGTGTTATTGGATTTAAAACGGGGTGGAAAATTGACCTTTTCAACCCTGGATGCGTCTTTTAAATTCAGTGAAATTTTTCCGAATTGGACCCCTGGCGCGACGCGGCGCTATCGCGTCGTGTCACTGGAATTTGACAACTGAGAAATTGAGGGATGGCGCGACGCGGAGCCATCGTGTTGCCACTTCACTCGCGACCTGGAAGTTTGGTGCGACGCGCCACTATAGTGGACCCCTACTGGAATTTGACAATTGTCATTTTCTCTAGTGGCGCGGCGCGCCACTGATAACGCTCAATCTACAGCTCTCGTTTGAGTGTAAAGCGGTCGTTAGCAAATATAGAACCCAACCTGGGTTGGGTGTCGATCCCACAGGGAATAGCTTGGCCAACAAGTAAGTAAAATTACTAAACTTTTGGTGCAAGTCTCGTAAGAAGGGGGGTTTCTTGTTTTGCAAGTAATGTAAACAAAAGCTGAAAATAATAAAGTAAAAAGAGAGAGATTGTTACGTTGGTTGTAAACAATGAGAATTGAAGCGTTGGGGTTATGTCCACCTTCTGAGGTATACGTCTCTATTGGCTATGAGTGTGTAGAATTCTGACATGCAATTGCTTATAGAGGATTGTAGTCAATGGTAACTCCAAGCGTCTCTCGACCTAAACAAGGACTATTTCACTTTAACTCTCTCGAGCTTAAAGCGTGTCTAACGGTACGAATTCTCCAAGAGGTTAGTCCAGTTACGGCACTAGCTTTTTAATAGGAAAGGGTGTCCTACTACCTTGACATTATCTCTTTTCCAGACAAATAACTTTTCTCTCGAACAAGTTAAATGTTAGACTGGCGTATTCTTGCGTTTGCAACCGCAAAGAATGTAGATTTAAGATGAAGAGAATAATGATATAAGCAATATACGTGCCTCAAACTCACAAACTCACAGCAATAGATAGTAACTCATTCGGCTTCCATAACCCCAACAGAGAAGTTTAGTTACCCATGAATGCGAAGGAAATCACGATTGACATTGTTATTATATCACGATATTGAGTAATGGCGTGTAGATCAAGTGATAGGCGTGAGGCGTGATTCCTTAGTAAGTAACGATTCTCTTGTTGTGGAGTTTAAGAATAGAAGAGTAGATTAGAAGTGTTTGTAGTGGAAGATGAGAGGGATGGAAGAAAATTAATTGTTGAATGATGAATGTAAGATTAATAAAAATCTCTAGCATGATAGGGTATTTATAATACCCATATCCTACTCCTACTAAGCTAATGAAATAAATAACCAAATCCTACTAGACTAATGAAATCCTTAACCCAAATGTACTAGGTTAAGGTAACATTATCATAATCCACATAAAATAATGAAATACATAACCTAATTGTACTAGGTTAATGTATCATTGTCAAAATCCAGCTTTGTGTTTGTAAGTCTCCAAAGTCTTCAGAATTGTTGTTTTAGCCCGGGACAGATTTTCCATGCAGCAGTTTTGGTCCTTTAGGCGTCCCACTTCCTTCTCCTTCGTTCGTGAGCATTCTTTTGCGTCAAGTTAGCCATAAAATGCTGTATTTTGCATCATTTATACTTGAAACTTTCCTAGTCATGTTCGTTAGCTCATTTACGGGAAAAAGGACTAAAAGTGCATGAAATATATAATTTGTTCTCAAAACTAGGCTAAAATATGGGAAAAATATATTGATATAGGCGTGTAAATCCGCCTATCATCAACACCCCACACTTAGAGCTTTGTTCGTCCTCGAACAACATATCATGTCCTTCTAAGCATCAACTTAAGGTTTTTACAGTAACAACACAAAACATTTATTAAGACAAGCACAACGATTATCAACCAAGAGTAGCTTTCCGATTATAAGTAGAAACAATTTAACCTCAAGTATAGACTCGTGATGATGATCAACTCGCATGCAAACGTTAAAGTGCATAGAATCATATACAACTATCCAAAACTCATCAACCATGTGTGTCTCACCATATAGTACCCCTAATCACTCACAAATATAGCATATTTTTCAAACATGGGTATCAAAATGTCCTTGCTCTCACTCTCACAAAGAATTCATATGTAGCAACTGATGACCATAGGCTTGCCCTTAATGTAATACTCTACTAAATGTCAGAATGCTAAGCTTAGGATCAAGTAGGTCTTTTGATGGTTGTAATGTAGGCTAAGGGACGGGTAGGACTATTTTGGCCAGGAATAGTGACTAAGTTCCTAAGCGCTTTAATACATCACTTTGTATCATTGACACTTTGTTTTTGTTTTTTTTTTCTTTCAACCTTTCTTTCTTTTATTCTACCACCCTTGTTCTCCTCTTTTGTTTTTCAATTTTAAGCACAACTCGCTTTTCAGCTTTCTTTTCCTTTTTCTTTTCACAACATACCTCTTATGATAGCACTTTCTTTTTCATAACATATTCAAGCACCATTACAATTTATAGCATCATACTCACCCAATTTCCTCTTATGTTGTCACATGACTTTTTCACTTTAAAGCACTTAGGAGTTTGGATCAAATTACGGTCTTGAAAAAAATGGATTAGGCTTACATACAAGGTTGTCAAAGAAAATAGGCTAAAGGCTCAAAAGGGTTTAACTAGGATGATGTCCATGGGTAGGTAAAACTGAAGGTAAACAAATATAGGTTGACAAAGAAATGCCTAAATCATATCCTAAACTTACACTCCTTATTTTCGCTTTGCATACATACCAGGCAAGTTCTAGCATCAGCCACACACATAGAATATACGATTATCTCACACACACAAGGCACATGGTCGACTTGCTTGGAAGTAATATAGACTCTCGACCCAACAAGTGAAGGAATTGAACCACACAATATCACATAATGAGTCACAACTAGAGACTAAACGTCTCAATAGTCACAATTGTAGCATATACTCTTGTTATAATCTCATGCTGCCTATCAAAATAATTTCATGCGAAGCTAGAAAAAATTTACTACTAAAAAAATGAAACAAAAACAAAGCAAACAAACATAGATGCGAGTAGAGAAGTATAGCATGCAATACCACCACCCCACACTTAGTCGGGACACTGTCCTCGGTGGAGAATAAATACGAAGAACCTGGTCAGTCGAACTCGTCCTCAATGTCGGGGGTCATACCCTTTGCATCGGAATCATCATCAGAGTCGTCATTCTCAGAAGTTCCTCATAAGTATCGCACTTAATTCCAAGAGTGAGTCGAGGTATTTGCAGGGAGGAGGGTTCTCCTTGCTCTTTTCGGCCTCTTTTCTTGCCTTTTTGTGAAGTGGTCTTGCTTTGGGTGCCATTGTACCTGAGACTTAAAAAAAATGTTCATGTTAGCATCATCTCGATGGATACAATCTATAAACAAGCAGTAGTGGCACCACCCCACACTTAGTTTGTTGGTACAGACTAGTGAAGTGAAAGTGGTCGATTACTCAGACTTCATCGACATACGTTTTAGGGGCTATATTCCAACAAGAAATTCAGATATGTAACACTTCTTGCAATCTTTGCAATACTTTCATGTTAGGTATATCAAGACTTCTTCATAGGGATTACATCATGGTATAGTTTCTATCAATAATCATAATCTCCTATGTCGGTAGGCAACTATAAGTCTTATTCCGATGAGCGAGACATCCCAACATGTAAGTATTCAAGTGACAAGAGCATGCAATGTTCATGACTATAGCAATTCCGCAAGTAGTATAACAATGCATCAAAATCAATTTCTAGTTGGAAACAAGTTAAGAGTATCCTAACGTTCATGTTCACTCACTTGGTTTTGTATCAACAATTCAAACACATTAACATCACCAATATTTCTTCAAGATGTAGCAATTCGTAATAGACATAGCAATGTAGTACTTACGAGAAATAAATGAAGAATAAGAGAGTACTTACTTGCTTGAAGCTTTTGGAGGTGGTTTTGTGAATTGGAAGAGCAAAAAAGAAAATTTTGAGAGGATTTGGATGAATATGCGGCACCTTTAGGTCACTTTGCAATGTGTTGTGTTATAAAACTAAGTCCCCTTTATATAGGAAGAGAATGGGTCGGGTTTTGACCCATTTACAATCGGTTTTGGAGACAAAAATGCTACATATGCGGCGCATAATGCTTGGCATAGTCATGGTATATACGGCGCATTGTCTATGGCATAATGGGACATATGCGCCGCATAGTCTATGGAATTTGTAGACATATGCGCCGCACAGTCTATGGAATATGAGATACTGAGACCAAATTCCATAGCATAGGCAGCGCATAGTCAAAAGCATACCTAGGAATAGGCGGCGCATAGTGTATAGCACACTAGATTCCGAGACCTTAGGCTATAGGATAGGTTGTGCATCATTCGGGGCCTAGTTTTACCTAGGCCTAGCCTTCCTCGATGCCTAGTTTGGCATGAGCAATGCTCAATCCATAGCCTTATGCATCACTATTCCTAACTTACCAACTTTACCATACAATCGTCCAAATCGTCAATTGAAATCAATCTCCTCGTTGAATACCTCTTGCACCTACATTTGCTCAAAAACAATAAAAACGATTAGAACGATGGGTTGCCTCCCATCAAGCGCCTTAGTTTTGGTCGTGGCACGACTCTTATTTTTGGATTTTTATTTATCAAAAGCAAAACACATACTAGAACGAAATGAAAAATGAAAAACGATAAACGATAAATGAAAAACGATAAACGATGGGTTGCCTCCCATCTAGCGCCTTATTTATTGCCGTAGCACGACATGGTTACCTCGAGTACTCAGACTTCGTCGAGGTAAATGGAGGATCGTTTTCTAAAAGGATTTAGACGACAATAAGGCTTACCTGTGGGCATGCGATCTTCTTTGAGATGGCTCATACATTTCCCCGGAGAGTCACCAATTATATCATCAATAGTCCAACCCATAGCTCTCTTGTATCTCTTCAGAGCAGAGATGAGAGCTTCTACGTGCTGTTCACTTAAATCATCTGCACTCTCCGGAAGTATATTTCTGCTTTCCAAGAACACATACCTTAGATAATTGGGGAGCTCTTTCGATTCTAGCATTGGTGGCTCTTCAAGGGAAGTCTTCGCTGTAGGTGAAGGTTGATTCTTAAGATCACGGTCCGGTTGCTTAGGAGTATGGGAATAGGACTCTATTTCTGTTAGAGCACCCATAAGTTCTTCATAATCTTCATCGTCCTCATGCTCAACCTTCAGCAGCGCAGCAGACAATGGCTCAACAGTAAGCTGTTTCTCTACAGATAATGCTTTCTTATCTTCATAATGAACATCATCTACAGAGAACACATCCATATCTTTTGGCTGCTTCATCTCTTTGCACAAATCAAAACAAATCACTTCGTTATTCATTCGAAATAAAAGCTCATTATCTTTCATGTCAATAAGCACACTTCTTGTTGCAAGGAAAGGACGTCCCAAGATTATGGGAACTTCAGAATCCACCTCGCAATCCAAAATCACAAAGTCTGCAGGAAAAATGAAGGTAGACACCTTCACCAACACATCATTCAAGATACCCACAGGTCATTTTACCGACCTATCAGCCATCACGAGCCTTATATTGGTTGGTGTCGAATCGCCTAACCCCAACTTCTTGTAGACGGATAGTGGCATCAAATTGATGCTAGCACCCAGATCACACAATGCCTTAGCAAAATTCATAGATCCAACCGTGCAAGGAATAGTGAAAGCACCAGGGTCTGCCTTCTTCTGTACTAAGGACCTTGTGGCAATTGCACTGCAATGATGAATATTATCTGTCGGCTCATAGCTTACTGCCCGCTTTTTTGTCAACAGGTCCTTCATGAATTTAGCGTACCCAGGCATCTTTTCTAGCGCCTCTACCAACGGAACATTAATGGTCAGCTGCTTCAATATGGTCATGAATTTGCTGAACTTTGTATCATCCGCCACCTTCTTCAATCTTTGAGGAAAAGGTGGTGGTGGGTATGGAATTGTTCTCTCCATAACTTTCTTCTCCTCTTGCTTCCGTTTTTCAGCTTTTTTAGGTTGCAAATCGTGAGGGGTGACGTTATGGACGTCAGGATCAGCTGCTGCGGCATCTTCCCCTTTCGTCGTATCATCAATGTCCACTACTTCATCAACCACTTGCTTGCCCTTAGATGAGGTTTCCAGCACCTTACCACTTCGGGTAGTAATAGCCATGCATGACCCATCATTCCTTGGGTTTTGCACGGTGTTGCTAGGTAAAGTGCCAGCCTTTCTTTGATTGAGTGCTGCTGAGAGTTGGCTCAATTGCTGCTCTATTTGCTTGATTGAAGTGTAATGAGAATCAATTAGTTGTTTCATGGAGGACAAATCATTAATTACCTCAGTAACTCCCGCGCTCGTTGCTTCCACTCCTTTCAATAATTTAGCCATCGTGTCTTCCATACTTCCAGAATTAGATGTGGTGGTATCACGTCTACCAGGGGGAACGTACAAACCACTCTTTTCATTGTTTTTCTTCCAACTACCTTGGTCTTTGCTTCCATATTTATCATAATAGTTCCGACCTTGGTTTCCTTGGGTATTCCCACGGAAACCCCCCTGATTGTTCAAGTAGTTGGCCTCTTCTTCCGAATCAGATTCGTCTCTTCCTTTTAGCGCCACAGCTTTCACTTTTTCGGTCTTCCCTGATAATAAATGCTTTGTAAGAAGATCCATTTGTGTTTTCATGTGCGCCATATCTTGATCACGTTCTTCTTGTCTTCTTCTTTGGTCTGCAGTCATGCCTATAGATAAAATGGGGCTTGCTACCTCAGAATCCCTGGTATGCCAAGCTCTACTTTGTTTCGTCATGCGATCTAGCATATTGCTTGCTTGACCAAAGGTGAGGTCCATAAAAGATCCTCCAGCTGCGTTATCCACCACTGGCTTAGTTATTGAATTCAAGGCTCTATACAATATCTCCATGAGGTGAACATTAGTCATGTGATGGTTTGGGCATCTCGCTAGCTTTGTCTTGAACCTCTCCCATGTTTCATGAAGAGCTTCAGTTGGAAGCTGTCGAAAGTTACTGATTTTATCTCTCAATTGTGCCCTTTTGGAAAGCGGAAAGAATCTTTCTAGAAAAGCGTCTCTCAATTGCCTCCAATTTGTAATTGAATCAGGAGTCAGCCCATCAACCATAGTGTTGCCTCCCCAGACAGAGACAATGGAAATAGACGTAATCGAATTGCATTCTGACCAACACCGGGATTGTCAAAAGACTTGCATGTAGAAATAAAGTTGATGAGATGCATATTCGGATCATCGCCTGCTAGTCCACCAAATAATCCCTTGAGTTGCAATAACTGAATCATGGTGCTTGTGATGTTGAACTTGGCTCCGGGCGCTAATGGTGGTGGAATTATAGCTCCAGTGGCTCCGGCACCATCAAGATCATCATCATCATCGTCGAAAGCTGGATGCATAGGTTGGCGATCATGTCTATACTGAGCTTGTCGACCTCTTCTGTTGGCAGGTGTTACGATTTCAGCATCACGCCTAGGGTTTAGTAACTCGTCATCACCTAAATCCTCATCGTCAGGGTTTGTTGCTCGCCCAGGGTTATCAATGTTTTGTTGGTGTACTTGGGCGGCGGCAAGAGCAGCTAATCTCGCCTGCTCCTGTTGAGCAGCCATCCTTGCGATTTCAGCTTGTGCTTCCATTCTACCAATGCGTTGTGGTTCAGGATTGATTGGTAATAACGGTTGACCAGAACTTCGAGTATGGGGCATGCACTAAAATAAAAACCTGCAGTAGACAAAAACAAAAACTAAACGTAAAAGTACGAGAATCTTTGACCAAAGGGTCTAGTAATTATCACGAACTTAATTGACACTTGTATTCCCCGGCAACGGCGCTAATTTTTTTATAACGCTCAATCTACAGCTCTCGTTTGAGTGTAAAGCGATCGTTAGCAAATATAGAACCCAACCTGGGTTGGGTGTCGATCCCACAGGGAATAGCTTGGCCAACAAGTAAGTAAAATTACTAAACTTTTGGTGCAAGTCTCGTAAGAAGGGGGGATTCTTGATTTGCAAGTAATGTAAACAAAAGCTGAAAATAATAAAGTAAAAAGAGAGAGATTGTTACGTTGGTTGTAAACAATGAGAATTGAAGCGTTGGGGTTATGTCCACCTTCTGAGGTATACGTCTCTATTGGCTATGAGTGTGTAGAATTCTGACATGCAATTGCTTATAGAGGATTGTAGTCGATGGTAACTCCAAGCGTCTCTCGACCTAAACAAGGACTATTTCACTTTAACTCTCTCGAGCTTAAAGCGTGTCTAACGGTACGAATTCTCCAAGAGGTTAGTCCAGTTACGGCACTAGCTTTTTAATAGGAAAGGGTGTCCTACTACCTTGACATTATCTCTTTTCCAGACAAATAACTTTTCTCTCGAACAAGTTAAATGTTAGACTGGCGTATTCTTGCGTTTGCAACCGCAAAGAATGTAGATTTAAGATGAAGAGAATAATGATATAAGCAATATACGTGCCTCAAACTCACAAACTCACAGCAATAGATAGTAACTCATTCGGCTTCCATAACCCCAACAGAGAAGTTTAGTTACCCATGAATGCGAAGGAAATCACGATTGACATTGTTATTATATCACGATATTGAGTAATGGCGTGTAGATCAAGTGATAGGCGTGAGGCGTGATTCCTTAGTAAGTAACGATTCTCTTGTTGTGGAGTTTAAGAATAGAAGAGTAGATTAGAAGTGTTTGTAGTGGAAGATGAGAGGGATGGAAGAAAATTAATTGTTGAATGATGAATGTAAGATTAATAAAAATCTCTAGCATGATAGGGTATTTATAATACCCATATCCTACTCCTACTAAGCTAATGAAATAAATAACCAAATCCTACTAGACTAATGAAATCCTTAACCCAAATGTACTAGGTTAAGGTAACATTATCATAATCCACATAAAATAATGAAATACATAACCTAATTGTACTAGGTTAATGTATCATTGTCAAAATCCAGCTTTGTGTCTGTAAGTCCCCAAAGTCTTCAGAATTGTTGTTTTAGCCCGGGACAGATTTTCCATGCAGCAGTTTTGGTCCTTTAGGCGTCTCACTTCCTTCTCCTTCGTTCGTGAGCTTTCTTTTGCGTCAAGTTAGCCATAAAATGTTGTATTTTGCATCATTTATACCTGAAACTTTCCTAGTCATGTTCGTTAGCTCATTTACGGGAAAAAGGACTAAAAGTGCATGAAATATATAATTTGTTCTCAAAACTAGGCTAAAATATGGGCAAAATATATTGATATAGGCGTGTAAATCCGCCTATCATCAGCCACTGACTAATATGGCGTTGTTTTACGACGGGAACTTAAAATAGTCATAACTTCTTACCCGGTCATCGGATTTAGGCGAATTTTATATCGATAGGAAGCTTATTGAATTTTCCACGTGACAAAAAGTGAAAATTTTCCATGGAATAAACATCATTCAATTTTGAAGCTAATACTTGACATTCTTGAGACAAAATTAGTTAGAAAACTTTGGGGTATTACAAAAATGTTGCTATACAAATACATATACAAATTGAATAGTAGTTTCTATTTTAACTCTCATCAGTTAGAGTTAAATAAGGGAAGCGACCGTCTTTAATTCATGCTACATTTAATTATAAAGATTCCTTTTCCTAATATCACTCTTCTTTTCTCTTATTTTTTTATCCTTTTCCATTTTTTTTCTAATTTTTTGTTTTCTAATTTTTTTTCCTTTCCCATATTTTTCTTTTTCTTTTCCTATTTTCATTTCTTTTTTATCGTTTTATTTTTTATTTTAATTTCTTTTTCTTTTTTTTTTCTTTTTACTTTATTTTGACACTTATTTCTCTTCTTTTTTATCCTTTTTCATTTTTTTTATTTTTTTATTTTCCGTTTTCTTTTTTTGTTTTCCTTTCTCATATTTTTTTTTCTTTTCCTATTTTCGTTTTTTTCTTTTTTTCGGTTTTCACTTCTTTTTCTTTGAATTTTTCTTTTTTATTTTTTTCTTTTTCTATTTTTATTTTTTTCATTTTTTTACACTTCTCTTTCTTGTTTTTTATTTTTAAAAGACACATATCTATATCACATATACATATTCAAAAAATATACAAAATACATAGACATACAGATCTGCGTATATATTTACAGTACAAAACATACATATATATCTGCATATGTATTTACAGAAATACATATCTGACTCATATATAGGATACAAAATCTCTATAACAAAAAGTGACATAATACATTCGCCTAATTTCGCTTGAACTACACATTTCTTCTTCATGATGTAGACATCAAAAATATTATTATGACGAAAGGTATGCATCATCCATAAATACATATGCATTAATCATAAATACATATGCGTTATTCATAAATAGATATGCATAACTGGAAAAATACATATGCATTAGTTATAAATACATATGCACACTGAAAAAGTATATATGTATTATTCATAAATACATATGCATCTATAAAATATAAGCAGAACTAAAAATATATTTTTAAATCAATAAATATAGCATGCAGCCCCATAAAAACGTATGAATAACTAGAAAATACATATGCATATCTGGAAAAATATATATGTACTATTCATAAATACATATGCATATTTGAAAAAATATGTATGCATTAGTCATAAATACATATACAATCTGGTAAAATATATGTGTATTATTCATAAATATATATTCATAACTGAAAAAATACATATGCATTACTCATAAATACATATGCACAACTGAAAAAATACATATTCTTTCTTTTCGTTTGACTTTCTTTTTTCACATATTTTTGCACTTCTGGGGATTTTGGAGATGAAGGTTTTCTCAATGTTTTCCGTTTTATAATTTCCCCAATATTTTTTGGCTCGTCACAGTACTTTGATCTCACCTCTTTTCTGCCAACTTCTCTGTTCAACTGAATAGGAGTAGAAATCAACTTAACACAAAACCTCACAATCTTTCAACAAAAAAAATCACAAAAATCCATCAAATAATGTAGGAAAAGTACAGCAAACCTCCATCAAATAATGTATCCCTCCATTATAGCAGACCTCCACGATCTTTCAACAAAAAAATTCACAAAATCCCTCCCAAATAAACAAAGAAGATGGATGAAGAAAAAAATATGAAAAAATATAAATTATATGAAAAGATATCAGGTAAATACTGGAAATATCAACTTACCTTATTTGATGGATCACAATTTTGAAAAAGAAAAAAGAATTAAAAAAAATGGAGTGAAATATGGGAGGGAATTGAAAAAAGTGAAGCGAAAATAGGAAAACGTAAAAAAGTGGGTGAAATTCACACGCTTTTCAATATAATGGTTAAAATATTGTTACTTTTGTTATAACTTATAATTTTGAGAAAGTATTGTTATTTATTGTAATTAAGGTTTTAAGTATGCTAGTTTCTGTAATTTTTTCTTTTTCTATTTGACAAGATGTGATGAACATATGAAGTGTGATTTAAATATAATTTAAATTGATGGACTGCTCACCTATCGTAAATTCACTAGAACAATTGAACTTTCTGTTTAAACAAGTTTATAGAAATTTATTTGGTTAGAACTTAGAAAACAACGAAATAATAGCAGATTTTTAACAAAAATGTTTACAACTTTGTTTGGTTAGAAATCATTTTTCATCAAAATTTCTATTCATAAAGTTGTCATAAATGTTTTCTCTTATCTTAAATTTTATTTTAAAAAATTGTAAAAATGAATTCCACGCACAAACAATTATAGTACTATCACATAAATCTAACATACTTATAAAAATCTTAAACAAGATAACTCATATAGAATTTGTCATAAAGAGCATACCTGATGAAAGAACTTAACAAAACCGTTACTTAAGAATTTGATCTCTACTTCTGTCCTGGCTTAGTCACCATCGCCCTTACTGATGAAAAGTGCGAAAAATATAAGTAACCCTAATAGGTGATGGTATGACCAATTTATAGAGTTTAGATTTAATCTGATGCATCCATTAGGTAAATAATCTAACAGTCCATACTTAATTCATCAGTAAATATTAGTTATAGGATTTAAATTAACTGAGCAACATATGTAAAATAAAATATTTAAGGGAAAAGGACATGGGGTGGCTATTTTTTAAAAAAAATGGATGCAATTTGAAAAGATGGACAAATGTAACCTATCGGCTAAATTTAATTCCTTTTTTAGCCGTTTGGCCCAATTGGGCGCATGCAGTCTTTATACTTAATTGATACACTTTTATACCAAATTGATACACTTTTATGTTATATTGATACACTTTTAAAAAAGAGAAAGAAAATTCTATACAAGCACATGCAGTCCCTATACCCAATTGGTACTCTTTTATACTACATTAATACACTTTTATACTACATTGATACACTTTTATACTACATTAATATACTTTGATACCGCATTGATACACTTTTATACTAGATTGATACACTTTTATATCACATTGATACAGTATATATACCAAATGAATACACCTTTTACAGAGAAAATTTGTGCAAGCATATATAGTAATTCGTTATTCGTGAATTTGTTAACTTCACCTAAACTTTTGTAAAAATTTGTGCAAGCATATGCAAAATTTATTAAACCCTGTACCTTTATTGTCCAAACATTTCTAAATTTTTTTTATTAAAAAGCGAGAGATAGTAGAAAAAAAATAAGTCAAAGTGTCACTATAGTGTTAACTCGTATAAAAAGAGATAGAATAATTATGGGTGGACTTGTATTTCATGTTTTTATTTTCGTGATTTCATAAAATAAAAAAAAAATGGGTGGACAGATTGGACTTTTTTCAAAAAAAAAATAAAAAATAACAACATTAAAATAAAAAAAAATAGTGTAAATCAAACAAAAAAAAAATAGGAAGAAAGAGAACGTAACATGTAAAATAATTGACATTAAAAAATAAACAATAAATATAGAAAAGACCAAAAATAAGGGGTAGTAGCAACAGAAAAGTCTAAATGGCTATCTATTGGAATTGCCAAATTAATGGCTATATTAGTGAAAATATTTTGAGCGAGCTGACATTTGTGTCCTTTCCCACTATTTAACATCTTTCTATTTGGCCCAATAATTTCATAACACTAATTTTTAATGACATATTCATTAGTTGCATAAAATAACTCCTTTTTATAAATTACAAATTTTTATTAATATATGTAGAATATAGGATCATATTAGTTGACATCTTTTATTTTGAATTTTTTCTTTGATAATAAAATACTTTATTTATGAGTTTGATATTTTCAGAGTGTTTTTCATTCTCATCTCATAGAATAAATATGATAAATTTCAATGGCTTGGTAATAGCATCATCAAGTTCTAATATAAATTTTTACAGTCATAGTGCCTCTAATTGTGAACAGTTACTACAAAATAAAAGGTTATAAATCTTTACTTTCATAATTGATAAGATGATAATTTACTTAACATTTTTTCATATTACTGTTCGATCATATGACAGGAACAAAAATTAAAGTGTGAACTTTAACTGTCAAATTATTGGACAAAGTTCAAAAACAAATATTTCATACTTTTATCATATTGGATATCATATATATAATTAATTATCACTTATTTCTATTAGGTACTACTAGACTTTCCGTATTTGTTCAGTGATATATTATAAGTGAATATTTATACGAGAAAAATGAGTTCATAGACCCTCTCAAGTCATTAACTAAAAAAAGAGGATAAGTGGATCCAACAATATTATTAAGTTAAAAAAATAAAGTCGCTTAAATAACTAGGACAGTTGTTCGACAACGGCATTAGTTATCTCAACAACTTCGCATAGTTGTTGAACAACTTCGTAAAGTTGTCGAACAACTTCGCACAGTTGTTGAACAATTTAGTAAAGTTGTCGAACAACTTTGATAATTGTTGAACAAGTTCACAAAATTATCGAACAACTATTAAAGTTGTTGAACAACTTTGCAAAGTTGTTGGAACAAAAATATTTAAAAAAAAAAAACTGAAATTTTTTTTATCCCTTTCACCTAATTTTTATACAATATTTCTAGAGTTTTTTAAGATATAATGTTCGAGACAGTTTATTAATTAATATGACTTATTATGTGATATCTTATTCAATTGAAAAGAGTTTCTAGTTTGTATCTGTCATTCTAAGCTGTTTTGAGAGAAAAGTTTATACAGAATCACTAAATCATTATTAATAAACAATATATTGTCAGTATATGAAAATAAATCAGTTGGAATATACACAATGATATTGTTTTAAATTCAAAAGATACTATAGCATTGCGAAACTTAATATATCATAACCTTCAAGTTTGACCAACATAAGTTGTGGTGTAGTGGTGGAAATACTCCACCCTTAATTAGAGGTCTCGGGTTTGACCTCTAGGTATGGAGAAAATCCTTTTGGAAGCATCATCCTCAGAATGGGCCCTGCAGTGTGCGATCCAGATTAGTCGGGGCTCCAATATGGGTATCGAACACCAGGTGGAAAACAAAAAACAATTGCGGCTTGTTCACACTCATTTGTTAATTTTTTTTTATTTTATATCTTATTTAACATATTTTTTTTAAGTAAAAATTACAAAAAGTGACATACTTAAGACTATAATTACAATAAATAGCAACATTTTATCAACATTGCAGTTTATAACAAAAGTAACATTACTTTGGTAGGACACTGCACACACGCTTGTTTCTTGGTAACTTCTCTTATTTTCAATCCAACACTTTACCTCTTTCCTATCTTACTTTATTTTTTATTTATTTATTTTTCAAATAGTGCATATTTTATAGATTTTCATTCCAATTTTTTATATTTTTCTCATATTTTCCTCATATTATAGATAGAGATTGTGCTCCATAAAATAAGGTAAGTATCAATTTACAGTTATTGCATGTTATCTCTTCCACATATTCTATATATTTTATATTTATATATTTTTTTTGGTTCTCCATTGTTCATGTTGTTGTTTTTAAAAGAAAAAAAAAATTGTCTGAGACGGTAGAAATCAAGTATTCTTTTTTTTTTTTTTATAATGTAGTTAATTATTGGGCATGAAGTCTTCCCCTGTTTTCTTGTTTGTGTTTTTTTCTTCGTTATTGATTCAGTTGTGGCTTGGTGGGTATGGCCTAATTTGTGTTTTTTCGGATGGAGAAAGTTTCACAATTCAAAAATCTTTTGTTCATACAAGAAAGGGAGCAATCTTTTTAAAAATGATTTTTCATATGTATCGGAAGAGTTCTTTGGGAATGATTAATGCTTTCATTGGCTTCAAATTCTTGTGTACCTTATTGTTGATTTAGTGTATGATGTTCACTAAATTTTTTGACCTATGAATATTTCTAACTAATTTGTTGATTGATGGTTTGATTGTAGTTACAAGTACGAATTTTTAATTACTAAATTCAAAATTTTGTTTTTTGGGAGGACTGGGGGGTGGGGGTATGAATTTATTTGTTGAAAGATTGCGGAAATTATGAAACGAAAATTATTGAGAAAATTTTCATCTTCAAAATCTCAAAAAATGCAAAAATTTGTGAAAAAGAGAAAGACGAAATTGAAAAGTCAAGTAAAATAACAAGTTTTGTTGAGCAAAATTCATCTGAATATTAATTCGAAGAAGAAAAAGTGACAGAGGTATTTGTATTTGTATTTGTATTTGTATTTGTATAGATTATAGGTCATCTGCAGGTATATGTATTTTTTAATATACATATATATGATTATGGTTATATTTGTTTTTCAGTTGATAACATATGTATTTGTAGTATTTTTTTTATTATTTAAGATACGCAGTATGTATTTTGTGTTGTTCAATCATATGTATATGTATGGAGTTGTATTTGTTACTGTTAAGATATGTATTCGCTACTGTTAAGATATGTAATTGTATTTGTTACTGTTAAGATATGTATTTGTTACTGTTAAGACATGAGTTGACATTAGTTGTATTTGTTAATGTCGCGTCCTATTACGAACCGGTCGAAGCAGTACACAATATGTGGAGGCTTGTCGTGACTCTCGGATTTTAAAAATCATTTTTTAGAGTCGCCACCTAACTTTTTAGGAAAATTGGAAAAATCGTTTTTGTACAACTCTGTTTTAGTCTGTTGAAAATATTTTGAGACTTTGAGTAAAGATTTTGGTTACTAGAGGGGAAGGTGTTAGACACCCCTCATAGCCTATCCGAAGATAGTCCTTAAACTCAGTTTAGGAAAATATTGCTTCGTTATTTGCTGAAGATAGTGATAAAATATAACTTTATTATTTTGAAAAAAAAAATGAAGTATATAAAATACACTACCACAATATATAAGGATATAGTTTATTGTAGAATATATATACATGAAAATGAGAGAGTGAAAATTCGATGTTGGCACTTTACAAAATTCAATGGCTTATAATTTTATGAAAATGTAAAATTTAGTAACACATAATGATGGATATATTATCAAATTAGTGACTAAGTAAAGAAATTATGATTTTAAGAGCATGTGAAAATTTACTTTTTCTTATAATATTATTATTCATGCCTAAAATAAGAAAAGTAATTTATGTTCAAGACTAAATTTACAAAGATGTATTTATTGCAAAATAATATATATGGCATCAAGATACACCAATTCTTGATTAAAATAGACTAGTGTGTATAAAAATATGGCAATGTTCATTTATTTATTTTTTTGAGATTTTTTTTTAAAGAAAAACAATAGTTAAAAATAAGTAAATAAACTTAATAGCAGAATGTGGATATACGGTTGAAATAACATATAAATAATAGTGATAAATTAGGATAAATAATGATGATACAAAAATACTTTGTATATTGTAGCGCATATATAAATATACCTCGCATTTTAGTCTTTTTGAAATCAGAAAAAGGGAAACTCAAGCACATGTAAAAATTAAAATGTTAGGATTATTGACTTATTGGAATAAATTAATGAATAAATTTTATCAAAAATCAGAGTTTGACGATTTACTTTCCTATTAAATTAGTTCTGAAATTTCATTTGTTATTTTAGAAAGTCATGGAGATTACCACGTTATATTTATAAAGAATATTTGGAGGCGAAAATTAATTTTTAACAGAATTAGCCAAATATTGAAAGAATTTATATCTTTTATAAGTTAATTAAACGTGTTTTATTTTGCAAAAAAAAAAAGTTGGGAGATCGACATCATAAATTTAATAATCAAGTAAAGCTATCTTCAACAAAATAAACAACAAGTGTCAGTTACTAAAAACTCAATACGACAAATATAAATTGAATGTAAAGACGATAAAGAGTATTAGGTTCCGTTTAGGAGTTTGAGGCTCCTAATTTGCGGGACTCCGAGGCTCTGCGATCCTAGTAGCAATTGACCCGATAATTGGATCAAGATGAATTTCAATTGAAATTCCAACTCCCGGGTGTACACGTGAAATAAGAAAAAGAAAATAGAGAAGGCATACAACTTCATAATTAGAAAGAAAGGTATACAGTAAACACAATAAACTCAATATGAAAACACATCAAAATAAATATCTTGCACTTAGCCCTTACTCATATGCAGATGAAGAACATATTCCACACGAAAGACTATTCTCAAATAGAATATTACTATTCGGCAAATAGATATTCCTTATTTCCTTTTAAACTTAGGGGAGTAATAAACTTGAATCAAATTGGACTAGACTATATATTTCGACGGAATATTAGCGCGAGACTTCAGGTAAATTCAATTGAAAGAAAATAAAAATTGTTAGGCATAGTCTCTTCATCATGTTAAAGGGAATCAACACAATGTATTCTAAACATGTTTTCATGTAGTAACAAATCCTAGCAATTAAAAGTCATGTTGTTGAACATTTTTTAGAGTGAGAAAGACCCCCTCAACACTCTACCCATGTCTTCACCGGAAATAACCTCCCCTCCGGCTAACACCACCACTCCACCAGAACACTCAGATTTAAATACCTAAATGACGATAGACCCCCTTATGAGAGCACTCTTTGTTAAAATTGTAAAAAGGTTCAATACCTCACCCCTCTCAATCTGATCCTCTATCTGTTGAATCCCCTCGATGGTGAGAACCTACGAGACATGAGTGAAGCAATTCACCTGTCTCAGGAAGATAAACAGCGCATGTATGCGCCATGGAAGTTATCAATTATCATCAAATTAGTGGGGAAAAACTCAACCATATCTATCTAAACAAGAAATTAACAGATGTGCAGAAACTGAAGACCAATTTCTCTCTCATAGATTTGGGATTTGAGTTTTTTACAGTTAAATTCACTAGTGAAGAATCGCAAGGGAAAATTATTCACCAGGAACCGTGGTTCGTGGCTAGAGCATATCTGTCAATTAAAGTTTGGGAACCGAATTTTCTCTCCAAAGACTCCCAGATCGAAACCACGGCAATTTGGGTTCGTTTGCCCCAACTTCCCATGGAGTTTTATGACTCCATACTATTGCAGAAGGTTGGGCGAAAAATTGGCTGGCTTATAAAAATAGACGCTTGCACCTCCGTCATTCTTCGAGGAAGGTACGCCCGGATATGTGTCCAAGTACCAAGGGATACTCCATTAAAATCCTAGTCACGATCGGCACCCATCAGCAACAACTTCACTATGAGGGTGAAGGATTTCTATGTAAAGGTTGCAGAAAATTGGGTCACACCAAAAAACATCGTACTACTACGCAAGACGTGCGTACCCTTGAGCAAATTCAATCCCCGGTCCTAGGTAAGTCTCAAACCAATGAATGAAATATAGTGTCCTTCAACCATAGAAGAAAAGGTCCTCTCAAACAAGGTACATTTCAGAACCAGCTGACCAAGGTTAAAACTTTTGATCCAACCTCAGGTAAGTTCCTCGACCCCCTCATCTCAGATCAAGCTAAAGCTGACCACCAAAGCCCTCCGTCTGGCAACGGAAAGGGTAAAGGCAAGATAGCTACTGACGTAGACAAAAGTCTCAGTGGGTCGGGTCGACAATTTAGTGTTTACTCTAGGCTTTCTTATCAACTTTTTGAATCTAAACAAAAGGCCCATTCCCATAATAAGAAAAGGCCCCTCGATTGAACGAGTAAACACTCTATTACTCCGCTGGGCCCAAATATTTTGCAACCCAACAACAATATTATTGCGTAGCCTAATGGGTTGGAATTAAACTCCCAACTCGATTATCTAAATAATTTTGCTCCTACCTCTTCATTGGAAAAAGAGTCAGTTAAGTCTGGTCCAAACTCTCTTACTTTTCATCTAAAATCCAAACACCAGCACTCCAATCTAGCATTTTGCCGACTCCCATCAATCACTTGACTGTCAACTCTAAGTGTGGTGTAGTAAATACATACCAAAAGTGCAATGATGAGAACTGTGAGAGTATTACAAAAGCCTCCTCTAAAGATACCATTCCTGGTACTAGTTATTCCACTACTCCAATGGAAACTAGCAACAATGAAAAGAAATCCAATGGACACTCCCAAGAATCGACCAGTTCCAGTCATCTTCACCATAAAGCCACTAGAAATAACCCATCATCGAATATCCTAATTGGAACTATGTCTGTCTCAACAAGTGATTCCCCTGAAACTATCATGAAACGGTCAACCACTCATACTACTAATTCAAAACCCCCATTACTTGGCGCAACTAGTGATGGAAGGCTTGAATCAGGGCTTGCTTCAATACGGCCAGAATCTATGGATGACAACTCTCATAAGCATTGTCAACCAAACTCATCAAACCACCGTCAACCCTGTCATAATCTCGAAGGAACTGAACAATATAGCTATGAGTCTCTTTTTTTACCCTTTGAGAAGGCCAGAACTGCTGAAAGAAGGCTCATCTTTTGTAAGGGCCTTTGGGGATCACCCCCTAATGACAATACTATTTCCCTCCCAGGCCCCCTCTTCTCTCTAAATGGAGGTAGAAATGCTGGAGAAAAACAAAACTATCGAGGCTCTGCAAGAGAACAATAGGGAAATGGAAAAACTATTGGTATCCTTAAAGGTGCCAAAAGTTGTTCTTTGTTGATGACCTCGCCCTCTTCTTTGAAGTCAATGCCAATAGTGTTTCCTCCATAAATAGAGTCCTCAACTCCTTCAATCTCTACTCTGGTTAGAAGATCAACCATACCAAATCCAAAATTGTCTACTCTAGTAACTGCAAAACTCAGGTTAAAGACCAGATAGTTACTATCCTCTCTATCCAAGCTAGAGAAACCTTTGGGAAGTACCTTGGCTTCCCAATCCTTCTGTCCCAACCCTGTAATAATGATTTTCACTTCATTATTGACAATCTGAACAACAAGATGGCTGGGTGGAAAATTAAATTCATGAATCTCTCTGGCAGGGTCACCCTTACCAAGTCTTCTCTCAGCAGTATCCCCACTCATGTCATGCAGTTCATAGGTCTCCCCAGTAGAATCCTGAAGTTTATTGACGGAATTCAAAGGAATTTCATATGGGGATCTACTCTTGAAAAGAAAAAATGCATATGGTTAGTTGGGACACCTTAACCAAGCCTAAGAAAATAGGTGGATTAGGCCTCCACAAAGCAAAAATTAGGAATGATACTATTCTCATAGGTCTGTCTTGGAGATTCTCCCAAAGTAAAGACATCCTCTGGAGGAAGCTTCTTAGATCTAAATATGGGGACCTCTCTGCCCTCTGCAGATCCAATGCCTCTAGGACCTGGAGGAATACTTCTCAAGGTTGGAAAAACTATCTCCTTAGAGCCAAGTGGATAATTCACAAAGGGACCAATGTTAGCTTCTGGTTTGATAAATGGATCCCCAACCTTGAACCCCTGAGGAGTTTAATTGAGGGCCACCTTGGACTAATCTAGACTCAGAGTTTCTGATATCTAGAGGGAGGGGGCCTTGGATTTATCCAGACTATCTCCTCAACTCCCCAATCATATCATCAATGGTATCCAAACCTCCTTCCATCACAATCCCAGACTGCAGAACGATAAAATGATCTGGAGCCTTACCAGTAATGGGATGTACTCCAGCAGAAGTACCTACAACCTTATCTCCAATCTAACCAAGGCTACTGTGTCTAATTTAAATAGTAACTTTTAGCTGGATTTGGAAAATTCAGTGTCCTCCCAAGATTAAATCTTTCCTCTGGTTAGCTCACCACAATAGCCTCCCTACCAAAGTTGTTCTGCAAAAAATGGGTATCCCTATTTCCCCTCACTGTGATATATGCAATCACCCTTTGAAAGATATCACTCACCTCCTTTTTGAGTATCTCATCACCTTGGAGTTCTGGTTTATGCTCATTTCTAAGATCCATGGGAGCCTCTCCATCTCCATCAGTGATCTTTACCTTGAACATTGGTGTGATATCTGGTCAAAATTTAGACATAAAAAGTTCGACCCTATGCTAGATTGGCATACCCTTCTACTCTTCTGTCTCTGTTCTATCTGGAAGAACATAAATCATAACTCATTTGACAAGAAAAAGGATAATCCTTGCTTTTCCCAAGCTTATGCAGAGGCTGTTGAATACAGACTCGCAGAGTGTAGCCCTTTGGCTCACACCACCACCTTTCAAATTTTTGTAGGTTGGACTCCCCCTCCCTCCAATCATTACAAGCTTAACACTGATGGTTCTTGTCTTGGTAATCCTGGTAAGGGTGGGGGATTTGTGGAATAATCCAGAATGCTTTAGGAGGTTGGGTCCTGGGTTTCTCCAAAAACTTTCAATGGGCTACAAACAATCAGATGGAACAGTTATCCCTTAGAGAAGGACTTCAAATTGTTGAGGATCACCAACTTACACCTGTTGAAATCATCATCGATTCCACTGAAGTTATCTCTATGCTTTAGTCAGGTAACTTACATTATAATGCTATCATTGATGAATGCAGGTCAAGACTAGAAAGAATCAAAAAATCACCGGTGGTCCATTATTTTAGAGAGCGGAATGGGGTTGCAGATGCAATGGCAAGAAAAGGAGCAGCATCTGCAGTAGACCTGGATACTAGTATTTTTGAAGTTCCACCAATGTATGCACAACAACCGCTATGAGCAGACATTGCCGGAACTCTTTTTGTTAGGAGTTGCAAAATCTCTACAAACTCTATTGAGGGGAATGACCCCATATCTTTTGTACTTAATCTGGATTAATCTTGTACATTTGGTTTCTATTAATTAATGCATCTTCTTAACTAAAAAAAAGATCCTAGCAAATATATACTACATGACTAACGACATAGTTACCAAAGTCCTATAAAATTATTATTTTATATATATATATATATATATATATATTTTAATCTACAGATTCATGATTTTTATTCATACAGCATGGAAGATTGATAAATAAATAAAAGAAATAAAATACAGGACTCATGTTAAGATTACTACACCATAAGAAAATTCAAAGAACTGGAAAATCCAAAGAAATAATAACGTTGTATATATGGAGAAAATTCCTTTTATATCAGGCAACAATTTTCTATCGAGTATACTAGAAACTGCATCTATTCTTAAGGAAAAAGATCAATAATCAAACCAAGAACAACAGGGGGGGAATAGGAGCTCAGATCATTGTCGAGACAACCAAACCAACCACTCCACTCGAACATTACTACTTGCAAACGGAAGTACCGGTGAACCAAACATGAGAAAGAAATTATTTTATTTTTATAGCCGGATCTCAAAATTTTGGCACTCGAGTTTACATGGGTTGTCAACAAAAAACACATACCAGTCACGTATTAGCTGAGATTTTCCTTTTTAAACCCTCTGTTTGTTTAGCCTATGATTTTTCTGCACAAAAACTAAAAAAGCAACAACCCTTGAGATTCATGTTTAATTTAATGAAAATTTTGGGATCATCAAACACAGAAAACAAACATATAGTACTAGTACAAAAACTATATTCCTCAACATCCAATTTTCTACAACCGTTATGGCGAATACATCTTATTTTATTTTTCTTAGTATGCTGGTTGATTTTCTCATTTTGATGTAGTATATAACTAGACGCAGTGATGAAAGACAAAATCATGTTCATCAATTCCATTTTTTTGGGGTAGAACAACAATAATATCAAAAATGGGATAAGCAAACACACAAGTTCTCTGAAGCGCATCCGAAACAAAAGATATGTAGCGATTTTTGCACTATTCGGCTTTCAAATGTCTCAAAACCATATTCAAATGCGATTTTACCTTTTTTAGGAGAACCAAAATCTGAAGTAAAATATGAAGAAAGGGGATCATGGTTTGCATCAAACTCAAAACTAAGAATGACGAACAACCACCCCAAATAAGATGGATACATTCACGCACATTTACGACCTTTCAAAATAAAAATTTATATATATCACAAATTCCCAGTAAAATGACAACAATAACTTGAGCCTCAAAACAAGCCCACATATTCGTGTTTTCATATGGACAACCGCAAACAAACCAAAAAAAAAACTGATTCATGTTATTCATAACTCGTTGACTCGATCTAAACGAAAATCAAGACATGGATAAATTCAAACAAGGATGCTTAGAGATACTACATGTCAAATTATTTTAACACTTGGAAGAAAGTTACACACATACATATGCTAACAGGATAGGGAAAAATCTTAAAACTCACTTCTTTTACAAAGTATGGAGAATACAGTAAAACTACAAAGCAACTACAAAGCATGCTCACAAATATTATAATACAATCTGCACAACGGTTACTAACTAAATAAAATTATAAAAAAAACATCTACATCAAACAAGTTTCTATGTGAGCTACTGATTGATTAGCATACAAAAACATCAAATGAGCACATATCTCAGAATGAAAAAGGGAGAAGCTGACCTTAGTACTATTCCCTAAACGAATTATTTTGAGTTCAGTAATTTCTAAATGCAAGGTGGGATTAAATACAGATTTTGAAATGATAATCCGGACTATAAATAAGCTGACAAATTTATTCAAAGATTCACTAAACAAATAATTTATGAAATCAAAATCTATTTTTTTAGTGAATCATTTATGTTCTATGCGACTCGAACACATATTATCAACCAATCATGTACTTCACATATTCACATATAAGTCACCCATATGGTGACAGACCAAATGGGACGAGCGATGAACAAGGCAAGACGGTACATGCTTGGTCATAAAAAATATGACCAAACTAATTAAGAACTACTTTCAGAGGGAACTCAAGCTTCTTTAATCATTTCAATAGTGAAGCTAATGCACTTTTGAAATCGAACAAAAATAAATAACTTCAATATACGGCATGACACTTTTCCAAAACTTAACGCTTGATAACCTATTTTCACGTTTGTTAGAGGTCAAAATCACATTTAAGTAAAGGACTATCTGCTATTTCAAAACAGTACCAATATATTGTCATATTTAAATGTTCAAGCAAAGGGAGAAGTTACATTATTCCATGATCGGAAGCAAGCTTCTGTGAAATTTTAAAGCTTTTAAAGAACCCTTCTGTGATAAGATGAAGCAATCAACATGTTGCAGGCCAGACATATACATATTCAAACCATCCTTACCACGTTAAAGTATCCAAATCGATATCAAAATGACCTCAAACAGTCCATCAAACACACAACGTAAAAAAACTTAGAACTTCATAGAGTGCGTTTCAAGCTAATTAAAGATAAATCCACCAACGTACTGTTAAACATGTGTAAATCCTAATGACGCGAGAACCACCACTTCTAGTTCATATTCATGACTAATAAAAACAAACAGCCCGCTCAATTGGAATCCTCAAAAATCTATTAATTTTTATTCGAACCCGATTACAAAAAACAATATTTCATAAATAAATCATACAATGTAGACGAAATCGAATGACCAGACATCATTTTATTTTATATTTGTTAAGAATTCATGCCCTACTAATTATCTTATTTTTGCCTAACTTTTGCTTATCGATGGAACCGGGTTGCCTGACGTGTTCCACTGACGTGTTCCAAGGAAGCAGTAAAACAGAAAGTAAAGAACACAATGATTTTTACGTGGAAAACACCCGGCTCAAAAAGGTGTAAAAAATCACGACCTATACCTCTACAGGATTTAACCCCAACTTCACTAAATAACTCTGAGCCTCAACAACGACTGATTACAAAACTCTTGTAACCAACAAATAGGAATTATAAACTCTAATCCCTATAACTCAACAACTAAGAATTATAAACTCTAATTCATAACTACACACACACCTCCCAAGGTATGCTTTCCCAAAGTCTCTGAGTTTTCCCCAACTCAAAGACTAGCTCCTAATTCAGTTTATAGCACACTGAAACTAATATTACATCAATAGTTCAAACACAATGAACAACTCTAAAAATCAACGCTAAAACTCTTAGATGGATTCTATACTTAGGACCAGGTTCTTCAATGTGTTTCTTCAGTGATTGAGTAGCACTTCGTGAAGTCAATCTGTCGATTGTGCTTTTCTGCTTTGTAAGTGCGTGAATTATTCTAACTGATGCATCTTCTATTTAAGCATAGATCTTCAAAGAGTCATTCTTTATTTCAAACTCCTCCTTTAATTAGAACTCTCATTGCATAGAGTTCTACTTCAAGTGAGACTCTTTCTTTAATTCTAACTCTTGTTTCCTTAGTGTTGTAGTAAAACTCTAACTCTGTTAAATCAGCACATGTTTATTTATCAGAATCTTTATCCTCCCACACATAGGACTCTTCAAGATATACTCAGAAGTGAAACTCCTTCTTCATGTAGAACTCATTTTTCAACTCAAATTGTTTTTCCTTATCATTAAGTGTTTGAATCAAATTCAACTTGTTATATTCCCCTCATGATCAGTAGCTTGAGTATATCAGAATTAGGCTTGCCTATTCATTCTTGTCTTTAAGCAATCTTGTCTGCATCTATCAGTGAAACTGGAAATTTGCTTTCCTATGCGGGGACCAACTCAAGTAACATGTTTCATTCATGTGTCAGTTTGTCAATCATCAAAACTACATAGTACCCAACAAATTTCCCCTTTTTGATGATGAAAAACCTCTTGTCTTGTGCATTCAACCATCTTCACCTGTAGGCACTAAAGTATAAAACACTAGAATGAAATAAGTTAGTCAATGGGTTATAAACATTGCACAACCCTATTATCTTTCCCCTTTTGGCATCATCAAAAAACTATTTCAATGCAATAATATACTAGCCAAAGTGATTTGTTATGCTATCCATGGCCACTGGGGCTATCACTAAAACAATCAGACAAAGACTCTAGCCAACATAGTAATGTATTAAAGAGAGTAAAAATGAGTCAATTTAGCAAAGATAACCATTCCATTTAACTGAAAGAGCATGTTCCACATTAACCTAAGCTAGTACTGAACAAAGCAAAATAACTGAGCATTAATAAAAAAATATGGTATAAAAGTGGGACATGGATAAGGATACAAATAGTGAAGAGAAATGAGGAACAGGTGATATCAACTGTGTCAATTGACGAATGACTTCAATATTTTTATCCCTCACTTAATCAAGGTCAAGCTTCAAAGTTATGATCCAAGCATGAAGGACCACTTATTCCACTTCATGACTGTCTTGTGCAGCTTTAAGTTCAGGTATTTTTTTATTTTATTTTTAGCCAAATTATTTTTTTAAAAAAAAATTTGTGTTAGCCCTCCTTATTGAAATTGGTAGAGCAACATGATTCATCTGTGCAAGAACATCTATTGTTGTTTTCTAAGTCAACCTGAACTAGGACTGAGAAATCCAAAATAAATAACCAATTAGGAACTAAAAGGGAGATCATATCCCTTTTTATTTCTCAGAAAACTTATGTTGCATGTGATTGATGATCAAGCTAGGAAAATCCATGGTACACAACTGATATTTTGGTTGAGAGAGAAGAAGGAATTTCTGGTGTAGGATTAAAAAATTTGTGCACAACCATTTGGAGAGAATCAAAGAAAGTTTGGTCAACCAATTCGTCAGCTTTATAAGACAAGGGGAGAATAAAGTGTGGGGAATTGAACAGGTGTGCTCAACTGTTTCAACTTAGACAGCCTATACTTATGTCAGTGAAGAACATACTTGGTAAGAAAAAATTTGTGGTCACAATTGCTTGCTTGTACCTATTTTTCTGCACAATCTAAAACAAAATTAGGTTAGAAAAGTTAAAAATCTGGAATTGGGACACACAACTAAATGTGCAAGACTGAATAGAATAACTTTTTAGCTAATAAGATTAAGAAAAAAATAATTATTCTAGTCAATCATTGATGGGAGTTCATGCAATTTTAATCATCCCCAAATCTAACCTATTCCTTTCAAAATGCTCTCTACTTAGTGCCTTTGGTGCTTACATAGTCAATATTTTTATAGCCCTCAAGAGTGAAATTGCTTTCTTTTGGATACCATAGTCTCAAGACATTGATTTCCATGGGATATCTCAAGATTCTTTTGACAACACCAATTCTTATAAACTACCAACAAAATTACCAGCAACTTGTGTTGGTTTTATTGATGCATCCATTTCTTTATTTGTTGTTCCCCCTGTCAATATACCCTCAGTCTGTACAACAGTTGGACCAGGTAGTACAACATGCTCCTGAGCATGCTCATCAGTTTTATTGTCATTTTTTTTTAAATCTCCCTTGCTTTCCCCTTACACGAGTACTACAAATCTGTCCATCTTTTAAATGACTCATTCCCTCTTTAAATGTGGTGAGTGAAAGAAACTTTATTTTCTTCTAGTCTTATGCCTTGAGCAAGCTTTATTTATGCACAAATTTTGCTTGCCTCCTTTCACTCTTACCTACAAAACAAATTAGGGGTTAACTTTAGGCACCCAGATAAGCTTGGGTCCTTTCTTATGAGTAAATGGATGAATCAGATTTCTTTTAGCCCATGCAGGCAACAGGTTACGTGACCTGTTTCTCTGACCAGGTTTAGTTATCCTTTTCTTGGTCTGAGATAGTTTATTTGCCAGATTTAGACTGCTGGATCTGCTTTTGGCAGCAACTGGACATTCAGTGGTTTGATGTCCAAGGTTTCCACAGATATAGAACATGTCTTGATAAGCATCAAGACTTTTTTGAAAACCCAAACCAGCTTTTTCACTGTGATATCTTTCACTCAAATTATGAATAATTCTTCAGGAATTTGTCCACTTATTTGCTCTTTCAAGGTCAAGTTTTAGTTTAGAGACTTTTTGACTCAGTTTATTCACCATTTCTGTTGCATATTGCACTCTTCTTTGTACTTGACCAATTCAAGTTCAACTTTTTCTTGTTCTTTACTCTTGGTGTTTTTTTCTTTTTCAGAGAGTGTCAATTTTAGAACTTTAGACTTAAGATTATTATTTGAAGAATCAAGTTGCTCAACCTTTTTATTGAGAGAGCAGTTTTCCTGTTCAACAGTGTTCTTGCAAGCTTCTAAATCAATAAAATCAAATTTGATTCTTGCAAGACTGTTGAACAGCTCATCCCTATCAGAAGTTGATTCTTGGAAGTCATCAATTAGTGCACTCATCAAGGAAATAAGTTTTGTTTTAGAAAACTAATGCAACTTTTCTTTAAGTTCAAGTATACTGACCTCAGAAGCATCATCTTCTTCCTCCAAGTCTGAATCTCCAAGATCCATGAGTGTTGTTTCATCAACTTCATCATCATCTGAGTCAAATCCCCAAGATGCTACCATTGCTTATTCTTTCCTCTTTTTGGTTTTTTCTTTCAATTCTTTTTCAGCCCTTTCCTTTCTTCATTCTATTTCCCAGACAGGACAATCCTTGATATGATGATCAGTCTTACCACACTTGTATCATCCATTTAGATTGTTATTTGACCATTTCTTGCTACCTGTTCCCTTCTTCTTTTTGAAGAATTTGTTGAAGTTCTTAGCTATAAAGGGTACTTGTTCTTTATCAAGTTCAATTTCTTCATCACTGTAAGATGCCTTCAGAGATAAGGTATCCTCTGGGTCTTCTAGAACTTTAGTTCCATCAATTTCCATTTCATAAGTTCTTAAATTCCCTACTATTTCATCCAGGGTCATGCCTACAAGATCCTTATTTGCTTCCCTGATTGCAGTCACCTTAACATTCCACTTTGATTTTGGTAATACCCTCAGTACCTTCTCAACTTGTTCTTCTTCAGATATAGCTTTTCCTAAGGAGGTCAGCTCATTTGTTAAGAAAGTAAGCCTTGTCATCATCTCATGCAAGGTTTCATTCTCCTTCATCTTAAATGGCTCATACTCAGCGAAAAGAAGAAAAAATCTGAATTTTCCTACTTGAGATGTGCCTTCATGAGCATTTACTAGAGCATCCCAAATTTGCTTAGCAGTGGTGTATGTTGATACCATGTTGTATTCAGCCGGTCCTAATCCACAGACCAAAATATTTTTGGCCTTAGCATTTTTCTTTAATGCCAATAAGTCATCAAGAGTGAATTTACTTCTTACTTTCTTAACCTGTTTCCCATCTTCTAACTTCATTGGAATAGTAGGACCATTAGTGATCCTATCCCATAACTCATAGTCTTCCCCTTGAATGAATGTTTCCATCCTAGCTTTCCACCAAATGAAGTGAGAACCATCAAACAGTGGAGGTCTAATAGTGAATTGACCTTAACTGGGACCAGTAGGTGGTGCGGAATTCATCATATTGATCTTTGTCTTAGGTTCTAGCCCTTTTTAAGACAACCTCTCTCTGATACCACTTGTTAAGAATTCGTGCCCTATTGATTATCTTATTTTTGCCTAATTGTTGCTTATCGATGGAACGGGTTGCCTGACGTGTTCCACTGACGTGTTCCAAGGAAACAGTAAAACAGAAAGTAAAGAACACAATGATTTTTACATGGAAAACACCCGACTCAAAAAGATATAAAAAACACGACCTGTACCTCTACAAGATTTAACCCCAACTTCACTAAATAACTCTGAGCCTCAACAACAACTGATTACAAAACTCTTGTAACCAACAAATAGGAATTATAAACTCTAATCCCTATAACTCAACAACTAAGAATTATAAACTCTAATTCCTAACTACACACACACCTCCCAGGGTATGCTTTCCCAAAGTCTGGGTTTTCCCCAACTCAAAGACTAGCTCGTAATTCAATTTATAACATACTGAAACTAATATTACATCAATAGTTCAAACACAATGAACAACTCTAAAAATCAACGCTAAAACTCTTAGATGGATTCTATACTTAGGACTAGGTTTTTCAATGTGTTTCTTCAGTGATTGAGTAGCAATTCGTGAAGTCAATCTGTCAATTGTGCTTTTCTGCTTTGTAAGTACGTGAATTATTCTGACTGATGCATCTTCTATTTAAGCATATCTCATCAAAGAGTCATTCTTTATTTCAAACTCCTCCTTTAATTAGAACTCTCATTGCATAGAGTTCTACTTCAAGTGAGACTCTTTCTTTAATTCTAACTCTTGTTTCCTTAGTGTTGTAGTAAAACTCCAACTCTTTTAAATCAGCACATGTTTATTTATCAGAATCTTTCTCCTTCCACACATAGGACTCTTCAAGATATACTCAGAAGTGAAACTCCTTCTTCACGTAGGACACTTTTTTCAACTCAAATTGCTTTCCCTTATCATTAAGTGTTTGAATCAAATTCAACTTGTTATATTCCCCTCATGATCAGTAGCTTGAGTATATCAGAATTAGGCTTGCTTATTCGTTCTTGTCTTTAAGAAATCTTGTTTGCATCTATCAGTGAAACTGAAAATCTACTTTCCTATGCGGGGACCAACTCAAGTAACATGTTTCATTCATGTGTCAGTTTGTCAATCATCAAAACTACATAGTACCCAACAATATTTACATTCATAATTGGGGAAACGAGAATGGAGAACTCAAACGATTGGCAAACCACCAAAATTAAATATAACGTAATTAGAAGGGATAAAATTTATCTTGTGTGGGGAAGCGAAACTGAGGCTCCAACATCCAAGAGTTTTTCGGTGACAACTCAACTTTGGGAACTTTATAGAATCTGCTTGGAGCTTTTTGACTTGTTGAAGCCTTTTCACTTGATTTCTTGACCTTCAACTCCCCTTTTTCCCCGATTTTTTGAAAACCCCCCAAAATCCCCAATTTTTGACCCCTTGTTTCACTGTTTCTCGACTTGTTTATTCTTTTTTTTAAAAAAAAATCCCCTGGTCTCTTCCTTGTCCTCTCTGGGGTTGAAGAACACCCCTTTATAGGCGCAAATTCAGACTCTAAAGTCCAAATTTGAAACCTCAAAATAAAAAAAAATGATAAAAGGAGAAGAAATTTGAAATTTTAAACCTCCCCCATTTCAATCTTTGACCTTTTGCATTCAAGAGGTTTTCAGTTTTCACACAAAATCAAACTGTTCTCTGACTTCCCCGGTTTCACGGGCTGATTTATGATGGGTTGGGTGAAACCTTGTAGGCTATGGCAGTAGTGGGGATTAGGATTAGTGTTAGTAATGGTGAAGGAGAGGGAGAAGAAAGAGGATCAACTGTTCGTTCTTTTTTTTAAGGGAGTATTACGTGTATTTGGTTTATTGGGAGTGGGAAAAGCCTTATAATGGGCTGATTATGTTCCTTATAGTTTGAACTGTCCGATCGTTTGATCGGACGGTTCAGATTTAATTTAAGAATAAAAGAAAATGATAAATTATAACATAAATATAAAAATAAATAAAATAATTAGAAATTTTGAGACTTATCGGACTAGAAATAATTTAACGGACTAGATCAATTTGTGTGGAATGGCGAAGCAGATTTTAGAATTGTTTCGAGTTTTGGGTTAATTTTCGGACTTCTGAAGTTTATAAATAAGAGTTTTTTTTCTTTTCTTTTTTTTTTAAATTAGGGGAGGGGAAGGGGAAAGGGGGAGGGGATTACAATGTGAGGAATTGAACCCTCACCAACAAGGTAGGAGTTCAGGTAACTAACTAACTAAGCTACTAAGATTTCCTTTATAAATAAGAATTGGGTTTAGGTGAAATAAAAAATTGAAATGGAGTTATCGTTGGCCCAAATACTCTTTTTCTACTGAAATTAATTTTGTCGATGCTCCCTGCTACCCTAAAATTATTTTTAGTCTAACGTATATAAATTATATAAAAAATTTAGTATACGCAAATGATTGAATAATTTATAATTTTAATTCTTTATAACATTAACAATATATACGTACAACAAGAACAGAATTGAAACATGTGCATATATGGGATCATAATATATTATATTAATAATTATATATGAGATTATAACAAAATATACACATGCACGTAATAAAATGTATATATTATGAAAATATATAAAGTCACAATATATCGTCTGAAATTTTTTTTTTAGAAAAAACGCAAATGCGATTATCAAAAAGATATTTTTTTTGAAATAATTAGTTATATTTAATTAAAGTATTTTTCCATATGATAGGAAAATAAATACTCTCTTTTTATTCTTTTCAAAATTCATAAGGATAAAAATACAAAATTATTTTGAAGAATTATTTAAGATCGAGGAGCACCAAAAAAAAATAATTCAAAGAAACAGAGCAAGCCAAAATTGAATGTCAACAGTCAATGTTAAGATATTTATTTGATATATGCATTTATATTTGTTTGTTCAATATTACTATGATGTGTATTTTGTAAATACATATGAGTTTATTTATGTATTCTGGAATAGACATGTATTCTGAAAATACATATGGAGTGATATATGTATTTGTTATAATGTAATATGTATGATGTTATAGGAAATATATGCATACTATGTATTTTGTATTTTTTTTGTGAGAAGAACAAGTAATATAGATTTTAACAATTTTTTTGGTTTGTAGGTTCCTCGTGATCGAATATTTATGGCAACAGTACTTTCAAAGTTTGCAACACATACAGGATGTCACATTCAATGATATTGAAGAGTGATACAACCAAGTGGAAGCTTATAAGTACTGAATATACATATAACATGTATGTATTGTATATTTATTTTATAATAGATACTAATTTATTACTAAATGTATTTTGCATGAATTGTGGATTGTATATGATCAAATATATTGAGTGTCTTACTTATGGTGAAAATGTTCCTTATGTTGACTTCGACCCGAACCTTCTTCGCACAGGATATGCTTTACTTTTGTGAAATTATGGTTTGATAAAAGAAGAAAATAAGGCAAGAAGTGAGGATGAAGCACCAATGAGGCCTGGTAGGAAAATCGGGATAACAGAAGATACTGAAGTGTTAGAAGTTTGATATTTTTTTGAATATTTTGTATTTGACAACAGTTAACTGTAGGTTGACAGAGACGTCGTTGAATAGTTCTTAAGTTTCACATATTAATTTCAGGTAGCATGTCGAAAGTTCTTTAGAATTTGTCAGTTATATTTTGATTATTGATGTTGAATCAAATTAATTTAAATGTTTAAATTTTTGTTTTATGTTTAATATCTCATTTATAATAGTTGAATTTCAAAAAAGATTATTTAAAAAACTCAAATTTAGTTGGACATTACAGGTGTACATATGTATTTTAACTGTATTTTTCAGTTTCTGCATATGTATTTTTCTGTTTTACATATGTATTTTATAGGTATGCATATGTATTCATAGGTCGTTATATGTATTTTTCATATTTTTTAGCTTTGTATATGTATTTTATGTAGATCTATACATATATCTTTCATAACACATATGAAAATACATCTTTTATTGAAATCAAATACATATATATTTACATAAAAAAATTTGCAAGTACATATACGTAAATTTACATGTATTAGTTATTTGTAATGTAATTATATCTTTATTTTATTATACATTTACCCGGATATGTATTGTTATTTACATACAATACTTCAAAAATGATCTTATTTTCAGTATTTTTTCACATTCATACAATACATTTTCAGTATTTTGATTACCTATATGTATATGTATATAGTTGTCATTTTTATTAAACAGATTTTGTGTCCTATATGTTTATATATACATACTAGTCAAGTGTACGTGCATTGCACGTGTGTTTCATATCAAGTCATCAATCGACGTAGAATATATAAAAGAAAAATAATTTATTGAAAAAATAGCAATTAACTTTAGAGATCGAAGATAGGAGACTTTATGCATCCAAATATGCGTGAAGTGCTAATATCTTGATCGTCTCCTATGACGTGAAATATCACATAACAAATACTAACAAAAATAATATGATTAATCTTAAACCTTTACATAAAAATTCTTCAAAGTCTAACTGGCTATTTATCTACCACCTGTAAACTATACAACAAAATAATACAATAATCGATATATATAAAAATATATTAAATTCTAACCTTTACAAAAAATCATCAAAATCCGACTAAATGTTCATCTACCACCTGTATTAAGCAGAAAAACTACATATACTAACAAAATAAAAACTATAATAATTGATATATTAGAACGATATTATTAAACCTAACCTTAACACAAAAAATTTCTTAAAGTCTGATCAAACATTCATTATCAACAATATAGACTTGAACAGAACAGAAATTAAAATAAAATAATATGATAATTGAGATATTAGAACAATATGATATAGAATACATCTTCAGAGCTCATAAAAAAAGTAGTTATAAGAATATACCTGATGTTATTACATTGTTGTAGGAGAAAACTCAATTTATAGAAGACTAAAAAAATTTTCTCAAAAAAAAGATTAACTAAATATGAAAATTTTTAATTATTTTGTTGCGAAAAAATAAAAAAGTAAATTATCAAATTAGTTATGGTAGTATGCATTTGGTTATTCATTTTCACGGTTTAGCATATATGGTAGTATTTACGATAATTTTTTCAGGTATAACAAATATTTTCTGAGATTTTTTTTTTTGCCAAAAGTATGTTAGTTTTTATTTTACCAAAAGAATTTTTTTTTGGCTAAAAATATGTTAGTTTTTTATTTTATGAAAAGAAAAATAATTTTTATTTGTAAAATCACGTATAAAACAAAATATACATGTTTCCTGGGGGTTTGGGCCACAGGTGACAAAAGCGTTTTAAAATGAGGTGTAGGTGACACAAGTCTTAATTATTAGTTGGAGGTGACAATTACTTTATTATGGATTAAGAAAGTTGGGGAAGTTTGAAAATAATCCACAATTTTTTAAATTTACACTTTGATCCCAATGTATACCTAAAATAACGAGAAACGGAGGGAAAAAAAGGCATTTTTCTCTCTCTTCTCATCCATTGTTATTTTCTCTCTCTTAGCGATTTTTTTTTGTTAATTGTTTCTGTTTCTGTTGCTTTATTCATCATCTTCTGCTTCATTATCATCATGTTCTACTTCATTATCATCTCCATCTTCTTCTTGTCGACCATTTATTATTGGTGGTGGTGGTGGTACAGCGCTACTGCTGCGATCTAACCAATTTTTTAGGTCTAATTTTGTTTACTACATCACTTTCCACTTTGGCATTACTTCATAGGTGACTTTGATAAGTAAAATTATAATTTTTATTCGTATTTGTCATCTGGGTACACTTCTGTTTTTTCAATAATGGATAAAACCTCGATTATGAATACAGCATAAGTGCCCACAATTTAAACAGATCAATCATCTGGTGCATCAGATAGTAATCTGTTGCATCAAAAGATTTATCTGTTGCATCAGACTGTTTATCTGTTGCATCATCGTATTATCTGTTGCATCAGACGTATTATCTGTTGTATCAGGATGTTTATCTATTGCACCAGACTAATTATCTGTTGCATCAGAATGTTTATCTGTTGCACCAGACTAATTATCTGTTGCAACGAATGATTAATCTGTTTGAAACAACAAAAATCAACCCCTGCCACAAACCCAACAGATAACCAATATGTTTTCAACACTTGCTATTGCTACTGGATTCAAAATTATTCCTTACGTCCAATTACCCATTCCAAATTTCCTAATTCGATTTCTCATTTTACTTGTCTTTTTCATTAATCAAGAAAAGATTAAAACAAATTCATGTTTTACCCTTTGCATTAATAACTTTTTCTTCAAATTAAAATAGAAACATCATTTAATAGGGGGACTATACGCCGACCGGCATTAAAAGCTTTCTTCTCTTATGAAATTTCGATTAAATAGCAAACAATGGTTATTTCAAACACGTCTAATGTCCCACCAACTGATCAGTGGGTTATGGTAAACTAGACATATTATTAATTATTTTTCTTAATCAATGTGGCATCTCAATTTGGGACGGGTAATTTGAAACTGAGGGAGTACGAATTAAAACGTTAGAGCCAAGCAAAACAACAAACTAGTCATCTGTTGAAACAGACTATTTATTTGTTGCATCAACTTCCTATATGTTGCAACATGAGTAATCTGTTTTGAACAACACATCAACCCCTACCACAAACCTAGCAGATAAATCTTGCTATTGCTACTGGATTCTAAATTATTCCTTTTTACGTCAAATCGTAGACATGTTTGTTGAGAAGATAATAGACAAAATGAAAATTAAATATGGATTAAAACATCAAAGATCAAACATAATTTATTTATTAAATAAAAATAAATAAAAATACATATAATAGACTAAAAGAAAAATAATAGTTTAATTATTATTATTATTATTATCACATCATCATTGCCAACCGGCCAATCTTCAATCGGAAGTAGCAAGGCCCTCCTCAGCCTGCGTATCTCGCGGAGCATTCTTGATCTAACTCCTCCCAGTTCCCATTGCAGATCACGAACTTGATTCTGAAGTTCATTCACGGCATCTTACAGAAAAGCAACGTCACACACTGGGTCAGCCATAATCTTATCTTCTAGAGTGTAATATGAAAGATGAGATACAATAAATAAATAAATAAATAAATAAAGTGTATTTGAATGAACGATTGAGTAAGGAAGGACCTATTTATAGAGGATTGAATTTGAATGAGAGGCAAAAAGGCGTGACTATTCACCTCCATACATTAATTACATTTTTTATTAAATTAAGAAAATAAATATTGTGATATAAGTCATGACTTTTTAGATTATTATTATTAATTAGTTCTTTTGAAGAACCATTTTTATTGAGTTGTGGCAACAGATTCTATATATGTTGCATCAGATAATATATCTGTGACAACAGATATATTATCTGTTGCAACAAATATGAAATATATTGCATTAGATAACATATCTGTTGCAACATATAATCTAACTGTTCACCTCCATTTATTAATTACATTTTTTATTAATGTGAAAAGTAATGAATTAATTAAATTAAGAAATATTGTGATAAGTCATGACTTTTCAGATTATTATTATTAATTAGTTCTTTTCAAGAACCGCTTTTATTGAGTTGTGACTCGATATAGGTTGCATCAGATTAATCATCTGTGATAACAGATATATCATCTGTTGAACCATAGAGAACCTGTTGCATCAGATAATTTAATTGTTGCAACATATAATCTACTTTTTAAAAAAAATAACTATCATCATATCATTAATCCAAATTTGATTACTTTTTTATTTTATAATAAAAAAAATACCTTTTCAAATTCCTTAATAAAATAATAACCATTTTATTATATAATAAATAATTTAAAAAATAAATTCAAAAACAAAAATGGTGAAAAGTCACGATCAGTTATTAAAATTGTGGTTATAAATTGTGTTTATCATTTATTTCCTTATTATTTATTTACGAAACATTTTTCATATTGAATAATCGGAACGGAAAGTCATGTTTTTTTCTTTTCACCCTCTCAATAACAATAACCCTTTTTTATTAATAACTGTCAGGTGAAACATATGATCAATCTGTCGTAGCAGATTAACCTCTAACTGTTGACACAAATTGTTGCTCAATACCTACCACCAACCGTCGACATGTTGAGAACAAGGAATAAACAGAATGATTATTATTAAATACTAAATAAGAATTAAAAATTCAAAGTCGACAACAAAATGAAATGAATGTTCATAGATTTTTGAATCCCTTGGGTAGATTTGATATACAAAAGGAGAAAAATAATCGCTAAAATAAAAAACATTACCTAATTATTATTACTACTATTATTATTATTGTCAATCAGACATTTTTCATCCGGCAGCCTTGCTCCGAAGTCAGCCAAATCACTTTGGAGTTCATCAAACTTGTCTTTGAAGTTCACGCAAGGACTCGATATGAATATTCTTGTATGAATCTGGATCATCCATGTTTGTAAGGAGGGACCTACTTATAAATTATTGTATCTCAGAAAGAAAAGAAAATTGCTTTAAAATAAATCTAACAGATGGGTAATCTGTTGCAAAATATATTCTTTCTATTAGATAACTTACAACATACTGGTAATCTTTTGCAACAGATGTATATATCTGTTTGATTTCTGCAATAGGTTGATCAACTGTCGTAATAAATATCTCCAATTGTTTGACAATATAAACAGATGGGTCATCTGTTGCAATAAGCTAGTCATCTATTTATTCAATTTAAGTCATAGATGGGCTAGGAAGAATAAGGTGCGTGTAGATGGATCCACTATCATATATATGGGAGTTAAGTATGTATTACTAATATGGTTACCGGGATAACACACACAAAGTACAATGTTTTTATGAATGCAGTTTTTAACCGATTAGGCATTGATCATTCAAACAAGATCCTGCATTGTACCATTAAGTTTGATGGGTTTGAAATTGATAAGTATGAGGACCTTATGAAGATGGTGAAGATACACTTTTACGAATTACTGACGGTTGGTGCTCGTGTTTATGCGTGTCAAATTTTGAGAAGGGATCAATAATTTTCTTCACTGCAGAGAACCAATAGCGATTGGACTTAACTTTAAGTGTGCATTGGACCCTTAGAGGGCCCTCGAAGCCTCGCACTGCATCAAACAACAATGGAAAACCAATATAGTTATTACCCTGGCCAAAATTTATATGGTTGGGTTGCTCTCTCGGGGTGATGATTATATTGCCAGAAGGTGCGGTAGGAGAATACTTTTGAGGGAAAATGGGAGGTTGATGGAAGACTATATCATCTGAGAGCTAATTGAAGAAGAGACATAGGGTAGAAAGTAACTTCTAATGAATCTGGACGATGGAATTATCTTAACAGATGCGAAATCTGAATCAAGTGCAAATATAAAACTGTATCCGGTAATGTATTTTCATCTGTTTTGTCTCTTAAAGAAAAACAATGCATCTGAACACTTTTCTAGGGAGCTGCGTGATCGAGATTATCACCTAGGTAGAAAATAGGAGAAGACCAACAAAGCAGCCTCACGGGCATCGAGGGTAGAAATGATGTTCAGTAAGTCTAGAAAACTTACGCCAACAACAACTGCAATTAAAATAAGGAAACTAAGTGAAGGCGGCAATTTTTTAATTTTAAATTTCATCCCATGCCTTCTTGTTTATGTTTCCGATCAGGTCCACTGCCGTTGACCTGATCGGAACCACAAACGAGATTAAAAGGCAAATAGAGTATAATTACTTCCTTAGCAATCTGAATTAATTGATTGTGTTTTCTTTCCTTAGCATGCTTTCAACATTCCTTGGAGAAGATCAGATGCTTGCTGTAATATATGAATCTCGATAATTTTCAAACTTTTCTCCAGCTTGTTGATTCTGTATTCAAGTTGATCGTTGTCGTCTTTGAAGTTGGTAAGGAGTTCCTCGTCTCTTGTGAGCTCGATCAGGAACACTACGTTTAAAGTTGTGGAATTCTAGAAGCCCTTCAGAACACTTTCTTCAGAAGCCTTAAAGGATACATGGAGAGTCGCTTTGTTTGTTTTAGGTCAAAATGTGTTGATGCACGTTGAAGATGTGGTCCCAACAGTTGAACAACACACTTTTATAGAGCATTTTTCCATGCATCTTGCTCAACCAATTTGATAAATTAGTAAGCATGGAGTTACGTATCATGTGATTTAAACCGGCTCTACCAAGCCTATCAAATGTTACGTAACTTCGAGCTCATTACCCTATCAAAACAATCTGCTCGAGTTAGTGCACAAATAAAAAAGCCCAATCTGTCAGCCTTTCTGCTGATCACTCTTCTCCAATATAGATGACAAGATATCTGTTATGCAAAAGTCTACACCATCGCCAGACATGCTTGCCTGGGAGCAATTCTTCAGAAGACATCAATAGATATCTTCAGAAGAATTTCTCTCAGGCAAACATATCTGGCGACGGTGTAGAATTTTGCATAGCAGATATCTTGTCATCTATATTGGAGAAGAGCGATCAGCAGAAAGGCTGAGAGATTGAGCTCATTCGATTTGTGCACTAACTCGGTCATATTTTTTTGATAGAGTAATGAGCTTAGAGTTACGTAACGTTTGATAGGCTTGGTAGAGCCGGTTTAGATCACACGCTACGTAACTCTATGATTACTAATTTATCAAATTGGTTAAGCAAGATGCATGGAGCAACGCTCGATAAAAGTGTGTTGTTCAACTGTTGGGATCACATCTTCAACGTGCATCAACACATTTTGACCTAAAACAAACACAGAGACCCTCCATGTATCCTTTAAGGCTTCTGAAGAAAGTGTTCTGAAGGGCTGCTAGAATGCCACAACTTTGAAGGTAGTGTTCCTGATCGAGCTCACAAAAGACGAGGAACTCCTTACTAACTTCGAAGACAGCAACGACCAGCTTGAATACAGAATCAACAAGTTGGAGGCAAGCTTGAAAATTATCAAAATTCACATACTATAGCAAGCATCTGATCTTCTCCAAGGAATGTTGAAAGCATGTCAAGGAAAGAAAACACAATCAATTATAACCATATTGCTAAGGAAGCAATGATACTCTATTTGTCTTTTAATATCTTTTGTGGTTCCGATCAGGTCAACGACAGTGGACCTGATCGAAAACACAAACAAGAAAGCATGAGATGAAATTTAAAATTCAGAAATTGGCCACCTTCGCTTAGATTCCTTATTTTAATTGCAGCTGTTGTTGGCATAAGTTTTCTAGACTTGTTGTACATCATTTCAACCCTCGATGCCCGTGAGGCTTCTTTGTTAGTCTTCTCCTATTTTCTATCTAGGTGATAATCCCGACCACGCATCTCCCTAGCAAAGTGTTCAGATGCATTATTTTTCTTTAAGAGACACAACAGATGAAATTACATTATCGGATACACTTTCATATTTGCACTTGATTCAGATCTTGCATCTGTTAAGATAATTCCACCGGCCAGATTCGTTAGAAGTTGTATCTACCCTATGTCTCTTCTTCAATTAACTCTCAGATGATATAGTCTTCCATCAACCACCCATTTTTCTTCGAAAGCATTCTCCTACCGCGCATTCTGGCATATAATCATCACCCCGAGCGAACAACCCAGCCATATAAATTTTGGCCAGGGTAATAACTATACTTGTTTTCCGTTCTTGTTAAATGCAATGCTAAGCTTTGAAGGCCCTCTAAGAGTCCAATGCACCCTAAAAGTTAGTCTAATCGCTATTGAATCTCTTTGCAATGACACAAAAACTAGATCCCTTCACAATGCTTGACAAATAAACATGAGCAACAACCGACATTAAATCTTAACAGGTTATCAAAACTATATTCATGGTTCCCCAGCCTTATCAGTTGGGACCTACCAAATTTAACTGTAAAATTGCAGACATCTTGTTTGAACGATCTATGACTAATCAATAAAAACATTATTCACAAAATCAGTGCACTCTATGTGTGTTTTCACGATAACATTATCAGTAATACATACCTCTCACATATGAAGTGGTTCCATCTGCAAGCAGATTATTCCTTCGATCTCATCTTTACTGCAGCCTCTTACGATAGTTCGTCAAAATTTGATCAACTGTCAGTTCCTTATATCTACAAAGAAGAGGAAAAAAAATTATGTCACAAAAAGAACATTATCCATCTGTTGCAACAGATGTGGAGTCTGTTGCAACAGATATGGAGTCTGATGGAATACATCAAACCATCCTTTCTGGTAGTTTTATTTGTTCCAACAGTTTCTCTATCTGTTACAACATCAACAACAGCATAAACATCAACAAAAAAAAACAACATTTGTTTCAATAACATCATCAATAATAAAGAAGCAACATCCTTTGTTCCAGAACCATCAACAACACCACACCATAAGTTCCAACAACGCCAAACCCATCAACAACATCAATAAATGCATCAACAATAATGAAACAAACAAAATACATACAAAAAAATAATACTGCCAACAAGGCTTTTAAACTTCTCCCAACAGATGACTTTTTCTCATATTGTAATAAAAATTCTCGGATTATTTATTCAACACTTACAAGTTCCTTAAAAAAAATTATTAAATATGATATGGGTAAATAGTAATTAAATAAAAAATAAATGTAAATAACTTACAAAGAAGAAGACGAGAATGAAAGAGCAATAATGAACCATACCTTAATATCAAAAAGGGGATCAAAACAAAAATTTAAGTCGAGGAAAGATATGGATGGATTTAGATCCGAAAAGATCTTTATGAGAAGAGAAAATAAAAGAGAGAAAAAAGGTTGTGACCCTAAAGAGGAGAGAAAAAAATGAGAGTTGAATAAAATAAACTGCAGCTGAAGGAAGAGATGAGATAATTTCTATAGATGTATTGTGTACTTAGATGTGGTGGTTTTTAATATTCATTAATTTCATTAATAATTTGAGGGGCACGAGGAAGACTAAGACTACTGACATTGAAAAGACAAGATAAGACTGCTCAATGAACTCACTTTTGAGATATCCAAGAAATATTTTTTACCGCCTTTAGTAGTAAGTACTACTACTTGATATTATCTACTCGGACCAGAAGCTTCTTGCTTTAAAATTAAAAGAGAAAAAAAGATTTTCAAACATATATGTCATCTTTTGCAACATATATAAATAACTGTTTAAAAATTTGAACAGCTCAGTCATCTGTTACAACAGATATAAATATCTATTTAAGAATCCCAACAGCTCAGTCATCTGTGACAACAGATGAAAATATTCATTTTATAATTAATAAAATCAGATATGTCATCTGTTACAACAGATATAAATATTTGTTTGAAAATTTCCAACAGCTCAGTCATCTGTAACGACAAATGAAAATATCTATTTGATAATTAAATTATATATGTCATCTGTTGCAACATATATGTACCTGTTTGAAAATTTTCAACAGCTTAGTCGTTTGTTGCAACAGATTTCATTGCAATTGATTTAGGTAGAACTAGGGATGAATGAATGAGCTCGCAGGGTCAACTACAAATTCAATCGAGTTTTTGCAATTGCGTGGCATTAGTATTGCGTTCATCCCGATTTGAGTCGTCGATCGATCACTCTGAGTTTAAATGAGTTCTCATCAACTCAATGTTAGGATAGTGATAGTACCTAAGTTTATTTAAGTGGAACTAGGGATGAATGAATGAGCTCGCAGGGTCAACTACAAATCCAATCGAGTCCTTGCAATTGTATGGCGTTGGTATTGCGTTCATACCGACCTGAGTCGTTGATCGATCACTCTGAGTTGAAATGAGTTCTCATCAACTCAATATTAGAATAGTGATAGTACCTAAGTTGATTTAGGTGGAACTAGGGATGAATGAATGAGGTCGCAGAGTCAACTACAAATCCAATCGAGTTTTTGCAATTGCATGGTGTTGGCATTGCATTCATCCCAACCCGAGTCATCGATCGATCACTCTGAGTTGAAATGAGTTCTCATCAACTCAATGTTAGGATATTGATAGTACCTAAGTTGATTAAGATGGGGATGAATGAATGAGCAAGGTCAACAATAAATCCAATCGAGCCTTTGCAATTGTATGGCGTTGGTATTGCGTTCATACTGACCTGAGTCGTCGATCGATCACTCTGAGTTGAAATAAGTTCTCATCAACTCAATATTAGGATAGTGATAGTACCCAAGTTGATTTAGGTTGAACTAGGGATGAATGAATGAGCTCGCAGAGTCAACTACAAAACCAATCGAGTCTTTGCAATTGCATGGCGTTGGTATTGCGTTCATCCCGATCCGAGTTGTCGATCGATCACTCTGAGTTGAAATGAGTTCTCATCAACTCAATGTTTTAAAAACTATATATTTTAAAAAAATTAAAATTAATTAAGATCAATTCGAACCAAATTAGCAATTTCAAAACTTGTCATTCTTTTCCAAAATTACAAATCAACCTATACAAATCATCCATTTGCGCGAAAAACTTTTCATTTCAAATCTTAAGTTCTCGCTCTTCTCTCTCTCTCTCTCTCGGGGTGTCCTTTCCCTCTCAAAAAATACAAATAATAACTACTCAACATATTGCTCAACCCTTCAAAACAGGTTGATTTTCTTCCCATTTACGACTACATATAGTTGTTGTTTTCGACTTCATTCCCGCTTGTATCCATTGTTTTCTCTATCTTCGCATGTAATAGAGTTCAAGAAGAGTTCTACATTTGTTATTTATTCTAAAAAAATAGGGCTTTTTAGTTAATGATAAAAAAGAAGACTTTTAGTTGTATTATCTTCGAGAATGGGTTAACAATTTTGAGTTTTGATGCTAAAAAAGTAGGAAGCACCCGAGACAACCCTAGTTTTTCTCTCAATGTTTTGTTGACTGTCGTGGTATTGTTGGATGGTGCTTGTGGTGGTGTTGGTGGCTGTTGTTGGTAGTGTTGGTATTTGTGTTTTTTGGCGGTGGTGTTGGTGGTCTTGGTGTTGGTATTGGTATTGGTGGAATTGGTAGTAGTCTTGGTGGCATTGGTTGTGGTGGCAGTGGTCCATCTGTTGCAACGGGTGGAAGATCTGTTGGGAGATATTAAATAGGTCTTCAAACAGATTCCCCATCTGTTTCAACTGATGGGTTATCCGTTGGAGTATTTTGTTGTAATGTGGCATAGAATAATTTATTGAAATTTCTCCACCTGTTGCAACAGGTAGAATATCTGTGGGGAGATATTAAATAGGTCTTTAAACAGATTTAGGTTCCCCATCTGTTCCAACTGATGGGTTGTCCGTTGGAGTTTTTTTTTTTGGTTATGTGGTAAGAATAATTTATTGAAATTTGTCTCACTTTTTAAAAAAAAATTATGCAGACATCAAATGCAATGTATTTTTTGTTTTTCTTTTGTTTGTAGTTAAAAGATGTCTCCCAAAAAAATGAAACTGAAAGTGGAGAAAGTGAATCAACTTTCGATCACCAAACAAAAAAGGCTAGAGTACAGATAGATTCGGAGGAACTTTCAGAACAATCTCAGTCAGGGCAAAATAAAGCCGAGGAAAGTGATAACTCCTCCTTACCAATGGGGCGTGAAATAATATCAAAATTCCAGCATGATTCTGTCAAAACCATTAGTATTGACAAGTTTCGAGTTGCGATGCCGATGAATAACCCTAATGCAGTATTTGGTGATCTTGTACTTAAATGTCAGTTGGGAAAATCTTTTAACGAACTTAGGACTATTATGAAGAAGGAAAACATAGATGGACTTTTTAAGAAGAGCTGCTTTGCACACTTTCTTGAGCTGTCTGGGCCCCGCCCTCTCTATTTCCCAATGATCTGGTATATGGCCTTCTCAAGCACAGAATCATGTATGTGGGGGATGATGGAGGTCCGAAGAAGAGTGGAAATAAGATGGATGAAGTCTGGATCAACTACTGTGGCATGCCGATTTGTTTTGGATTGAAAGAGTTTCCCATTGTGACGGGCTTGAGATGCGATCGTCCAGAAGAACCTGCCATCAAGAAAATACCCCACAAAGGGTCCAACAAACGCAAGGTAAAAAAAGATGGGTTGTTGGGCATTGTTGGACCTAGCTACAAAGTGAAGGATTTGATAGCGGATCTCAAGAATAAAGACATACCAAAGCACTACAGGTAGAAATTATGCTTATTTTGGTTTGTCCATTCCGTTTTATTGGCAAGAGATTTCAAGAAAGTCATAGAACATAATTTGTTGGCGTTTGCTGATGATTTTGGGAAATTCAATGAGTATCCCTAGGGCTACTACAGCTACTACTTGACTGTCGAATATTTACTGAAAGAGCTAAAGCCAAAGACGACCATATTATACGGCTTTCCTTGGGATTTCATGGTAAAATTGATCACTATTTTTACTCATTCATTAATTTATATTGAATATACTTGTGACTTTTTTTTCTTGCTTCCTGTTTATAATTTTTATGCTTGGGCATGTGAAGCCATTCCTCCCCTCCGAAAGCATTTCACGGATTACCCAGATAAGTTTTCTCATCCAAGGATCCTTACATGGTTAGCTGCAATAGAGAGCAGCAAAAAAAATATTAACGAGGCTGATCTATTTAACCCTTCGGATAATGCAGTACGTCTTCTTTCAACTAAAACAATTTGCCTCAAAGAAAGATATTGAAACAGATGTTCCATCTGTTGAAATAGATTACCTGTCAAATATAACTGGTACAACAGATGGGTAATCTGTTACAAGAGATGATCCATATTTCACAACAGATTAACCATATGTTGCTCTGTTCTCTGAACCCTACTCAACAGATTACCCATCTACTGTAAATTATGCAACAGATGGGTATTCTGATGCAACATACTATCAATCTATTTTAACATACAGATCAGCTGTTACAGTAGCTAGATCGTCTGTTGCATAAGTTGGTTATGTTAACATAACCCGAGCCCCATGTAACCCAATTGACTGCAAATTATTATTATATGATTTAAATTCCTCCTATCGTTTTTATAGGTTGTGCATCCTTGGATCATGCCTACTATTGATGAGCTGGGGATGACTTCTTTTTTTACTCTGGGTCTTGTTGATACAAAAGAAGACCCAACGGTGGAGTTAATAAAGAAAGAATTGGATGGAGCAACATCCATAAGAAGAGCAGTTAGCCAAGGTCAGTCTAATGTTGAAGCTCTTCACGACAAAACTCAAACTGCAACAGATCCGGGTGCTTCTTCTGGGGGTGTTGCTGGTGGAGTTGTTTGTGATGGTGGCACCCATCCTGCTGCTGTTTCTGCTGCCAGTCGTGATTATGAGCATGTTGGTGCTTAGCAAAAAATAAATATGTTTGAAAATACCCCTTTCATAGGTCCTTCCTCTCACCCCTACACCAATCCCTCCCACCCTTACAGTGGTCCCTCTCACCCCTCCCCACCCTCATGTTCTCATTGTAAATGCAAGTGTACAAGGGAGAGAGGATAAACTCCTCGACAAGCTAGAGGCTATTATTGAAGCTGTCGAGGAATTGAAATCCAGGAGGGGTTTCATACCATCCAACAAGGTGAGGGAGCCATGCACTCCTACAGTGGAGGTTAGGAGGAAGAGAAGAAAAATTAGACAAATTCTCTTTGTTCTGAAATCAGCAAAAATTGCAACTCCCCCCGTTCCAATAGTTGTTGAAGTTTAGGGGCAACCGAAGAAGGTGGACATATTCGAGGTGCTTGGAAAGGAGAAGAAGAAGGAACTGGAAGAATTCATCAAGATGAAGGTTCAAAAAGAATACACCATGTATTCATTTGCCGCCAAAAACTTATCGAATATGAAAAATATGTGTGTGTGGTACGAGGACAAGGTAAGTTTACTTTTGCTAACCTACCCTTCCAATCTACTCCATGAAGAAGAATCTACGTAACAGATGTGTAATCTGTTGCAAAAACTTAGTATTCTGTTGCAACATAATACACATCTGTTGCATAAGTTGCGTTGGCTGGATAATCTGTGAACTGATTCAAAGAACCCTCTGCATCGGATTCTTTTGAATGTGTTTTTATTCTTTACAATTACTAACCAATTTAAAAATTGTCTTCTTATACCATAGTATGTTGATGAAATTCTATGCCTCATGAGGGGCAGGCAATTAGCGTACCCGGATGTTTATGATGCTGCCGATAAGATAATAGACCTTAATTTCTAGAACAATTTCAAGGATAGGTACGCTAAACTCTGTAAGATGGATGATTCCGGTGGCCCGAAATTTGATCAGTTAGTTTCTACGTTCCAATGAGATGAAGAAGAGATTAAATATGTTAGAGAAAAGAGGTCATATCCACACGGCAAGAGCTGGACCAAGGCAAAGAGAATCCTTGCAGTCATAAATGTTGATGTCACCTATTTTCTCACTGTTGAGATACTACTATACGAGGGAAATATTAAGGTTTATGACTGCAACTTACCTGTGTTCAGCGAGAAGATATTTTTAACCCACATGCAGCCACTCTTGAAGTTGTTGCCCAGGTTGTTGACGCAGAGTAAGATGATGGATCATTTGCCAGCTGAAGTCTTGGAGAAGGAATCATGGGTTTTTGAAGGTTGAAATAAGAACATCCATCTCCCAAAAAATTCAATCGATGCAGCGTGCGGGCCGTACTCACTTGCATACATCGAGTGTTTGCTGACCGGTAAATAAATGACCGGTGTGTACGACACCGTTGTGGGAAAGATGCAATGGGTCTGGGCATATGAGGTACTAACTAAATGGTTGAAGCCCGTGTATAAAAAAGAACATGTACAAAGACAGAGACAAACACGATAACAAATTTTCATTTCAAGCCAATTCACTATACATGTAGGGGCAATAATTTTTATGTCTGGCAAAGTTGAATTTTTATAATGCAACAAATTTTATATCTATCGTAACAGATATAGTACCTGTTGTGATAGATTGATTATCTGTTGGAATAGGTTGGTCATCTTTTGTGTTATGCAGATATTCCCCGTCTGTCTGCCGCAACAGATTTATGATCCGTTGCAATATATAACTTCTCTGTTGCAACTGATCGATAATCTGTTGGAGTAAATCAAAAAAGTAGGAAGACCTATTATATAATTTCCAGCAGATGACCTACGTGTTGCAACATATGTCAAAATCTATCTGATAAGATATGTCGTCTGTTGCAACAGATGTATTATCTGTTGTGATATTTGAATCTAGTACTCCAATTTAATTAACATGTTCAAAACTCAGAATTAATTATATTCATAGATAGAATAAAATAAATCGAAGCCTTCGAAAATTACATGAAATAACTCAACAAATAAATAAAATGTAAAAAAAATCACTATGGGTACAAACGATCTACTCTACAAATAAATCAACAAGTTAAACCAAAGAGGATAGGTTATTAGATTGACGGACTCAAGCTATAAAGATCTAATCAATATGGACAAATTGTTTTTCATCCAGTGCTATGTAATTCGGCTTTGGTCATCGTGGATCTTTAACGTCGGTTGCGTACGGCTTCTGAGCTTTTGCTTCTCCATATTTCCATAAAAGAGAAGCATATCTTTTGCGGAGTAATCCGGCATCAAGTCCATCATTTGTTACTTGCAATCCATCGCTCAAATACTCAGTATAGGAGGCACCAAAAGGACCGCAATCCCTGCGTTATAAAAAATAGATAATCCATATCTTACAGTTCATGAAAGCGTTGTGAGATTTGTGAAATGAAACTAAATCATGACACTTAAACTTACAGGCTACCAATGATTTGTTGAGCAATTCCGTCAACATATTGTACATCAAATGGATTAGCCATTTTATCCCGGTATGCTTCAATTGTTGACCAATCAGTATGAACCTTTTGATCTAAAAAGCCACTCATATCAAGGTAAGTAGGCAATATTTTGGCCAGCTTTTGTATCTCAGACAACGGCTCGGAATGTCTCCTTCGCGACATCGAGTTATAAACTCGGATACGCCTCTCTTTTAGAACGACGAAAGCCAACACCCAATGGAATTCATCACCACAATTGATTGGGATGTACACTTCGTTGACCAAATGTCAAGGTAAGCCAGCCGGAATGCTAAAACCTTTGATGATGTTGATTAAGCATTCCTCATTTCGGGAAACTTCCGGCTACTGTTGACAATACCTATCGTAGGCATTATTGATGTAAACTTTGTACAAATAATTGTCTGTTGTGTATCTGTATTGTTCTTGTGTTTGCAACTTGGCCTTCTTTCGGAGGTAGTAAAAAATGACATCGATGTACTGCACATATTATCAAATATTTTAGATTACGTGATGAAAAAATTAATACGCAGATGTAATTAAATAAAGTATTAATTAATAGTAATATGTATAGCATTTAAACCTCATCATTCCAGCAAGTTTGGGGTGGTGACATCAAATAGAACTAATTCTTCGTTTCGGGATGTGCAACAACAAAGTTGAACATATCAAAACCAAGACTTGATTCGTTCACTTTGTAGCGCTCGTCATTTTGTTTTCTACATGATGATTTATATATGTTAATGTCAGGTTCTTACAACAAGAATTGTATAAACCAATATCCATAAAATTGATTTATGTACCTACCGGCATGATGCTTTAACAGCCCATCGGCAATTCATTCTGAATAGTCGTTGATCAACTGTGTTGGTTTTTTTTAAGCCTCGATCGAGATGTTGAACCCTTCAAACGGGTAATTCTTTCGTTCTCCCAAACTGACAGGCTCCACTTTTTCTTCATCTTTGGAAGCAGTTGATGGATTATCAACCGTCATATTATGCTCTTCGGCAGTAGCTGTGACATCTACCTGGAAAGCGAAAATTGTCAATGCTAAGTAGATATATACGACAGATTTTCCATATGTTGCAACAGATGAGTCTTATATTGTATCAGATGGATTATCTGTTGGGACAAATTCAAACAGGTAAATCAGAGCAGTACGATAATTTCAAACAGATGACCCATCTGTTGCAACACCAGACTCATTTGTTGAAACAGATAACGAATCTGATGCAACAGGTTAGACAACAGTTGCAACAGATGTATATATCTGTTTGATAATTTTTAGTAGATGTATCATCTGTTGAAACAGATATGTGTCTATTTTTTTTTTGGAATAGATGATGTACATTCACCTTCTTCAGCTCATACTGCTCTTCTGTGGCCCTTGTACACTGAACATCGGTGTAAGACAAAGAAAGAGGCATTGCAATCTTGCTTTTTTTTATGATTGATGCTGCCTTGGAAGTGTCTTTCCTTCTCCTCTTATCCGCATTAATCTCTAGTGGAGTGTCTGGATATAAAATCCTCTTTGATGGAATGACACCCCTCTTAGATGTCATTTTCTTTACAGAAGAAGTTAGTACATTAATAGAATTAATCACTTCATCGTGTTTCGCCTTGCAGTCTTGACATTTGCATGAAGAACATTCTCTAGATGCGACAAAATCTGGAGAAAAATTTGTACAACCATTATGATCATAATCATAATGGCTTGTTGTTTCAAAAACTATAAGAGGAGCATTATTAGCCCCACCCTCCAAAATTATTTTTCTTATGATGGTTGTTTCTTCAAACAATTTTATTTTTATTCCATCAACAACCTTAGGCTCCGATAAATTTTGCACAGATCGTAAAGTAAGAAAAAATGGCATCTTCAACTCGCGGTTGGTCGGAACAAGCCACGGATGGACAATCTAAAATAAATCGGTACATATATTAAGAATGATGATGAAATCATTTAATCATTAATTAAAATAAAAACTTGATTAGAATTGAACTTACTGCTTCCTTGGGGGGATTGAAAAGATCAAGAAATTTTGTATTTTTATCGGTTTTGGCCGATAACCATCTCAGAATTCTTGGACAGGAAACTTCTTGCTGGTAGTTCACTTATTGTCTCAAATAAGGAATGGCTTCAAATACCCAAGCCTATAACATAACGTCAATAAATCAAAAGCATTATTGAATAAAAATAATGATGAATCATATCATGATAAAAGAAATATTTACCATGAAGGCCCATGGAAAACCATAGAAGTTGACTGTTTTTGGCGTTAACGGAGTCAACAAATATTCGACAGTCATTTTGAAGCTTTCATAACCCCAAGGATAGTTGTTAAATACCTCAAGATCCTCGAAGAGATTTATTAAACCAAGGCTTATGTTGTTGTTAACGTCTCTCGCCCAAAGAACATTATGTACAAACCAAACCAAGCACAATGACTGTTTGTGCTTCTTTGAAAGTCCTTTACCTTTCAACGCTTCAATCAGATTTTTATTTTTGAAGCTTAGACCAACAATGGACACCAGGTCATCACAATCACTTAACTTGCCTTTTCCTTTTTTGGGTGTGCGGGGAACTTTTTTTGGGTCAAAGTAGGTATAACTTGAGAAGGAGAAGGAGAATAACATTTTAGTCCGGTAACTATGGCAAACTCCTCCCAACCAAAACAAACAGGCATGTCACAGTAATTTATCCACACCTCATCTATCTTATCTTTGTTTTTATACATAAACCTGCGCTTGAGAAGATCATATACCATTTTCATCTGGAAACGAACATTGTTGTCCTCCGGCAAATCAAGATATTGTCCAAAGCAGCTTTTCTTGAAATAAGAATCCAATTTTTGTTCTCAAAGTATTTTTCTGAAGGCGTCGAAAGATTTTCCCATGACTGACTTAACCACGAGATCACCCGTTAAATCTGTGGCACCATCACACTGCATTCTCACAGGATAATGATCAATGTTGAAGGTTTTGACCAACTCTTCAGCGGAAGGGCTATTAGCATTTAAATCATCTCTTTTGAAAGATTCCTCCTCCCCGTATTCATTATCTTCTACTCCTGATTGAGATAATGCTTGTAAAGCACGCTCATAGAGTGGTGGATGTAGCTGAGTTGTTGCATTTGTTTCTTTACTTGAACTTGATTCGATTTCTTTTCTTTTGAGAGTCATGTTATCTTAAATTAACAGGAACATAACATAGATTATAATTGATTAATGCATAACAGTAATATAACAGTTCCAACAGACAACTAATATGTTGCACCAGGTATGTTATCTGTTGCAACAGATAACCGACCTGCTGCAACGGATGAGTAAATCGTTGGAAAGAATAAAAACAGTCTTAATCTGTTGCAAAATGAAGAGTAAACTGTTGGAAAGAATAAAAACAGGTCACTAATCAGTTATCTGTCTGATCAATATTATTTAGATTTCTTCCAAACAGAAAGAGTTGTCTGTCGCAACAGATGAATGATCTGTTAGATTGTTCACCTGTTGCATCAGATTTTCATAGTTGCATCAGATTTTTCATCTGTTACATCAGATTTTCATCTGTTGCATCATATGTTTCATCTATTACATCAGATGTTTCAACTGTTGCAATACCATTTCTACCAAGATAAACAACAAATCAACCCAGCAACACCAACACATCACACACACACACGCTAAGAACATCAACTGTGACCAAAAATCACCAACAAATTTGAATCAATAGTATGACAACAACAAGAAGAAATGCTAGAAATTAGGATTTTATTTAGTCCACATTTCAATACCAGAAGAGTAGTTGGCTAAAGTTCCTCTGTTTCTTCATAATTTTTTACCTGTGAAAAGGGAAATGGGAGGACGAAAAAGTCAAAGTTGTTGTCGCCGGAGAAGTATTCACGTCGATTGACGGTTGAAAGTCGAAAAGGAACTCGCCCGACTATTTGTCGCTGGAGGTTGAAGGGAGAAATTTTGCAGAACTGTTGGTTGGGAGAGAGTTGGGAGAAGCTGGAGAGAGAGGAGAGAGTGGTTGATTTGGATTGAAGAGGGGTGTGGGTTGGGTTGATTTGTATTTTTAAAAAGATTAGAAAGTTTTAAAAATATTAATCAAGCATTCTAATGATGTTTGACCCTATCTGTTGGTCAATATCACCAATCCTTCTTTCAAGACTTAAAAGACACCTTCAATTTTCTCATGTTTCTTCAATTGTATTTGTTGTTATGTCACCCAATAATAATGTTTCCGCAATCGTTTCATAGATAGTCAAATCTTCATCACATGTTTTTATTTTATTTTTTCAAATATCAAATAATTTTAAATTCAATGCAGGTCTTTTCACATTTTATTTTAATTTGTAACTATATAGCATTAAGAATCAACAACAATAATAAAATAAATAGAAAAAAATATTCAAATTGTTCTTGTATATTATATGATTGCTTTCGATTTTCTCTACTTCTGATCAATTCATATCATTAACATTAAATTGTATTATATTTCCTTTGTCGTAATCAATGTTTCAGTCACCTCTTACCATTTATAGAGTCTTTATTTATTAATTCTTCTAATATATTTTTACCATATTTTTTTTGATAATGTATTTTAGAATTCTTTAATTTTAAATATTATATAAATAATTAAATAATAAATTAAAGAAAATAGTAAAAAGATAATTTTATCTATTGCATGAATTTTTAATGAAGGACAAAAAGTTCAAATCACTTTTATAAGGGTCTTCACACTTTTAATATATTATAGATTATAGATATAGATTATAGATGAGTCAGATATGTATTTCTGTAAATAATATGCAGGTATATATATATGTTTTGTATTGTAAATACATATGCAGATCTGTATGTCTATTTATTTTGTATATTTTTTGAATATGTATATGTGTTATAGATATTTGACTTTTAAAAATAAAAGTTAGAAATAGAAGAGTAAAAAGACACACAAAAAAATAGAAAAAGACAAAAACGAAAATAAAAAATCCAAAAAAAAAAGGAAGTGAAAAAGAGAAAAAAGAAGAAAAAGAAATAGAAGTGTAAAAATACAAGAGAAAAAAATAAAAATAGAAAAAAGAAGAAGAAAAAGAAAATAGAAAAAGAAAAATATGAGAAAGGAAAAAAAAGGAAAAAAAAAAGAGAAATAGAAGAGAGAAAATAAAGTGGAAAGAAAACATGGTAAAAGAAAAAAAAAATTAAAATAAAAAAAATACAAAAAATAAATAGAAGCTAGAAATAGAAGTGTAAAATAAAAGTGAAAAGAAAATAAAAAAATAATAATAGAAAAAAGAAGAAGAAAATGAAAATAGGAAAAGAAAAAAAATTAGAAAACAAAAAAGAAAAAAATAAGGAAAAAACAAAAAAGGAAAAAAAAAAAGAAATAGAAGAGAGAAAATAAAGTAGAAAGAAAAAAAATAGAAAAGAAAATAGAAATCAAAATAAAAAAATAAAAATGATAAAAATAAAGTAGAAAAAAATTAACAAGGAAAAAAAGTTAAAAATATAAGAGAGTGAAAGAGAGAAAAAAACAGTAATGATGGTATAAGAGAGTGAAAGAGAGAAAAAAAAAAAGTAATGATGCTTTATTTTAAATTTTTGAAAATCATGAAGATAATAATCTTCATATTTGAGTTTGATTTGAAAAAAGAATTTACTAATTTAAATAGGAGTAATTTATAGAAAAGGAATCTACTGCTTTAAACAAGAGTAATTTATGAAAAAAGAATTTACTGTTTTAAACATATGGGATAATTATTTCTTATTTAACTCAACTGATTTGAGTAAAAGAAGGGCAATAAATCTAGGGCAATAAATCTTTGTTGTATATATATTTGAGTAGCAACACTTTTATAAAATACAAAATACAAGTTGTTATTTCAGGTAATTATAAAACAGTTGCTATGAAATTCCTAAATATGAGTTTAAGTTTGCTACTTATCAAATTTTCCCTTTTTTTAATTTGAAACTCGTTAGTTGGTTCGTATTTAACAACAACAACAAACCCAGTGTATTCCCACCTAGTGGGGTCTGGGGGGTAAGATGTACGCAGTCCATACCTCTACCTCTAAAGAAGTAGAAAGGTTGTTTCCGATAGACCCCCGGCTCAAGACACGAGATACCACACAAATACATAGTAAAGCACAGAACAAGATTTCATAACATAAATACGGCACCCACAAGTAATAAAAAATAAAGAAAAGCACACAGATTCGTAATACAACATGGAACAAGGTATCATAACAAGAATAATACCCCCACCAAGTAATTCCCTACACTAGCGACCCAAACTAGCCCTAGCCTTCTGCCCTAATTCGCGTCCTCCAGATCTTCCTATCTAGGGTCATGTCCTCGGTGAGCTGTAACTGCTCCATGTACCGGCTAATCAACTTACCCCAGTACTTCTTCGGCCTACCCCTACCCCGCCTAAAACCATCCAACGCTAGCCTCTCACACCTACGAACCGGGGCATCTATGCCCCTCCTCATCACGTGTCCGAACCATCTCAATCGGACTTCCCGCATCTTATACTCCACTGGAGTCACACCAACCTTCTCCCTGATAGTCTCATTCCGCACTCTATCCCCTCTAGTCAGCCCACACATCCAACGCAACATCCGCATTTCTGCCACCTACATTTTCTGGATGTAGGAGTTCTTAACTGGCCAACACTCCGCTCCATACAACATGGCCGGACGGACTACCACCCTGTAGAATTTGCCTTTAAGCTTGGGCGGCACCTTCTTATCACACAACACCCCCGACGTGAGCTTCCACTTCATCCATCCCACCCCAATACGGTGCGAGACATCCTCGTCAATCTCACCGTTACCCTGGATCACGGACCCGAGATACTTGAAACTATCCCTCTTACATACCTCCTGTGATTCCAACTTCACTACCACCTCATTCTCCAGCCTCACGTCATTAAACTTGCATTCCAAATACTCTGTCTTGCTTCTGCTCAACCTGAACCCTTTAGACTCAAGAGTTTGTCTCCACACCTCTAATTTGTCATTCACACCCCCTCGTGTCTCATCAATCAAAACTACATCATCTGCAAAAAGCATACACCAAGGCACCTCCCCTTGAATACGCCGCGTCAACACATCCATCACCAAAGCAAACAAAAAGGGACTAAGAGTAGATCCCTGATGCAATCCTGTCAAGACAGTGAATTGCTCTGAGTCTCCTCCCGCCGTCCTCATCTGAGTTTTCACTCCATCATACATGTCCTTAATTGCTCTGATATATGCCAGCGGGACTCCACTCACCTCCAAGCATCTCCAAAACACCTTCCTGGGGACTTTGTCGTATGCCTTCTCCAGGTCGATAAACACCATGTGCAGGTCCTTCTTCCTTTCCCTATACTGTTCCACCAGCCTCCGTACCAGGTGAATTGCCTCCGTCGTCGAGCGGCCAGGCATAAATCCAAACTGGTTTTCCGAAATAGACACTATTCGTCTCAGCCTCACCTCGACCACTCTCTCCCAAATCTTCATAGAGTGACTCAATAACTTAATTCCCCTATAGTTATTGCAACTCTGGATGTCACCCTTATTCTTATAGAGAGGGATCATGGTACTCCACCTCCAAGCCTCGGACATTTTTGCCGTCTTGAAGATTTCGTTAAACAATCCAGTCAACCACCTTACAGCAGCCTCTCCAGCGAACTTCCAAAACTCCACCGATATCTCATCCGGCCCAGTCGCCCTACCCCTTCGCATCCTGCAAACAGCCTCTCTAACCTCTTCTACCTTAAAACGTCTACAATAACTAAAATTCTGACACTCCTCTGAGTGCTCCAGCTCCCCTAACACAATAGCTCTATCCCCTTCGTCATTCAAGAGCCTATGAAAGTACGACTGCCATCTATTCTTAATATGGTCGTCCTCCACCAACATTGTACCGTCCTCCCCCTTAATGCACCTCACCTGGTCGAGGTCACGACCCTTTCTTTCCCTAGCCTTAGCGAGTCTAAACAACTTTTTCTCCCCACTTTTCCCCTATAATCCTGCATACAAGCTCTCAAAAGCGGTCGTCTTAGCCGCCGTAACTGCTAACTTAGCCTCCTTCCTTGCTAGCTTGTACTCTTTCCTGTTTACCCGCTTCTCTTCTTCGTCATTACTCTCAACCAACTTAGCATACGCCCCTTTCTTGGTCCCCACTTTCTCCTTAACCTCTTCATTCTACCACCAAGCCCCCCGATGATGCCCGGCCCGACCCCTAGAAACACCCAACACCTCACTTGCATTCTCCCTGATGCACCTAGCCGCCCTATCCCACATACTATCCACGTCCCCCCTACACTCCCACACCCCCATTCCCGCCAACTTCTCCCCTATCTCCCACGCATTCACTGGCGTCAAGCCGCCCCACTTAATTCTAGGTCTACACTCCTCACCCCTCCTCTTTCTATTCTTCTTTATACCCAAATCCATAACCAAGAGCCTATGCTGGGTCGAAAGATTCTCACTCGGGATGACCTTACAGTCCTTACACAACACTCTATCCCCTTTCCTAAGCAACAAAAAGTCAATCTGGGTCTTGGCTATCGCGCTTCGAAAGGTAATCAGGTGATCTTCCTTCTTCGGGAAGCCCGAGTTCACCACCACCAGCCCAAAGGACCTCGCAAAATCCAATAGAGTAGCCCCCTCTTCATTTCTTTCCCCAAAACCAAAACCACCATGCACATCACCAAAGCCTCCCGGTAGCGCCCCGATGTGCCCGTTGAAATCTCCTGCTACAACAATCTTCTCCGAGCTAGGCACGCCTCTCACCACCTCATCCAAAGCCTCCCAAAACCGCCTCTTCTCCTCCCCTTTCGAGCCCACTTGCGGCGCATAAGCACTACACACGTTCAGGGTAAACCCCCGAATGACCAACTTAATAGTCATCAACCTATCGTTGATCCTCTTCACCTCTACTACCTGATCTCTAAGCTCTTCATCTACTAAGATGCCGACTCCATTCCTACGCCTCTAGCTCCCAGAGTACCACAGCTTGTAACCATCCACATCCCTAGCCTTAGACCCTACCCACTTGGTCTCTTGAACACACGCAATATTAATCCTCCTCTTTCTAAGAATCTTCACAAGCTCTATGGACTTACCCTGAAGGGTCCCCATATTTCAAGACCCAACCCTCAGCCTACCATCACTATCCACACATCTTCCTCTACCACCCTTGAGGCCAAACCTTGGCCTCCCTCCCACTCCCGCCCTTTCCTCATCCCCCGCCCCCACAACAGCCCCACGCCCCAACCCCCTCAGACGTGACCCTATCCAACCATCACCGCCCACAGCCACTACTACAAGAAAATATAAGTGTAACTCTAAATCATAATTAGAGACTAGCTACAAAAGTCATAATAATTTTAAATGAAAATCTTTGAAATGGGTGAAAGAGTCTCTATATAATCAACGTCTTCTTTTTGAGTCTTTTTTTTTTAATATAACCCTTGAAAAGAAATTTGACTTTATATGTTGCCATTTGAATTATTTATCTTAAAAACTTATTTACACCCAATTTTTTTATAACTTTTTAAACGATTTAATGACCTCTCAAATTTTATGTAAGTAATAACTAAAGATATCAATAACAAAACAAGATTTCTCATATAGTTTTCATAACAAAAGAACAAGTAGTTTGCAACTGCTCTCTTATTGCAACTGTCAAATGCTGCTTAACCAAAAAAAAATAAGCAATGCCACTTAACCAAAAATAAATTGCTTATATTAACAGTTTGCACCAAAAAAAAAATTGAAAAAAAGGCATGACATTTCTTCAACATTTCTCAAGACTTCTTTGCGACTTTTCTATATAATATAAAGGAGGGTTTCGATGCCTATGCTTAAAGTCAATTTAACTAAAATTAAGGATATTTTGAGTATTTATATATTAGTTAGTTAATAAAATTTTAACAAATAAAATATGATATTTTTATTAGGTAGCTATTTAATCAAGGATTCTGTTATTTCTATTATAAAAATACTAATAAGTTGATATGTACTGTTTTTAGGTACGTGTCTTACCAATTTCAATTTAATTGATAAATAGTATACCTACTTTCACTTTTAATTTTTATCCAGATAAAAAATAAAATAAAATAAAAGCAACCTTATGTTGGACTTTAGAATGGTGTTGTCAACACATGTTTTTTTGTTTTAGCAGATGCGCTTCTATGCTGATGATTGTGCTTAGGGATTTCTCAACAATAGTTTTGCTCTTCCAACTATAATTGTAACATGTGCGCACCTTGCCATCTTCAATGACTGTTAGTTCAAGAACAGATTAATGAATTAGTTCCAAATCAAATTGAACATGTCATGATCCAAAATTGTAGCTCACGACTGACGCTCAATGGGTCACTACCCCAGGCATACCAAGACCATTAATCGAGGAAGAAAGGAGCAAGTTCAAGTCATTCACCTTAACAGTAAATTTGAGATACATCTCAAACCCCATAGAACTGTCAAGAAGCATCTAAGGGCTCGTTCGGTTCAGAAACAATTATCTCGAGATTAAGTATCATATGATTGTTTTCCTATCCTCAATTACAGAGTTGTTAATATGGGCCGGTTCAGTCCATCCGGGCTAGCCCACATGGGCTTTGGAGTTTGACGGGCTAGGCCGGGCTAGCCCATCAATATGATAGGCCAGAAAATAGCAAGTTCAACTCATCACACCGTGGGTTGCGGGCCTTCACGGGTCAGCCCACTTTTTAAAATATATTATTTTTATAATGTTAATTTAAATTTAAAAATATTAATTACATAAATACTTATTGTAATACCCAGTACCCTTTCCTAGCTTGAAATCGTCTAAAAAAAATATTTGGAGCTTTCTTTGAAAGATGAATTAACTTTTGTACACGTGATATTTTTAAGATTTTCACTTTTTGTCATGTGGAAAATTCAATAAGCTTTCCATCGATATAAAATTCGCCTAAATCCGATAACTAGGTAAGAAGTTATGACTATTTCAAGTTCTCATTGTACAACAGCGCCATATTGGTCAGTGGCGCGCCGCGCCACAAGTTAAAATGGCAATTGTCCTTTTCCAGTGTCTCAGCGCGATTTCCTCCGCGTTGCGCCAAAGTTTCAGGTCACAAAAAAAGGGGCAACGCGATGGCTCCGCGTCGTGCCATCCCTCAGTTTTCCAATTGTCAAATTCTAGTGACACGGCGTGATAGCGCCGCGTCGCGCCAGGGGTCCAATTCGGAAAATTTTTACTGAAATTACAAGACGCGTCCAGGATTAAAAGGGTCAATTTTTCACCCCTATTTAAGCCCTTTAACACGTGATTCAGCCACTTTTCACCCAAAATACACTTTCTTCTCTCAAAAACCTCTCAAGAAGAACCTAGGGCTTTTCATAGAAGATTCAGAATCAAGAATTTCCTCCGTCAATCTTTGTGTATTTACGAACCAAGGTATGCATAGTGTTCATTCATGGACTCCTTTCGTCCATGAAGCCCAAGAATTCCTTTTCTAAATTCAAGTTTATGGATTTTCTTATGAATTTCATGATTGGGATGCTCTTGTTCATGTGGATAATGAAAAATTAAATTCTACTCCATGTTGGGTGATAAATTCTATGTGGGTTAAATTAGTATAGATATAGATTCATGTAAACCTATGGCTAAACCCTTGAATGATGAAATTAGAATTGAACCATGATGTTTAATTATTTTATAATGATGTTTATATGTACCATGCCTACAATATGTTTGATTAAATGCCTAGATGAAGGAAAAGTGCCTAACTAGCATGATACCATGAAATCTCCATGTATGTACAAGTTATGCCTATCACATGTTTTGATGAAATGTTTCTATAAATGTATTATGGATTATGATGTTAGTTATATGTTCAAGTAAGTTACGCTTGGTCAGTTTTCTTCCATCGAGTCCTGGGGGTACTCGTACCCAAAATATTAGTTGTGTGCCTAGAGCCATGTCATGTTTTCACGATAGTCTCAGTCAAGCTATGAATCCTTAGACTTCAGACAGTCTAATGACTTAGGAAATCTCCATGATCTCATGAACTCAGTCAGTTGTCAGATATTAGTAGTATTTCATCAGTCAACGGAATTCAGTAACTCCGGCCATGTTCAGTTCAGTTAATCATGTTCAGAGTCTATTCAGATGGGAGTAGGAATTAGCACCGAGTGAACCCAAGGATGGGAACACACACTATCAGATGAGGGTGTGATTCTTAGGAGCAATCCTTGCGTTCCAGAACTACATAGCCAGCGTAGGTTGAGACATCATACCTACTAGTTGAGGTGGCTTAACCTACTAGTTGATGGTTCCCACCGCTCTCATTGGAGTAACCTGCTAGTTGAGGGTCACTTACATGTTGTCCTTACCAGTGGCGCGGTATTGACACCCTTCCAATTAGGGCACAGATTGGACCCCAGCTTAGCTATAATGCATCATTTGGGGCATATCGGTTAGATAACTACTTTCCACAGTTTTATGTTACAGAATAAGGACTGTCAGACACATTCAATCAGTCTCAGTAATAAAACTCAGATAGTTCTTCAGATTTCAGGACTGTCAAATACAGTCAACTCAGATACAGTACGGAACTCATCTAGTTCTATCAGATTCGGGACTATCAGATAGAGTCACTCGTGTTATCAGTTATATCAGTTATCAGAACTCATTCATTAGTCATGTTAGTTATCTGTAAACTCATGTTATCATGACTTCAGTTATAGTTACTATGTATGTATGCATTTATTCTCACGCTCATATTAGTCAGTTAGTCAGTATTGTTCATGCATATGAACCCCATGCATTCAGCCTATCTCACATGCATACCAGTACATTCAAAGTACTGACGCATTTGCGCTATAGTGTCTTATACCATAGGTTCAGAGACACGAGCTCTAGAGCATCAGTAGATTTCAGTCTCAACAGTCAGAGTTAGAAGTAAGTCCTCATCTTTCGAGGACATGATCATTACTTATTTATGTCATTAATTAATTTATTAGTTGGAGTTAGTTGGGGACATATCTCATCAACTCCTTATTTAGAAAGTCATGTTTAGAGGCTTTTCAGACTACAGTATGTTCAGATATCTTATTTCAGCTTTGTTTTGGGTATTCCATACCTCATCCATATGTTACCATTTATTAGATCTTATGATACAGTTTTGAACCTTATGGCCTTCCAGTTCATGTTTTTGCATTATATGGTATGTTATACAGTATACAGGTACAGATATCAGTCATGGGTTGGCTTGTGGTCCTTCAAGGTCATGAGCACCGTGTAGCATTTCGGGTACCAGATTCGGGGCGTTACAAACTTGGTATCAAAGCCTAAGGACCAATAGAGTCCTAGGAAGTTTAAAAGTCGCATCTAGTAGAGTCTTGTACATGGGTGTGTTGCATGCCACATTTATATACAAGAGGCTATAAGATGTTTTAGGAATATTTTCTCCTCTTTCAGTATTCATGTCGTGCCAGTGAGCATAATCTCAAGTCAATCTCTCAGTCTAATATGTTTTTTCCTTTCTTCTACAGAACATGCCTCCTAAAAGAAGAAATGGGAATCAGCCAACCCCTCAGCCCGAAGAACCTTTGGGCGAACATGTTTCTCATGCAGAGTTCCGAGCTGCATTCACTACTCTTGCTAACTCAGTTGTTGTTTAGAATGAACGACCAGCTGTCGTTTCGACTAATCCAGTGGTCAATTTAGCTGCAGCTAGGTTTCGAGATTTCACCCGAATGAATCCTTCATCCTTTCTCGGGTCTAAGTCAGATGAAGACCCTCAGGAATTCCTAGATCAGGTGCAGAAGGTTACAGAAAAAATGGGGATTACTCTTATTGAGAGTGTTGAGCTATCTGCATATCAATTGTAGGATGTTGCTCACGCTTGGTTTAAACAGTGGAAGTCGGAGAGGGAAGTTAATGCAGGGTCAGTTGAGTGGGAGGAGTTTTCTTCTGCATTCTTAGATAGATTCTTTCCCCTAAAGCTTAGAGAAACTAAGGTGTTAGAATTCATCAACCTCAGGCAGGGCAACATGATGGTGAAAGAGTATTCTCTTAAGTTTACTCAATTAGCTATATATGCCCCTCATGTGGTTACAGATAGCAGGGCCAAGATGAGTAAGTTCATTTCAGGGGTGAATGATAGCGTGGTTAATGAGTGCAAACTCGCCATACTGAATAGTGACATAACTTTAGCCAGGCTCATGAATCATGCTCAGCAGATAAAGGAGCAAAAGATTAAGATGGGGGAGAGGCAGAATAAGAGAGCAAGGACAGGTAGTTTTAACTTTGCTCAGCCTAAATCAGAAGGAGGGAACCGTTCTCAGTTTCGTCCTAAGTCATCAGTTTCAGCTCCTTCTTCAGCCAGTGCTCTAATTCTTAAGTTCAGAGAGGGTAACAAAGATAGAGCGCCAGGCTTTAAATCTCAGGGTAGTGTTAGTAGTGCTCGCACCTATCCTCTTTATCAGACTTGTGGAAAGAACCACCAGGGTATTTGCAGAACTGGCAGTGATACTTATTTTGGGTGTGGCAAGCCAGGCCACAGAGTTAGAGATTGTCCGCAGTCAGGTCCGCAGGGTCAACAGAACCGTTCCTCAGCTCAGTACAGTCGCTCGAATCAGAAGGGTGCCATCTTCAATGCTACTGTAGGCAACATCCAAACAGACTCTACGCTCTCCAGTCCCGATAAGATCAGGAAAATTCTCCTGATATGGTTACTGGTACGTTATAGATCTTTCATGTGCATGTTTATGCTTTGCTAGATCCAGGAGCTTCTTTGTCTTTTGTCATTCCCTACATAGCAGTCGATTTTGGAGTCAGTCCTAAAATTCTAGCAGAGCCCTTTTCAGTCTCTACCCCAGTGGGTAAAACCATCATAGCTCGGCGGGTATACAGAAACTGGCCGATTATGATATTTCAAAAAGTCACTTCAGCAGACTTAGTCGAATTAGAGATGACTGATTTTGATGTCATTCTCAGCATGGATTGGCTTCATTCCTGCTATACCACAGTCGACTGTAGAAATAGAATAGTCCAGTTTTAGTTGCTGAATGAACCCGTCCTTGAGTGGAAGGGTAGTGTATCCGTTTTCAGAGGTCAACTTGTTTCCTACCTTCGGGCAAGGAAAATGATATCTAAAGGATGTGTCTATCATCTTGTTCATGTTAAGGATTCCAGTTCCGAAACTCCCCGTCTTGAATCCATTCCAGTTGTGAATGAATATTCAGATGTCTTTTCCGAAGATCTTTCAGGAATTCCTCCCGAAAGGGAAATAGACTTCGGCATTGATCTTCTTCTAGACACTCAGCCTATATCTATTCTGCAAAATGGCACCAGCAGAACTCAAAGGATTGAAAGAACAGTTGAAGGATCTCTTAGATAAGTGTCGCGCCCTATTTCGAATCGGTCAAAACAACACACAACGTATGGTGATATATCGTGACTCTTGGGATTTGAAAATTATTTTTTAGAGTCGCCACCTAACTTTTTAGGAAAATTAGGAAAAAAATATTTTTAATGTAGAAAACTCTGTTTTGGGTCTTTCGAAAATATTTAGAGATTCTGAGTAAGGATTTTGGTTACCCGAGGGGAAGGTGTTAGGCACCCCTCAGGGCCTATCCGAAGATAGTCCTTACGCTTAGTTTAGAAAAATATTAGAAAAACTTTATTTTGTTATTTGCTTAAAACAATGATAAGAAAAACTTTTATTATTATTTATTATTCAAACGAAAATTTAAGGTATATCAAACATGACGTTACTACGTACAAAGAACGTAATGCAATTATCGTAAAATATACATGCACTTTAAGTATGAAAAGGATGATAATATAATTTTATATATATTAGAAAAATTTAAAATCGTATAATTCTACAAGAAAAATCGAAGAAATATGAAGGTTTAAATGGTTAACTATAATTATTTATGAAGTAAATAAAGTATCTTATGACATAGGAATTTTTTTGTGGAATGTACTTTCAAGAGTGTAAAAAAAATAGATGTTGAATTATGGATGTATTGAAATTATGTAAAAAATAACAAGGATAATAATAATAATTATAATAATGATAATAATAAATTAAAATAATGACGATAGTTTCAGTATGAAAATAATAATAATACTAATATTGGTAATAACAATGATCAATAATAGTAACAACATTATTATTATAGTACAAAATAATATACCTTGTACACGGTAACGGATGAATATATATATACCTTGCATTTCTATCATGAAAACTCGAGTAAAATATGGAGCTAAACATTAGGATTATTTATAAAAAAAAAAAAGAGAAGTTAAATTGGTGGGTGGACTCCTAAAATTGTAATTTTGTAATGTTTTACTATTAGTTTTGAAAATTTTATTTTATTGTTATATATTTTAAGAGAAACATAAAGGTTACTATGCCCATTTTATTTAAACGTTTGCAACGAGTTTCGAAAGATTAATCGAATAGAAAGAGTATTTTCTAATAATAATCAACGTGTTGTTTGCGGAAATCAGGAAGTTAAAGCTACGTGATAGAATCTACGTGTATAAATAACACAATTCAACAAACAAATAAAGCTATTCTCAACAAGATAGACAACAAAAGTTAGTCATTATAAAAGAACTCAATACGATAAAAATATGAATTAAATCTGAAGACGATGAAAAATATTAGACTCCATTTAGGAGTTTAGGCTCCTAATTTGTAGGACATCCGAGGCTCTGGACTCCTATTAGCGTTTGACCCGATGTGAGGTCAAGACGAGTTTCGTTGGGAAACTCCAACTCAGGAATTTACATGGAAAAGAAAAAGAGGATAAAGATTAGAAGATCGTTCAAGTAATTAAAGATAATATGACAACATCATATGAATAAATACCCCGATAAACATTTAGTCTTAAGTAAACAAAGCTAGGAATCTGAGTATGTGGGCTTATTCACAAATAGCTACAAAAACACCTCTTTATTGCTTGGCCAACGTTCACAATTAATAAATACCATTACTCATAGGGAGATAGAAACGAGCACTCACAGGGGAAAACAAGCATATAATGAAATAATAAGAAAATTGAAGGGAAACTATTAAGTGGAAGTATTTACTGTCTTAAATATGTTGGCTAGATCTAATTAAAAAGAAAGAAGAAGCCTTTAGTCCGAGATGGTATTCAATATGCACATCATTCAAAATAATATCTTTAGACTAGAAGTATAAGAATATATACATGTGGAAAAACTGAAAAAACATAAGGGTCACACAAAAGGGCACATAACAGATATTGCCAAGCTAAAGTCATCTCTCCACAATTTTTTGTTTAATTTTACCTTAGAACTCTAACCTCGGAACGGTGAGACAAGAATTAATTCGATTTGAGGCAAACAAATAACAACACTAACATAAATTTACGGCCGAAACAAATCACCTACCCATAAAACCACCCAGGGGTAACATGAATAAATATTTTAACGAAATAATAGTAACATCACGGTGGAAAAGATGTAACCGGGTGCAATAGTTCAAGAGCCCATTTGAACCCATCACAGACGCCAAACTCAAAGAAGAAGAACCAGTATATCAGTAACTCTCCTAACTCTGTCAATTTCCTAGCGCCAATGAATCCAACATATACATATGGTCATTTATGAACCAAAACTATTGTGGAAAGCATTTAGAAATAAACTATTTTCTGGTTTTCAAATTCCACAAACCTTCTTTGTAGTAACATCCTAAAAAGTGAAGGATGACACAATTTCCTACTGTTGTATGCATTAAAAGAGAGCTTTGACGAGTTATATTATTTCAAAAGACGACGAAAATAGAAGGTGTTTCATGCATTTTTCTTATACTTTGACACAAAACAATACTAAAATTAAAATGGCCATGCTTGGGATTTGACTTTACAGAGAATACGAGTGATAACATCAATTCGGGCTCGGAACACCGACAAGACCCTTTTCAACCACAACCATATTAACTTGGCAGTAATTCATACACCCAACCATCTCCGAATCAACAAACAATCATCAAAATTACCAACCATATATCCAAAGAAAAAAAAGGAATGAAAGAAAAAGAGACGGAGGCGAAACAAAAAGACAAAATCTTACATTTTTGGGGACAGCAAACTCGGGCTTTTAACGTCAAGCTACTTCCTGGCAACCACAAACTCAACTTCGGGACGTGAAGGTTGGACTCGAAATAATATAACGAAGAAATGAAAAAATGATTCAGTAACTTGAATTTTACGAACTTTTACCCCCTTTTTTGGTTTTCTTAAAAAAAATTTCTTTCTGTTTCTTTTACACTAATTTCTACTATTCTTTTCATGAATTTCTGGCCCTTTTCCCCAATATTCAAACCCTTTTCGCCCCTTCTTTTTTTTTTTTGCATTTTTCTTCACCAGTAAAATCTTTTTCTCTCGAATTTGCTCTGTTTTCCTTACTCCCTTTTCCTTTTTTTTTTTTCTTGTTTTTCAAACTCTCCCCCAACTGAGTTTTGCACTCCTCCACACTGGTATTTATAAACAAAATTCGGACGTGAAAGTCCGGATTTAAACACAAGAGAAAAGTTTCAACGGGTGAAACTCCATATGGAGAAAATTCCCATTCAAAACAAAATTTCATAGCCTTTTAGACATCCATTTTGATGATTTTCGGACTTCAAAAACTCGGATTTGAAATTGATTTTGAATTGTTACACCAAATTAGGACATGTTCTTTTTTATTTTCACGGTTTCGATGAGTTGGACGTTTAGAAAGAGGAGAGATTTTTTGGCAGGTGTGGCAGCTGCGTCTGCCATGGCCACAGGCTATGGCGATTAGGGTTTTGGTAGCTTTCATAGTTTTTGGTAAGATGGAGAAAACGAGAGAGATGAGAGAGGAAATGATGTTTGGTTTTGGTGTTGATTTGGGAAAGGAGATAGAGACTGCACGCTGTTTCTCGAAAAATGGGGATAGCACGTGTGAGCTGTTTTTGTTCAGAAAGAAAGAGACGGGTGAAAAGCATTTAATGCATCGATTTTGAAAATTTGACCAATCTTCGGATGGATAAAAATAAATAATAATAATGGTAAAAAAAATATTTATATAGAGAGAGATAAATATAAAAGTGGATTAAAATTGATTATTTTTTTTATCCGTCCGATCATTTAATCGAACATATTAAATTTAATAATAATAATAAACAAATAAATAGATGAATAAATAAATAAAAATAATTAAATATATAGAATAAACAAATATATATATATATATATAAAAAAAAATTATAAAGTTAAAAAAATTGGATTTTTGGGTTAAAAAGAATAAATTGACGGGCTAGACTGATTGATGTCGGTTAGATAAAAAGGTGAAACGGACATGAAAATTTTACTGAATTTTGGGCTAGTTTTCGGGCTCTTATTTCAAAATTATACAAAAAAAAGAGTTGGGTTCGGATGAAATAAATAAATTGAATGTTGAATTATTGTTAGCCCGAATATTTTTCTACTGAAATTAAATTTATCGATGCTTCCTAATATCCTAAAAATTATTTTAGTTTAACGTATATAAATTACAAACATAATTCCTAAAGCGTCCATTCAATATCTTTTTGTGATTAAATATTAAAAAAATATATGTATATACATGTGTGAGTAAAATAAGGATATAAGATAAGTGTGAAAATAAGAACAAAATATATATATGATCACAATATCGCCTAAACTTAGAAAAGATGTGAATGCGAATACCCAAAGATATATATATATTTCATTTGTTAAAATATTTAATTATATTTAATTAAAAAATTTATATTATGATAGAATAATAGATTTCTCTTTTATTAAAATTCGTAGAAATAGAAACAAAATACGAATCTTATTTTTTATTTAATTTTTAAAAATTATTTAGGGTCGGGGAGCATCGGTAAAATAATTAAAGGAAAAAGTGCGAGCCAAAATTGGGTGTCAACAGTTGCCCCTGAGTGATCGAAGATTTAGGTGAAAATCTTTGGGCACTCACGTTGACGCAACCAATTTTGTCTCGGACAAAGCAAAATATTTGAAAGATTATGGCCGGGCTTCGGTTCTCGAGCTGCCTACATATCTCGGGATCCAGAAGAAACCAGGCCATTTGTAGTTCGAATTGTTGCAAAATTTGATATTTATCAAATATTTTCCTATTTTAGAATTATGGTAACACTGACTTCCTTCAGAATGATAACAAACTTTCAGCAGGAATTAAATGGATATGGGTGCAAGTCTAAAACGGATTGTTAGAAGTAGTTGGGGATGAGAAGATGTTGGATAGTGATACCTGCTGAGGATCTTGAGAGAAAAGGAGATAACGATTTTTCAAAAATTGACCCAGTGCCGAATTAAGATGGCACTAAGTGATGACAAAGAAAATTATAAAAATGAAAACTTGAGTCGAGTCGAGTAAAGTTTCTTCGTTGAAATACTTGACGTAGCTAGGGATGCTTGACATTCCGCTAGCTTGCCCCAGTTTGTTGCTAAGAGGGTAGTTCCACATTGTACTGTATGTTCCTGCAAAACAGGTAAAAGGGGTGAAAAGTACCTGTTGTTCAAAGTTGCAAATTAAAATTGTAATGGAAGGAGTAGAGTTTAGATATTCAAACTAGTATTGTCTCCATTTGTGGGGCCCTCCGACTGGCGGGGCAATAAGTGAAATGTAGATAGCCTCCATCGGCTGAAATGTAAATAGCCTCCATCGGCTGAAATATAAATGGCCTTCGTCGGCTGAGCAACTGCTTGAATGTAAATAGCCTCCGTCGGCTGAAATATAAATAGCCTCTGTCGGCTGAAATATAAATAGCCTCTGTCGGTTGAGAAGCTGCTTGAATGTAAATAGCCTCCATCGGCTGAAATGTAAATAGCCTCTGTCGGCTGAAATGTAAATAGCCTCTGTCGGCTAAAATGTAAATAGACTTTGACGGCGGGATATTTGCCCAAAAGTAGACTGCCTCAGATTTGTCAAGGCGGCCCTCAGTCTGAATGAGATGACTGTATTATTACTGGAACTTGATGTTGTTGTGATAGTGGCTTTCTTGCGCGCTTGCTATGGTGTGGGCCTCTGATTGCCAGGCTGTGCTTTGTTTGCTTGAAATGTGATTCTCCGATATGACGGAGTGTTGCTTTGCTTATATACATTCTTTGATTTAGGGCGGGGTGTTCCCCTTGCTGGTGCACAACTCTCGATATGGCGGAGAGTCGTATTACTCATTCGCATTCTCTGATATGGCAGAGGATCTCTTTGCTTGCTTATGTACAGTCTTCAAAATGTGGAACTTGACTTTATTTTCTTATATACGTTCCTTAAAATGCAAAATTTCGACTTGTTTGCTTATATACAGTCCTTTGAAATGCGGAAGCTTGACTTTGTTTGCTTATATACAGTCCCTTCTCTGCGGAATCTCGACTTTATTGCAGTCAGACGGCACTTTCTGATTTACGGAGTTTGTTGGGGGAGTAAATAGCCTAATCTTCCTATGAGGATCCTCTTTCTTTAGTTTCCAACCCGGGTCTTCAAAATGTACCTGCGAAAGAATTCGAATAAAACTCTTAAAGCTTGTGAGGATTAGTATAAATGTATGTATAGAGAATAAAGTAAGGGAAGAATATTTGGCTCATGTCGTAGTGGTAAGCCGCATGATGCCCCTGATCCTATACCAAAGCTTGACTTGATGTAGTTTTCCAATTACTATTTTCCTGCACTCAAAGAAAAATTCTTAGTTGGGAGGGGGTGTTGATTTATGTCGACTTGGAAATCCTAGCTTTGTTTACGGAATTCTCCAACACTCCCTCGGATGCTCCATCATTCCCAAATCTGGAGTCTTAGTAGGTGGAAAAGTTGAAAGTATGGTGAAAAATAAATATATGTATATATGTGTTTTCGCAAATATTACGTATATATTAAGTATATATAGTAATCCTTTATCATTTTTAGATTATGACACGTTCAGAAATCCGTTAAGCCTCAATTTGTTGATCGTGACCCATGTATCTTTATCCTTCGGGTGGAGCTGCTCGACGGTTCTGGCGGTGAGATCCCTTATATTCCGAGGCTATACTATGAGCAAAGGGGATTTTCCTAAAGGTAAGACCGAACATTTCAGGTTGCCTACGTATCCTTATAACAGGAATCAAGTTCGTACATAGTTCGAATACAATGGGAAAAGTGAAAATATGCAATACAGTGACCGAGCCTGACTCAGGCTGCCTACGTATCCTAAGAATAGGAATCAGGTCATGACGTAGTTCAATACAATGGGAAAAGTAAAAATATGCAATACTGTGACCGAGCCTGACTCAGGCTGCCTAAGTATCCTAAGAATAGGAATCAGGTCATGACGTAGTTCAATACAATAAAAAGGTAAAAATATGAAGGGACCGAATCCGATGTGGATTGCCTACGTATCCCACCGTGGGAAGTCAAGTGGAGCGTAGTTCTAAATACATGAAAGGATGATGTTTTAGGTTTTCTAAGGAAAACCGAACACTATGTGGGCTTCCTACGTATCCCGCCTTGGGAAATCAGGCTAATATTTAGTTCTTTTACATTAGATAAAAATGCAAAAAGTACACAGAAACAACTAGTCCTAATGTCTTCAAATGTAGTACTTCTTGATGGCGTCTGAGTTGATCGGCTTTGTGCTTATTGTGTCATCCATTTTTGCAAGGATTACTGCTCCCCCTGAGAGATTCGGTGAACTATGTAAGGACCTTGCCAATTTGGCACAAATTTTCCTTTGGCTTCATCTTGGTGAGGGAATATCTTCTTCAATACTAACTCTTCCGGTGTGAATCGACGAGGCTTAACTTTCTTGTTGAACGCTTTGATCATTCTATTTTGATAGAGTTGACCATGACAGACTGCATCCAATCTCTTCTCATCAATGAGCATCAACTGCTCGATCCTGCTACGAATCCATTCAGCGTCGTCTAGACCAATCTCCTGAATGACTCTCAATGAAGGTATCTCTACTTCTACAGGTATCACTGCTTCCGACCCATAAACCAACATGTAAGGAGTTGCCCCAGTAAAAGTTCTGATTATGGTTCTATATCCAAGTAAAGCATATGGCAACTTCTTATGCCATTCCCTATTATCGTCCACTATTTTCCTCAAGATCCTCTTGATTTCTTGTTTACAGCTTCAACCGCTCCATTCATTTATGGTCGATAAGCCGTGGAATTTCGATGAGAGATCTTAAACCTTTTGCAAATCTCTCTCATCAGGTCGCTATTAAGATTGGCTCCATTATCTGTTATGATTGACTCTGGAATTCCAAACCGATAGACTAAGTTATTGCGAACAAAATCTGCTACCACCTTCTTTGTTACGGCCTTATGTTTTGAGGCCTCAACCCACTTTGTGAAGTAATCGATAGAGACCAAGATAAAACGGTGTCCATTGGATGCAGGAGGCTCTATGGGCCCAATAACATCCATACCCCAAGAAGTAAACGGCCAAGGAGAACCCATCACATTGAGTTCATTTGGCGGAACTCGTATAAAGTGTCCATGAACTTGACATTGGTGACACTTCTGCATGAATCGAATGTTATCCCTCTCTATAGTCATCCAAAAGTATCCAGCTCTCAAAATTTTATTCACAAGCATGAAACCGTTCATGTGGGGTCCACAGGTTCCTGCATGTATCTCCTCTAACAATCTCGTGGCCTCCATGGAATCGACGCATCGTAGCAATGCTAGGTCTGTAGTCCTCCTATATAGGATTTCCCCATTGAGAAAAAAGTGATTGGCCATCCTTCTTAAAGTCCGTTTCTATTTGCTAGTAGCTCCTTCTGGATATCCTCCTGCTCCAAGTAACCTTTTAATGTCGTAGTACCATGGCTTTCCATCTGGCTCTTCATCTACATGGAAAGAGTAGGCTTGTTGGTCATGTATCTCCACTTTGATGAGATCGATATAATTCTTATTTGGATGCTGAATCATTGAAGATAGTATCGCCAAGGCATCAGCAAACTCATTTTGAATTTGAGGGACATTCTTGAATTCAATCTTCGTAAACCTTTTGCTCAATACCTTAACACATTGTACATAAGGAAGGATTTTGATATTCTTGGTAGTCCATTCTCCTTGCACCTGATGGATCAACAAATCTGAATCTCCTATCACCAATAGCTCTTTAATGTCCATGTCTACTGCCATCCTAAGCCCGAGAATACAAGCCTCATATTCTGACATGTTATTTGTGCAAGGAAACCTAATCTTCGCCGAGATTGGGTAGTGTTGACCTTTTTCTCAAACTAGGACTGCTTCAATTCCGACTCCTTTAAAGTTCGTTGCTCCATTAAAAAACATCCTCCATCCATCATATGACTCTGAGATGTCTTTTCCTGCAAATAACACCTCTTCAGTAGGAAAGTAGGTCTTGAGCGGCCTGTAATCTTGATCTACTGGATTTTCTGAGTGGTGATCATCTAAAGCTTGTCCTTTAACAGCTTTTTGTGTCACGTACACAATGTCAAACTCACTCAACAAAATCTGCCATTTTGCCAACTTTCTAATAGGCATTGGCTTCTGAAATATGTACTTGAGTGGATCCATTCTTGAAATTAGGTGCGTGGTATTCGCGGATAGGTAGTGCCTTAACTTTTGTGCAACCCAGGTCAATGCGCAACAGGTTCGCTCAAACAATTTATACCTAGATTCATACGGTGAGAATTTCTTACTCAGGTAGTAAATGGCTTGCTCTTTCCTCCCCGTATCATCATGCTGCCCTAACACACATCCAAAGGCATTATCCATAATAGATAGATAGATATAACAACAATGGCTTTCCTGGTTCTGGTAGAACCAATACTGGTGGGTTAGACAAATATTCATTGATTTTGTCGAAAGCCTTCTGACATTCTTCAGTCCATCCAGTGGCGGCATCTTTCTTCAATAGCTTGAATATTGGTTCACAAATTATCTTGGACTAGGATATGAACCGACTGATGTAATTGAGTCTTCCCAAGAAGCTCATCACGTCCTTTTTGGTCTTCGAAGGTGGTAAGTCTTGGATTGCTTTTATCTTGGATGGGTCCAACTCTATACCTCTCCTACTAACAATGAATCCCAATAACTTTCCCGCAGGAACTCTAAAGGCGCATTTAGTTGGGTTCAAATTTAGGTCGTACCTTCGCAGCCTTTCAAAGAATTTTTGTAAATCATCCAAATGGTCCAAACTCCTTTTAGATTTGATGACGACATCATCCACGTACACTTCAATTTCTTTGTGAATCATATCGTGGAAAAGATTAGTCATGTCCCTCATGTACGTTGCACCGACATTCTTGAGTCCAAATGGCATTACCCTGTAGCAGTATACTCCCCACAGAGTGATGAAGGCTATTTTTTCTGCATCATTCTCATCCATCAAATTTTGATGGTATCCAGCAAAAAATCAACAAATGACTGTAACTCATGCTTTGCACAATTATCGATGAGAATATGAATATTTAGGAGAGAAAAATCATCTTTTGGACTAGCCTTGTTGAGATCCCGATAATCTACGCATATCCTTATCTTTCCGTCCTTCTTTGGTATGGGCACGATGTTGGCCAGACAGGTGGGATAAGTTGTGCCCCTCATTACGTTGTCTTCTATCTTCTTGGTCACCTCCTCCTTGATTCTCAAACTCATATCAGGTTTGAATTTCCTCATTTTTTGCTTCACTGGTGGGCATGCGGGGTTAGTCAGTAGTCGATGCGAGACGATATCAGTGCTTAGACCAGGCATGTCATCGTAAGACCAAGAAAATACATCAATGTATTACTTGAGCAGACTTATCAATTCCTGTTTCCTTTCGGCCTCCAAGTGTATGCTGACTCGTGTTTCCTTGGTCATTTCTTTATCGCCCAAATCGACGACTTCAGTTTCGTCCATATTAGGCTTTTTCTGACTCTCAAGTTGCTCGATCTCCTGCAGAAGGTTTTTAGGCATCATTCTCTCATCGTACTCCTCATAATCTTGTTCATCGCTTGTATTTTGCTCAACAGAATCGTTACATGCCATAATCGTGGAACGAGGATTTTTATTAACATTTGTGCTGAAAAGTATAAAAAGTGAGTAAAGTAAATAGATATTGAAAATAGGAAAATAAGTTCTGAAAAAAAAGACTTTTATTAATAAAAGCACTGGGCTTTAACAAGAGGCAAGTGGCAAAATAGCTTCGGCATGACTCAAGCCTCAATTGGTCATGCAAACAAAATAATAATTTTTTTTTAAAAAAAAAACACTCTCACACTACTAAGACTCCTGACGAAACAGGGATGGGTTGATGGTCCAGTTCTGCAAGGCTTCTCCAGGCTCGGCATCACGGATGGTGAGCTTCTGGAAAACCATCTCTGATTCTTCTTCGATCACGGCCACAATTAAATTTCCTATTCCTTCTGTGATATCTTCATCATCTGTTTGTTCTGAAACCAGGACTTGGTTTGGCACAAATATCCTCATTCCAAATCCTTTACTGCAGGCTGCTCCAGAAATAGGCTTATATCCAAGCCCTGTAGTACCCTTCTTCTGCTTTAATTAAATTGGCTCGACTATACCATTGGATCTGGTCCTAGTACTATCTTGGGCTGATACACATATTTCAACATCTCTGACGCAACCATCTTTTCAGCATTCGACATTTTCGCTTCAACTGGCATTGCCTTCTTATTGATCTTTGCAGCTTGCATGATCTCCAGAGTATGGAAAGTGGCTTCATCTAACTCTTCGGTGACTGGGACTGAATTGACAGAATAAATGGGATGGTTGAGTTCTCCATGGATAGTAACTCCTGTGCGACCACATTCAAACTTCACGCACTGATGGAGAGTGGAAGAAACGGCTCTTGCCATGTGGACCCATGGCCTTCCCAGGAACAGGTTGTAGCTAGATGACACATCCATGACCTGAAATAAGATAGGAAATTCTGTTGGTCCTATCTGCAGTGTTAAGTAAATTTCCCCGATAACACTCCTTTGTGACCCATCAAAGGCTCTAACCGTAACCATACTCTCCCTTATGTCTTCTATATTCACACCAAAATCCCTTAGAGTGGAGAACGGATAGATATTACAAACTAAACCACCATCGATCAAGACCCTGTTCACAATCTTGTCATGATATCTGACCGCAATATGAAGTGCTTTGTTATGTGTAGCCCCTTCTGACGGTAACTCATCATCATGGAAAGAGACCTTATTTGCCTCTACCACTCGCCCAATTGTTACTGCCAAAGTCTCACTAGTCGTATCCTTTGGTATGCTAATCTAAGATAACACTTCCATCAAAGCATTTCTATGGGCTTCAGAACTCATAAGCAAGGACATGACGGATATATGGGTTGGCGTCTTCTTGAGTTGATCCTCGACTGAATAGTCCTTGGGCTGCATCTTATTCCAAAATTCTGCAGCTTCAGCATCTGTGATATTTCTCCTCGGGTTCTGATCGTTCCCGAGAACCCTACGATTTGGTTTCTCTGGCGCATAACACCTTCCCGACCTGGTCATCCCTTGAGCCACAGTAGCGTCTATCATTTTTCCCTTAGTTTTATCTTGATAGTCCCACGGGACTGCCTTAGTGTCATAGTCGGTCCTCCCAGTGGCTAAATTAGTCACTACAACTCTCGGAAGATAGGTCTGAACAGTTATAGGCTCCCTCAACTGAACTGTGATAAATTGTTATGATGGGGATGCAGTGGCGATCTCCTCTGCGCTCCATATAGGCATAATAGTTTCTTCCAAATCATAATCCTCCTCTGGAGTAATCATGTTGACTTCTCAATTTCCATAATCTAGCAAGGGGTTATTATTCACATTGGGAGTTGCGGCGGTGCATTTGATGATACCCTTTTTTATCAGAGATTCAATTTAACTCTTCAAGCTGTAACAGTCTTTCGTGTCGTACCCTTGGACTCCTAAGTGATAGGCTCACCGCTTTATACCATCAAAGTTTCGAGAGGTCGGATCAGAGGCCTTTCCCTCAATTGGATGCAACAAACTGGTAGCCCTCAACCTTTCAAACAACTGGGCTAAAGGTTCTGCAATCGGTGTTGTAACATCCCAAAAATCAAGTTCCGAGATGCCACACGGTGCTTAGGGTCACAAGTGACCCCAAGCTAACCCTTTTCATCGGTATAACTCAAAAGCAACTAATTAAAACATAATTTTGAGAGAATGAAGCTGAAAATGTCTCAATACAGAATCTGTTCAGTACAATATTGGAATTACAAGATGAAAATTCTACTAACACATATACATATACAAGAAAGAGACTGAATACATCAACCACTACTACTGTATATGAAGTCTCTACTAGTATTGCCTGTACATAAACGGGTCATGACTCCCAACCATCCCACTCAATATGGCCAACAGAAGAAGATACAATATCTCTGAACTGAAACAACCAACACAAGACCTTGAACTATAAGGACTCCTTTACCTGCTGACCAGATGTTGCAACAGAATAGAATAGTAGATGGGGGTCAACACAAAGAGAATGTACTGAGTATGTGGGGGTACATGCAACACTTTAAATAACATCATCAATTTCATGAAAACATGCATACAGACAATGATGACTCACTTGGCTTGAGTTATATCAAATCATACTCTTCATACTTTCATAATAAATAGTTCAAATGGTAAAATCTCATAATCCATGTAAATCATCAAAAATCATAAATTATGATAAATCATCATAAATTATCATATCGTCAAGATTCATCATAGGTAATCATAATTCATCATAATATCTCAACTTTTTGACTCAAATCTCGGAGTGACTCAGTAATTCAAGAAACATGACTTTTATGGACAGGGGAGTTTCCTATAACCGACAACCCCACGTGAGCTACGTGGAATACCAATATTTGAAACCCCCGTTGGCGGGAGCGTCATACTCTTTGCTAGGGAGTACGACCTTAAAACTGCAATAATCACAATCGGGCTCTCTGGCCAATAATATCATCATCAGACAACCCTACGGTGGCACATAGGTTTGGGGAAATACCAAATTTCTCTCTCAGTGCTAAGTACTACTCTCCGACAAGCTCAGAACGCGTTAGAAAATCCACTATCATCATCACAAGGGTCTATCATAAAGACCAAATCAAATAACTCAATTTATAATTCATCAACAATTTGTGGATTCCTAACCCCAACTTCAACTTAAAATATTTTAATCTTTTTAAACATCAACAAGGTATCAATGCATTGAACCATAACCGACTCGACATTTGGACAAGGATATGAAGACTCAATACGTAATATTTTCAACAATTCAACTCATCAAAATCATCCGGAAAAAATACCAAAATTCATCTCAACATCTATATCAAAATCAATCTTTCTCATAGTAAAAATTATCTCGACTCTGTGAGTTCAAGGTCAATGTACTCAAATGATTATTCTTTCAATTCGACAATTAAATCATGACAACAGCTTTTGAAAAGCACTTGAGACCTTCAATTCATAATAAGAATATATATCCCGCAGTACAACTCAAATCACGACTTTTATCTCGAAAGCCTTTAGAAATATCAATTCATTGTAGTAGTATGCAATTCATAGCATAAATTCTCAATTTAAGAAGTAGAGTAATGAAGTAATCATGTATATCCATATTGGAAAAAAATTCAAAGTCTTATAAATCCTTCATAAAGTAATTTGAGTGTATACCCATTTTTGAATATCATGAAATTTCAATAATAGAACTCAACCTTTTTAAATGTCAAAATGTAACAATTTATCAAGTCATGACAACATCAATATTTTTGAGAAAATATCAAGACTCATGGTAACATCTCAAATGTTATATCTCAATATGCTTAATGATTCAATTTCGTCATAAAGAAGCTTTAAGCTTATCATAAATCTCAAAATCATTCCAAAATACCATTTCAACATATATCTCGAAATCATTCAAAATAAAAATATGAAATTTACAATTATAGATATCAAGACATCTCATGTCTCAAATATATATTCAATAATTCAAATCGTCATTGGGAAGCATAAAGCTTGACACATATCTCAAAATATTATTCCAAAATACCATCTCGACATACGTCTCAAAATCATTCAAAATACCACCTCGTGGTAAAAGTGTGTAATTCGCAATGATAATTATTAAATCATATCATGAAAACATTGAGATAATCATATAAATCAAAGTTTATTCATTCAACCATCATAATCTCATGATCAAATTATTTAGACATAATCTCACTTGCAAAATCATGTAAAACTATAATAAAATTAAAGCTTTGGGCACAAGAACGGAAGATTGCTCTTGTTCAAAACCCCACATACCTTGAAATTGACTTCTTGATTACGGAATCCTGTTCGGACAAATAATGGGTGCTCCTCGAAGGTCTTGAAATGAGGAGTTCGTTTATCGGATTAATTTTGGATTTCTACGGTGAAATTGAAAGATATTTGAAGGTGAAATTTGGCTAGGGTTTCATTATCCCAAATATTTCATGGAGAAACTGAATTTTGAAGGTTCAATTATGGATTAAATGGACAAATTTTCGTCCAAGAGGGGGGTGCAAAATGACCAAATTGCCCTTAAAAAAACAAATAATAACAAATTTGTCCTTTGGTGGACTGTTTTGATAGGCTGAAGTAGATCGACCATAACGTTTTATTCCGACAGCCAAATTGGATGAAACCAATTTCATTAGAAAGAGGGCTCTTAGATCTTTCCGTTGATATATAGTAGATCACCCAGATCATTATGTACAAGGAGTTATGGTCGTTTGAAGTTGACCCTGAAATTTGCCTGGCTGAAGTAATTTTAATTTCCTGCATGTTTTACTGTTCACAGTTCGATCGGAATGGTCGTAGTTTGATCGGAACGGTCGTAACTCATCGCTCGAGTGTCCATTTTCGATGATCTACATATCATTGGAAAGCTTATTCGATACTCTACGCAATGGTAGGTCAACGTCTTAGAAATACTACACAAAAAAATTATGGATCGCTCTAAAGCATAGAACTCAATACGTTTCTCATGAAATCTTTACGAAGAAAATTTTCCAGGGTATTACAGGTGTGTAGGTGCGGGAATTTCTGGTTTCAAAGTTTAGACGTGGTCTGGGTGCATAGGTTGGTCTATTTTGGTGAGCTGGATCTTGGACAGGGGCGTATGGTCTTGGTGGATTTTGGTATGCTGGAGCTCGAGGTGGATTATAATACGATTGAGTATTGTATACTAGGAAGTGTGCAATAATTTGGGGATTTTTAGGGTAATGGTGGGAAGAATTTCTAGGTCGGTAGTATGGTGTGACGGCTGAGACGTCTTCCCTCTTTTTCTTATTACCATTAATGGAACCAGTCTACATGGAATTACTCGCAGCTTGCAATGCAGCCATAGATTGGATCTTCCCCGACTTAATGCCTTCTTCTATGAAATCTCCCATTTTGACCAATTCGGCGAACCTTTGGCCCATCATCGACATCATCTTGTCAAAGTAGACTCCCTCTTGAGCTCAGATAAAATACTTGGAGAGTTCACTTTCATCTAGTGGAGGCTGGATCCTAGTAGCCTCGGTCCTCCAACGCCATGCGTATTCTTGAAATGATTCGAACGGCTTCTTCTGTATGTTAGCCAATGAGAACCTGTCTGGGGCAATCTCAGTGTTGAATCTAAAGCAACTCATGAAATCCTCAGCCATTTCCCACCAGTCACGCCACTTACGAGGGTCTTGTCGGGTGTACCAAGTCAAAACTTCTCCCAACAAACTCTGAATGAACAACTTCATTCTCAACTTCTCGTTCCTTCCTACCTCGACCAACTTATCGCAGTAAGCCCTCAGGTGTGCATGCGGATCACCCTTTCCGTCAAACACGTAAAACTTTGGTGGTTTGTATCCCTCTGGCATGTCGATGTCAGGATGAATGCATAAGTCGTCGTAGTTCAAACTTTCAGTCCCTCTAGTGACTTGCATATTTCTGAATGCTCTTTTTAGACTCTCAAGCTGGGCTGCTATCGACTCTTCTTCACTTAATTGGACAATATTTCCTAATATTGCATACCGATCAACCTTATACGGAACCTTAAGAGTCGCAGATATTGTGAAGGAAGGAGCTTCGGTAGCGTATATAGGTGGCACAGGTATCTCACAATTGACATGTGCCTCGGATATGTGTTGCATCTCTGGATGGATCGGAACAGTAAAGTTGTAAGTAGGAAATGGATAACCAGGCGTCGTTCCGGCAGTGGGTTGGAAAGCAGGTGGTGCTTGAGCCTGTGGTATACTTGCTTGGTTAGCGGAAGTACCTGGAGGTAATTCGATACTTGGAGCCTGCAGCTGAGCGGTAAAGCTAGCTATTATAAGCTTGGTTAGATCCCGCATTTGATGGAGTTCTTTTTTTAGGACCTCAATTTCCTGTGCCATATTGACCATTTGATCATCGTTCTGAGTATCCGACAGCCTTTGAGAACTCTCGGTGTCATCCACTGGGATCATCGCGGCCTTGTCTCTGTTAGTCATTTTTTCTTTTGATCGAAGGTTGTATTGGGATTCCGCCAGTTTTCCAGTCGACACAAATCAACTTTTTTTTTGGGGATTAATAGACAAAAGAAAGGAAGAAAAGAAAAAGCAAAAGAAAACTATGTTAGTTTGGGCAATAATGAAAATGTAACAAGTAAGTAACACATATATACACCAAGTTGGCGACATCCAACGCGTCCTAATATAGAGCCTATTTTTTGCCAGAGGTAGGCCTACGTTTCAATCAATTTGATGATAAACGGTCTATTTAAACACATTTGGATTTGAGAATAATCACAACTTTCATTGAACAATGGTGTTTCAAAAGGTTACATCAAAATAGATCAACGAAAACTTGAAAGAAAGTGAAAAGATGGTCGCAAGGGCTTATAATGGGGTAGGCCATGTTGCTCTTTTTAGGGAATATAAAAGTACAATAGAAAAGGAAGTCTAAGGCCAGTTGGAATCATCATCATCATCTCTTCCCTCATCAAAATAGGATTTTGGATAGTAATCCGGGGATCCTTCTAAGTCATGATCAGGTGTCGAGTCTACATTCATCACCCCTCCATCTTCGGGATCATAAATATTGGAGCCTATCTCCGAGCCTTCCTAAGGGTCTTCTTCCATCCATTTTGGGTCTTCCTCAGGGTTTTCTTTGGGGTCTTCTTCTTCTTCCTCCTCCTCTGGGTTTTCCTCTGGATCTTCTTCAGGATCCTCCTTGATCACTGGAATTAAATAATCAACAGAACCTGGGATTATTTGGTTATACATGGGTGTAGTGAGATCCATGTGGGGAAGCACCTCTCTCTTAACCTATTGGACCCACCAAGGATCTGTGAGTCCTCGAAAACCATCTTCGCTCGGTATGGCTACGTGACTCACGGTGGTGCACCACGCATAATATTCCGGTGTACACCATTTCTCTCCTTCTATCTTCAATATAACCATGTAATCCCACTCTATTTGCAGGTTCGCCACTCTTGAAGCTGGAATCAAAGTACCATAACTGTCTTCATGAAGTACCATTGTGGACCAAATCGGGATATCCTGGATGACGCCAAATTATCTAAGAACCCGCAGAGGTGCATATGGTTGGATACCACATAGCCCAATCAGCTCAATGAAGTACAGATGCCTAGTTCTGATGAAGGCATATCCCCCCATCCAAGAGTACTTCCATTGGATGGAATACCCAGTAAGATTGGTTAAAAACTCGTGCCACTCCTCCTCTCCAGTTGGCGTGATCCAATACCTTAAGCGATCCTCATGACTTTGGATCCGGTTGCGTGCATCGATCGTATAGTCCATCTGTGGAAGGCGATGATAGAAGTGTTTTATCTCCCAGATCTATAACAGTAGGTTGCAACCCCCAAAGAAGTCATGTCACCTAGAGCAGGCGGATAACGACCGGAATACCTCTGCAAGTATCATGTGCACTAAAGTGAGCCTCTGTGGATCTGCAAAGACATTTATAACCACTGGCAGAATATTAATGTCAACATAATGTCGTCTAATTGGGAAAATCATGATTCCCAAAAATGCCAAGACGAAGACCCTTGGTCGCATATGCACCCATTGTCTGCGGGTGCAAACAAACTCATTTTTGTGCTCATCGTAATTCTCCATGCGGCCGAATCTTCTGAAAAGGTAATCCAATTTTACCTTTCCATCCTCCGCATTCCTTAGTGAAGAAAATATATCCGATCCCAAAAGCCTCAAGAAATCCTCCTTCCTTACAGGTGACGGGAGTACCGGTATCTTTTCTTGAAGCGGCAGCTCAGCAAATTCACTGACTTTCTCCAGGGTAGGGGTGATCTCAAAGTACAAAAACCTGAAGGTCACTGTGTTTGGGTCCCAGAACTCCGTCAATAGTGTAATGAGGGTCTTATTGGATCGAACCCTCATTAATGACAATAGAGCCCCCAAATGTTCCCGAACTTCCGCACCATGTGCCACACGAATGTTTCTCCACCAATTCTGTAGGCTATTAGGGGCAGAGATGACCATTTGGATGTTTGGAAAATTTTGATTGATGTTCATCTGGCAGGAAAAAAAAGAAGGTATAGTAAGTCGTTTATCTCAAATCCATCATGTGTTTTAGTTTAGATCGTCAACATCAATCATCACACAAAAATATGTCGACAGGTTAGTCACCTTTGACAAAAGGATGGTTTCCTAATTGCGATGATGATGCCTTGGACCGTCACGCCTAAGGTTTATGCAACATGACCTATTTCTAGAGTAAGATTTTTTTGAAATGTTTGAGAGTGGGACTGAATAGCTGCGAGAAGGTGCACTAACCTAATTGCACCAACTCTGAAACTAAGGAATCCAAAGAAGGTTTGGGGGAGTGTAGATACACCCCCCGCATGAACCACAGTGTGTAAATTGTGTACGGCCAAGACTCGATAGGAATAATGCAAGTGATAAAGCGATAACAAGCAGTGTTATACAAATAAATAAGGAATGCCAGTTCGGATTTGGCTTGCGTCCTTCCACAAAAAGCATGATATAAAAAATGAGCAAGAAAATAACACAATAAAGCACGAAATTCTAAACTAAGCATGTTAAGGTTAAAACCTAAGTTCAAAGATCCCCAACAGAGTCGTCATTCTGTCGCGCCCTATTTTAAACTGGTCGAAGCAACACACGACGTATGGTGGTATGTCGTGACTCTTGGGATTTGAAAATTATTTTTTAGAGTCGCCACCTAACTTTTTAGAAAAATTAGAAAAAAAAACATTTTTTATGTAGAAAACTCTGTTTTGGATCTTTCAAAAATATTTAGAGATTCTAAGTAAGGGTTTTGGTTGCCCAAGGGGAAGGTGTTAGGCACCCCTCAAGGCCTATCCGAAGATAGTCCTTACGCTTAGTTTAGGAAAATATTAGAAAATTTTTATTTTGTTATTTGCTTAAAACAATGATAAGAAAAATTTTTATTATTATGTATTATTCAAACGAAAATTAAAGGTATATCAAACATGACGTTACCACGTACCAAGAAAGTAATGCAATTATCGTAAAATATGCATGCACTTTAAGTATGAAAAGGATGATAATAAAATTTTATATATATTAGAAAAAATTTAAATCGTATAATTCTACAAGAAAAATCGAAGAGATATGTAGGTTTAAATGATTAACTATAATTATTTATGAAGTAAATAAAGTATCTTATGACATAGGAATTTATTTGTGGAATGTACTTTCAAGAGTGTGAAAAAAATAGATGTTGAATTATGGATGTATTGAAATTATGTAAAAAATAACAAGGATAATAATAATTATTATAATAATGATAATAATAAATTAAAATAATGACGATAGTTTCAGTATGATAATAATAATAATAATAATAATAATAATAATAATAATAATAATAATATTGGTAATAACAATGATCAATAATAGTAACAAAATAATTATTATAGTATAAAATAATATACCTTGTATGCGGTAGCGGATGAATATATATATACCTTGCATTTCTATCCTGAAAACTCGAGTAAAATATGGAGCTAAACATTACGATTATTTATCAAAAAAAAAAAAGAGAAGTTAAATTGGTGGGTGGACTCCTAAAATTGTAATTTTGTAATGTTTTCCTATTAGTTTTGAAAATTTTATTTTATTGTTAGTAAAGGTTACTATGCCCATTTTATTTAAACGTTTGCAATGATTTTTGAAATATTAATCGAATAGAAAGCGTATTTTCTAATAATAATCAACGTGTTGTTTGCGGAAATCAGGAAGTTAAAGCTACGTGATAGAATCTACGTGTATAAATAACATAATTCAACAATCAAATAAAGTTATTCTCAACAAGATAGACAACAAAAGTTAGTCATTATAAAAGAACTCAATACGATAAAAATATGAATTAAATCTGAAGACGATGAAAAATATTAGACTCCATTTAGGAGTTTAGGCTCCTAATTTGTGGGACATCCGAGGCTCTGCACTCCTATTAGCGTTTGACCCGATGTGAGGTTAAGACGAGTTTCGTTGGGGAACTCCAACTCTGAAATTTACATGGAAAAGAAAAAGAGGATAAAGATTAGAAGATCGTTCAAGTAATTAAAGATAATATGACAACATCATATGAATAAATACCCCAATAAACATTTAGTCTTAAGTAAAAAAATCTAGGAATCTGAGTATGTGGGCTTATTCACAAATAAGCTACAAAAACACCTCTTTATTGCTTGACCAACGTTCACAATTAATAAATACCATTACTCATAGGGAGATAGAAACGAGCACTCACAGGGAAAAACAAGCATATAATGAAATAATAAGAAAATTGAAGGGAAACTATTAAGTGGAAGTATTTACTGTCTTAAATATGTTGGCTAGATCTAATTAAAAGGAAAGAAGAAGCCTTTAGTCCCAGATGGTATTCAATATGCACATCATTCCAAATAATATCTTTAGACTAGAAGTATAAGAATATATACATGTGAAAAAACTGAAGAAACATAAGGGTCACACAAAAGGGCACATAACAGATATTGCCAAGCTAAAGCCATCTCTCCACAATTTCTTGTTTAATTTTATCTTAGAACTCTAACCTCGGAACGTTGAGACAAGAATTAATTTGATTTGAGGCAAACAACTAACAACACTAACACAAATTTATGGCCGAAACAAATCACCTACCCACAAAACCACCCAGGGGTAACATGGACAAATGTTTTAACGAAATAACAGTAACATCACGGCGGAAAAGATGTAACCGGATGCAATAGTTCAAGAGCCCATTTGAACCCATCATAGACGCCAAACTCAAACAAGAACAACCAGTATATCTGTGACTCTCCTAACTCTGCCAATTTCCTAGCGCCAATGAATCCAACATATACATATGGTCATTTATGAACCAAAACTACTGTGAAAAGCATTTAGAAATAAACTGTTTTCTGGTTTTTAAATTCCACAAACCTTCTTCGTAGTAACATCCTAAAAAGTGAAGGATAACACAATTTCCTACTGTTGTATGCATTAAAAAGAGAGCTTTGACGAGTTATATGATTTCAAAAGACGACAAAAATAGAAGGCGTTTCATGCATTTTTCTTATACTTTGACACAAAACAGTACTGAAATTAAAATGGCCATGCTTGGGATTTGACTTTACAGAGAAAATGAGTGATAACATCAATACGGGCTCGGAACACCGACAAGACCCTTTTCAACCACAACCACATTAACTTGGCAGTAATTCATACACCCAACCATTTCCGAATCAACAAATAATCATCAAAATTACCAACCATATATCCAAAGAAAAAAAAAGAAATGAAAGAAAAAGAGATAGAGGCGAAACGAAAAGACAAAATCTTATATTTTTGGGGGCAACAAACTCGGGCTTTTAAAGTCAAGCTACTTCCTGGCAACCACGAACTCAACTTCGGGACGTGAAAGTTGGACTCGAAATAATATAAAGAAGAAAGGAAAAAACGATTCAGTAACTTGAATTTTACGAACTTCTACTCCTTTTTTTGGTTTTCTTCATTTTTTTTTCTTTCTATTTCTTTTACACTAATTTCTACTATTCTTCTCACGAATTTCTGGCCCTTTTCCCCAATCTTCAAACCCTTTTCGCCCCTTCTTTTTTTTTTGCATTTTTCTTCACCAGTAAAATCTTTTTCTCTCAAATTTGCTCTGTTTTCCTTACTCCCTTTTCCTTTCTCTCTTTTTTTTTCTTGTTTTTCAAACTCTCCCCCAACTGAGTTTTGCACTCCTCCGCACCGGTATTTATACACGAAATTCGGCCGTGAAAGTCCGGATTAAACACAAGAGAAAAGTTTCAATGGGTGAAACTCCATATGGTGTAAATCCCCATTCGAAAACAAAATTTCACAGCCTTTTAGACATTCATTTTGATGATTTTCGGACTTCAAAAACTCGGATTTGAAATTGATTTTGAATTGTTACACCGAATTAGGACCTGTTCTTTCTGATTTTTGTGGATTCGATGGGTTGGACGTTTAGAAAGAGGAGAGATTTTTTGGCAGGTGTGGCAGCTGCGTCTGCCATGGCCGCAGGCTATGGCGATTAGGGTTTTGGTAGCTTTCATGGTTTTTGGTAAGATGGAGAAGACGAGAGAGAAGAGAGAGAAAACGATGTTTGGTTTTGGTGTTGATTTGGGAAAGAAGATAGGGACTGCACGCTGTTTCTCGAAAAATGGGGAAAGCACGTATGAGCTGTTTTTGTTCAGAAAGAAAGAGATGGGTGAAAAAGCATTAAATGCATCGATTTTGAAAATTTGACCAATTTTCGGACGGATAAAAATAAATAATAATAATGATAAAAAAAATATTTATATAGAGAGAGATAAATATAAAAGTGGATTAAAATTGATTATTTTTTTTATCCGCCCGATCATTTAATCGAACAGATTAAATTTAATAATAATAATAAACAAATAAATAAATGAATAAATTAATAAAAATAATTAAATATATAGAATAAACAAATATATATATATATATATATAAATTATAAAGTTAAAAAAATTGGATTTTTGGGTTAAAAAAAATAAATTGACGGGCTAGACTGATTGATGTCGGTTAGATGAAAAGGTGAAACGGACATGAAAATTGTACTGAATTTTGGGCTAGTTTTCGGGCTCTTATTTGAAAATTATAAAAAAAAAGAGTTGGGTTCGGATGAAATAAATAAATTGAATGTTGAATTATTGTTAGCCCGAATACTTTTCTACTGAAATTAAATTTATCGATGCTTCCTGATATCCTAAAAATTATTTTAGTTTAACGTATATAAATTACAAACATAATTCTTAAAGCATCCATTCAATATCTTTTTGCGATTAAATATTAACAAAATATACGTATATACATGTGTGAGTAAAATAAGGATATAAGATAAGTGTGAAAATAAGAACAAAATATATATATGATCACAATATCGCCTAAAATTAGAAAAGATGCGAATGCGAATACCCAAAGATATATATATTTCATTTGTTAAAATATTTAATTTTATTTAATTAAAAAATTTTATATTATGATAGAATAATAGATTTCTCTTTTATTAAAATTCGTAGAAATAGAAACAAAATACGAATCTTATATTTTATTTAATTTTTAAAAATTATTTAGGGTCGAGGAGCATCGGTAAAATAATTAAAGAAAAAAGTCCGAGCCAAAATTGGGTGTCAACAATAAGGGTTTCATCAGACCCAGTGTGTCCCCGTGGGGCGCACCAGTCTTATTCGTGCGCAACAAAGATGGATCTCTCAGAATGTGTATAGACTACCGTCAACTTAATAAGGTCACGGTCAAGAACAAGTATCCTCTTCTCAGAATCAATGACTTGTTTGACCAACTTCGGGGTGCTAGCTATTTCTCCAAAACAGACCTTAGATTCGGCTATCTTCTGCTCAGAGTCAGAGAATGTGACATTCCGAAAATAGCTTGCCGTACTCGATATGGTCACTTTGAATTCCTAGTCATGTCATTTGGTCTTACTATTGCCCCAGGAGCTTTCATGGACTTGATGAACTGTGTGTTCAAGCAATACTTGGATATGTTCGTCATAGTCTTCATAGATGATATTCTGGTCTATTCCCGCAGTGAGCGAGATCATGCAGGCCACCTCAGAACAGTACTTCAGACTCTCAGAGATCATCAGCTATTCGCCAAATTCAGTAAGTGTGAATTTTGGCTAAGGTCAGTAGCATTCCTTGGTCATATCGTTTCGGGTGATGGCGTTAGAGTAGATCCTCAAAAGATCGAAGAGGTAAGAAACTGGCCCAGACCTGTCTCTCCATCAGACATTAGGAGTTTCTTGGGTTTGGATGGCTATTACAGAAGATTTGTTGAGGGATTTTCTTCTATTGCATCCCCTATGTCCAGATTGACTCAAAAGAAAGTCAAGTTTCAGTGGTCAGATCCTTGCGAGAAGAGTTTTCAGGAGTTGAAGACTCGACTCACCTCAGCTCTAGTTTTAGCTCTTCCAGGTGGTCCAGATGGGTTTGTAGTGTATTGTAATGCATCCAGAGTGGGTTTAGGTTGTGTCCTCATACAGCATGGTAAGGTTATAGCCTACGCCTCTAGATAGCTTAAACCCCATGAAAAGAATTATCCTACTCATGATCTTGAGTTAGCAGCCTTAGTCTTTGCCTTAAAGATTTGGAGGCATTATATCTACGGAGTTCATGTAGATGTATTCGCAGATCATAAGAGTCTTCAGTATGTGTTTTTCTAGAAAGATATCAATCTTCGTCAGAGAAGGTGGTTAGAGCTCTTGAAAAATTATGACATGAGTGTCCTCTATCATCTGGGCAAGGCCAATATAGTGGCCGACGCTCTCAGTAGACTGTCTATGGGTAGTGTTGCTCATGTGGATGACAGTAAGAAGAAGTTAGCTCAGGAAGTACATCAGCTTGCCAGACTAGGCGTTCGCTTAGTCGATACAGATGAGGGTGATATATGGGTTCAGAGTAGTTCAGAATCATCTCTAGTTTCCGAGATAAAAGAAAAGCAAGATAGAGATCCCAGCCTTGTCAAGTTGAAAGAGTCAGTTCAGGATCAGAAAGTAGAGGTTTTCTCCCAAGGGGGAGATGGTGTTTTACGTTGTCAGGGTCATCTCTGTGTTCCAGGTGTAGATGACTTAAGGAAGCAAATTTTTACAGAAGCGCATGGTGCGCGCTACTCTATTCATCTAGGGGCCATAAAGATGTACCACTACTTGCGGGAGATCTATTGGTGGAGTGGGATGAAGAGAGATGTTGCAGAGTTTGTGGCTAAGTGCTCTACATGTCAGCAGGTTAAGATAGAGCATCAGAAGCCTAGTGGTCCTATGCAGGAGTTTATTATTCCTTCTTGGAAGTGGGAAGAAGTGAACATGGACTTCGTGATGGGTTTGCCTCAAACTCGTCATCAGCATGATTCAGTTTGGGTCATTATAGACAGAATGACCAAATCAGCCCATTTCCTTCTAGTTCATACCTCTTATTCAGACGAGGATTACGCCAGACTCTACATTAGGGAGTTGGTCAGATTACACAGCGTTCCATTATCTATTATCTCTGACAGAGGTACCCAGTTCACCTCTTATTTTTGGAAAGCGTTCCAAAAGGGTCTTGGTACCCAAGTTTATCTCAGTACAGCCTTTCATTCTCAGACAGATGGTTAAGCAGAAAGGACCATTCAAACTTTAGAAGATATGCTGCGAGCGTGTGAAATTGATTTCAAGGGAAGTTGGGATGACCACTTGCCTTTGGTTGAATTTGCATACAACAACAGCTATCATTTCAGTATTCATATGGCTCCATTCGAATCTCTCTACGGTAGGAGATGTAGATCTAGTTGGTTCAAAGTTAGTGAGGCCTCAGTCATAGGGCATGACTTGGTATTCGATACCTTAGAAAAAGTCCAGTTGATCAGAGAAAGACTTCAGGCTGCTCAGAGCCAACAGAAGTCTTATGCAGATGTTCATAAAAAAAATCTCGAGTTTGAGATTGGTGATTATGTCTACCTAAAGATCTCTCCCATGAAAGGAGTGAAGAGGTTTGACAAGAAGGTAAATCTTAGTCCCCGATATGTCGGTCCCTTCAAAATTCTCAGTCGCTTTGGCAAAGTAGCTTATGAGCTCAAATTGCCTTCAGATCTAGATGCAGTCCATCCAATCTTTCATGTCTCTTTGCTCAAGAAGTGTATAGAGTGACCCAGAAGTTGTAGTCCCTATTCATAGCGTAGATGTTCAGAACAACCTCTCTTATGAAGAGATTCCAGTCGAAATCCTAGACTATCAGACTCGTAGACTGGGGAACAAAGAAGTCCCTATAGTTAAAGTTCTTTGGCAAAATCAGTCCGTCGAGAGAGATAATTGGAAAGCAGAAGCAGACATGCGTACCAAGTATCCTCACCTCTTGTCCGCCAACTCAGATCAAGCTCAAGGTAACAGTCTCCTTAAGCTTACTCAGTTTCATGTTCAGTGTTCATCACAAACTTGGTATCAAGTACCATTGCATATTCAGTCATGCATTCATGTATCAGTTCGGTCATATAATTGTGCATCAGACATGCATTCTCATTGGGAGAAACTTAGTTCCTCAGAACACTCAGTCATGCATTCATGAATCAGTTACACATGCATCAGATATGCATATTCAGTATGATATATTCAGTTATCAGTTATGTCAGTCATGAGATCATGTTTCAGTTATTTATGTTCAGTATGTAAGTTAGTTTATTTTCTTCCCTTCACTCTCATTTTCATTCGAGGATGAATGTTCTCAAGGGGGAGATATTGTATTACCCCATACCTTTTCCTAGCTTGAAATCGTCTAAAAAAATATTAGAAGCTTTCTTTGAAAGATGAATCCACTTTTGTACACGTGGTATTTTTATGTTTTTCACTTTTGTCATGTGGGAAATTCAATAAGCTTTCCATCGACATAAAATTCACCTAAATTCGATAATCGGGTAAGAAGTTATGACTATTTCAAGTTTTCGGCGTAAAACAACGCCATATTGGTCAGTGGCGCGCCGCGCCACAAGCTAAAATGGCAATTGTCCTTTTTCAGTGTCTCAGAGCGATTTTCTCCGAGTCGCGCCAAAGTTCCATGTCGCAAAAGAAGGGGAAACGCGATGGCTCTGTATCGCGCCATCCCTCTGTTTCCCAATTGTCAAATTAAAGTGACACGGTGCGATAGCATCGCGTCGCGCCAGGGGTCCAATTCGAAAAAATTTTACTGAAATTACAAGACGCGTCCAGGGTTAAAAAGGTCAATTTCCCACCCCTATTTAAGCCCTTTAACAGTGATTCAGCCACTTTTCACCCAAAATACACTCTCTTCTCTCAAAAACCTCTCAAGAACAACCTAGGGCTTTTCATAGAAGATTCAGAATCAAGAATTTCTTTCATCAATCTTCGTGTATTTACGAATCAAGGTATGCATAGTATTCATTCATGGACTCCTTTCGTCCATGAAGCCCAAGAATCCCTTTTCTAAATTCAAGTTTATGGATTTTCTTATGAATTTCATGATTTGGGATGCTCTTGTTCATGTGGATAATGAAAAATTGAATTCTACTCCATGTTGGGTGATAAATTCTATGTGGGTTAAATTATTATAGATATAGATTCATGTAAACCTATGACTAAACCCTTGAATGATGAAATTAGAATTGAACCATGATGTTTAATTATTGTACAATGATGTTTACATGTACCATGCCTACAATATGTTTGATTGAATGCCTAGATGAAGGAAAAGTGCCTAACTATCATGATACCATGAAATCCCTATGTATGTACAAGTTATGTCTATCACATGTTTTGATGAAATGCTTCTATAAATGTATTATGGATTATGATGTTAGTTATATGTTCAAGTAAGTTATGCTTGGTCAGTTTCCTTCCATCGAGTCCTAGGGGTACTCATACTCGAAACATTAGTTGTGTGCCTAGAGCCATGTCATGTTTTCATGATACTCTCAGTCAATCTATGAATCCTTAAACTTCAGACAGTCTTATTACTCAGGAAATCTCCATGATCTCATGAACTCAGTCAGTTGTCAGATATCAGTAGTATTCCGTCAGTCAACGGAATTCAGTAACTCAGGTCATGTTCTGTTCAGTTAATTATGTTCAGAGTCTATTCAGATGGGAGTAGGAATTATAACCGAGTGAACCCAAGGATGTGAACACACACTATCAGATGAGGGTGTGATTCTTAGGAGCAATCCTTGCATTCCAGAACTACGTAGCCAGCGTAGGTTGAAACATCATACCTGCTAGTTGAGGTGGCTTAACCTGCTAGTTGAGGGTTCTCACCGCTCTCATTAGATTAACCTGCTAGTTGAGGGTCACTCACATGTTATCCTTACCAGTAGTGCGATATTGATACCCTTCCAATCAGGGCACAGATTGGACCCCAGTTCAGCTATAATGCGTCATTTGGGGCATATCGGTTAGATAACTACTTCCCACAGTTTCATGTTACAGAATCAGGACTGTCAGACACAGTCAATCAGTCTCAGTAATAGAACTCAGATAGTTCTTCAGATTTCAGGACTGTCAGATACAGTCAACTCAGATACAGTATGGAACTTAGCTAGTTCCATCATATTCAGGACTATCAGATACAGACACTCATGTAATCAGTTATATCAGTTATCAGAACTCATTCATTAGTCATGTTAGTTATCAGTAAACTCACGTTATCACGATTTCAGTTATAGTTACTATGTATGTATTCTCATGCTCATATTAGTCAGTCAATTAGTATTGTTCATGCATATGAACCCAATGCATTCAGCCTACCTCACATGCATACTAGTACATTCAAAGTACTGACGCATTTGTGCTATGGTGTCTTATACCATAGGTTCAGAGACACGAGCTCTAGAGCATTTGTAAATTCTAGTCTCAGCAGTCAGAGTTAGAAGTGAGTCCTCATCTTTTGAGGACACGATCATTACTTATTTCTGTCATTAATTAATTTATTAGTTGGAGTTAGTTGGGGACATGTCCCATCAACTCCTTATTCAGACAGTCATGTTTAGAGGCTTTTCAGACTACAGTCAGCTTTGTTTTGGGTATTCCATACCCCATCCATATGTTATGATTTATTAGATTTTATTTTACATTTTTTAACCTTATGGCCTTCTAGTTCATGTTTTCACATTATACGGTATGTTATGCAGTATACAGGTACAAATATCAGTCATGGGTTAGCTTGTGTTCCTTCAGGGTCATAAGCACCGTGTAGCATTCCGGGTACCAGATTCGGGGTGTTATACTTACAATATAATATTATATGAAGTTACTATTCATTAAACAAGTCTCAAATTTACCAAAAAATCCTACTAATCTATGAAATTGAATAACTTTAAACACCAAATTCAAACCAAATAGAGATATTAAAAAATAAATGAATCAGTTAATGCGTAATATATAACTAGCTAAATGACAATATTAACCTAATTTTGTTTTAACTGATCACAATAAAACACAAAAAATATCAATATTTAGTCCATAAAAAGTGAAAATAAACTCTTAAAAAAAATTCTCATGGTTGTGCTAGAAAACCCTATTCTTAAACGGGTTGTAAAAATCGTAGCCCAACCCTGGTCTGACCCATATTGACAGCTCCACTCAATAAGGGAATAACACTACAATTCTGAAATAAGTTATCGTGTAATTCTATCCCAATCAAACACGGGATAAACTCATCCTAAAATTGATCCCAAAATCAGTTATCACCGTATCCCTCGTACCAAATGAGTCCTAAGAGTATCCAAGTACAAAAGTGTAATACATCCCCCAAAAGGATATATATGCATGCACTGTAAAGAATTTCACGTTACAAATATGTTACAGTAACAATTCATGAATCAAATGGATATCAAACTCATTTACACTGAAGAAAACCATCTCAAAGTCATGATCAAAATGATATGGTGGTTCACATTGAAATCATCATATCACTAATATGAATAGGGAAAAGACATCGTTTCCACCCAAAACAATACAAGAAAAGTCGAAGTCACACCTAAACTATACTAGTGACTTAGTACACACCTAAACTATAAAAAAAAGTGATACTATTACCTCCCCGCGACACCCGTGCCCAATTTTAATGAGTGGAGTGTACTCCACTCGCCCTGTGATGATGACACGTGTTAATTTAATGTTATTATTTAATTAATAAATAGCCCTTGTGATTAAAAATAAATAATCAAGAAAATTCTGTAATTCAACAACTCCTCTTTCTTCACTTATTCTCTGTTTCACTTATTCTCTGTTTCACTTTCCCTTCAAATAACCAAGCAAATTCAACAAGAAAATTTTGATGGAAGAAAATATTTAACAATTCACCATTAAAAATATGAAATTGTTGAATTGTTCACTTATTCTCTACTTCACTTTCCCTTCAAATCCACTTTCTTTTTCACTTTCTTCTCTTCATCAACAACTCCTCCTTCTTTTACTCACTTAATCAAACAATGCAAATCTTGTATCAAAGCCAAACTCGTTGTCACTAGGGCCTTTTCACCTTCAGCAGGCCCGAAATGCAAGTGTTTGGATGATGCTAATAAGATTTTTTAGTTAATGGAGGTGAAAGATGTGGTTTCCTGAAACGCGTGGGTAACTGGGTATTCTCAAATTGGACGATTTGACGAATTGAAAGTCACACCATAGATTGGAGATGAAAGATGTGGTATTCTCAGAAATCTATGGTGTAACAAATCACACCATAGATTTCTTGGAAGGCTTTGGGCTTTAGGTATTCTTAGATTCGTCAATTAATGGAGGATTTGACGAATTGAATGTTGTAACATGGAGTGCTATGATTTTGGGGAATGCATAGGGGGATTGACAATTGTGATTTCGATGGTAATTTTATTGATGATTTAAAGCTAAGATTTAATTGCACACATTGTGATTCCGATGGCAATTTTATTAGTGGATATTGAATTTTACGGTGGTTGTTTGTGATTTTTGTTATATTAATGGTTGTATTGTGATTCCAATAATGAAATTTGGATTTTTAAAATTATTGTGGTGAATATTTTAGTTTGATGATGATGGTATCAATGATGGCGTTTAAATGGTGATTTAATGGTGGTGTTTTAATGATGATTTTGTTGGAGAAGAAGCAATTGAAGAAGGCGGGATCCACATATTAAAATAAAAAATAAAAAAATTTAATTTTATTAATATTTTTTCAATTGTAAAAATTAAAAAAATTAATTTATTAACATTTTTTCAATTGCAAAAATAATTAATCTAATTGTATATATTAAGAAGAATATTAGGAGTACTTAATGATACAATGATAAATGAAATAGTGACATGTGTATGAAAGCTATTTTTTTAAGATTTTTTTTTTCTTCACTCACGCACCTTAGGAAGGTGAATACACCTTCACTGCCACGCCACCTTCTAAGGTGGAAATAGTATCGTTTTTTTTATAATTTAGGTGTGTAATAGGTCACTAGAATAGTTTATATGTGACTTCGACTTTTGTTATATAGTTTGGGATGAAAATGATTTCTTTTCCCAATATGAATACTCAAATCAACATTTAGCCCATAGCATGGCTAATTATAGATTCTTTTGCACATAACACGCTTCATCAACTTGTACTACTGATGCAATGGTCCAAACTAGTTTATCAAAGCAATATAAAATAAACTGATAAAATGGGAACGAAGAAATGAACAGAGCATCTCTTTGCCATTAGATCTACCAAAATACGGAGAAAAGTGCTGTATACAGTGATAAGATTGCTGAAAAACAAACATAAAGAACTTTAGAATCCTCCAATATCGAAAACTGCTCCTACTTTTAAATGAGCAGCTATGACTACATAGGATGTATAAAACACTTCAGAGGTTAAACATCTCATCATCAGATGGTAAATGAATCAGGTTAGAGGCTTCATCATGAGCAGGCTTGGCACATAACTCGATAGAACATCCAGAAATAGTCACCCAAGCTTGCAGATCTACTAAAGCCTTGAAAAACTATGACAGCACATAATTTTTAAATAGTGATTTTATATCAACTTTGTAAACAACGAGGATTCTTCTTCACATAAGTATGCCGAACAGAAATACACTGATATTTACAAATAAGAATAGCTAGGGTGGCCTGACTTAAAATAGAGAACAATACGGCAGCAGAATAAGGTCCTTTCCCCTAGTCTCTTTTGTAGTCAACCAGAACTGCAGCTAGCGAGAAGCCAGAGACCAAAAATTCATGAAGAAGGATGGTGATGTAGCAAACCAGCTTAAAAACGCCATTGCTGTAGCTGCCATAAATCTTGTGCAGTGGTTCAGGTTGCATTTATCCAGATCATTGCTAATAAGAACTGTAATTCCAGCTGAAGCACAGGCAGCGGCAAATGTAAGAGTAGAGGTGACCTGCAACACAGTGGAATCATGAACCATAAGTGATGATCACATATTAAAAACAAAAATCATTCTACAAGTGCACCATTAAAGTTCAGTAGATCGCCAATGCTGTGTATCAAAACTTCCATTAATAAATGAATACACACATTATGCTTGCAGTCGGATGTCTATTATGCTTCCAGATAGATCTAAGAGCAGAAGTGATACGCACCAGAGTGGAATCATGAACCATAGTGATGATCACATATTGAAATCATTCCACATGTGCCCCATTAAAACTCAATAGGTTGCAAACAATTTGTTTGAAAACCCTTATTTAGAAAATTATGCATATAGCAGTGGCTTACATACCCAGCTCAAAAATCTAGCAAAAACAACCTAATCAAGGGTTCGGAGAACTGGCGCTAGCAGTACTTCTCCCAACCAAATAATAAGTAAACCTCAAGTCCAAACTAGCTATACTCCATTTATTCCCCTCCAATTTTTTGAGACCATTTTTCAAAGCACATTTTTTTGAGACAGTCTTTTAAAGCACGTTAGGGTTTCTCTAAAACTAGATGTTCTATAAATCTCAAACTTATCCCAAACAATATTATATATAAGTGTAACAACAACTAAAACTTAGTGACAACTAGTTAGATTAACTAAATAGATTTTCTGCTTCCGTTTATTCATATCTTATTAGCTAAATCCATAATAATTCCTATAGAAAATCTTTTGAGATAATTTCCGTGCAAGAGAATTCAAATCTACCTCATTTCTTTCTAGTTCTACCATCTTTAATACCACACTAAAAGACTAAATTCGGTGATATGTGTAGAAAATTATCAAATGACCTTTGATATTTATACTCCAGCTACTTGCATAGTTGCAATCTCATACACACCATCATCTCTAATGTTGTTGACGAGTTCTAAGTAGCCGTGCAAATTATCCTCGTAAGGTCAAATTGTAATATGAAAGGTCATCATCCATAGAAATTGGTTTCTCACAATGAACAAATTAATTTTGCAAGATTATTACAACAACATACCCAGTGTATCCCACAAGTGGGGCTTGGGGAGGATGGTGTATACGCAGTCTTACCCCTACCTTTTGAACGTAGAGAGGTTGGTTCCAATAGACCCTCGGCTCAAGTAAAGCATATTAAAATCAAGTATGGAAAGAAAAACCACTAGTGAAATTCATGTTGAAGATATTGTCGAAGAGACTAGTCGCAACAACAAATACCCCATCACAAAGTTTAAATTCCCAATTATACACACAGGCTTAACACAAATCATAACTTAAACAAAGAGTGAAAGGAAAAGGGAAAGTTTCATAAGTTTTGGTCTCTACTCCTTCAAATAGTTTCAACTTGGGATGGAACTTGGTAAAAGACTTTCATTTAGCTCGAGACTCCTTCACAATGGCGAAAGTCTCTGCCAAAAGTGAAACTTATCAATTTACCCCTTGGAATTTGCTCTTTAAGTGAAATGTACAATTAAAATTCTCCTTCACGGGGCAGTGTAGAGTAGACAAGCTCGAGTCTAAAAGCTTAAGAACTCTGGCTACAAACTACAGCGCCATATCCTAGCAATGCCTTTGCATTCTGCCTAAAAGCTCTTATGTTCTTCTTGAAATTAACTAGTTGCAACTTGCAACCGTGGTTGTAGGGCTGAAAGTAACTCTATTCAATTCCTTTCAGTTCATTCTTCGCCTTTGTAATGAACAAATTAATTTTTGTAGTTCTCAATGCGGTTGTAATTGCAGCGCCTCTCAAAGAAAAATTTTCAGTTGTACAAGTCATTCTATCAAGTGGTAAAAATAGAAAAGTTCCTCTTTTTTGGTAGGAACTTCTACCGTAGCCTAGAGAAGGAAGCTTAAGCTAAGAAAGAGATTTTTACCAAGTTCAAGTTAACATCAAGAAGTAAAGATCAAAAGTTGTGAAAATGCCCATTGCCTTTCTCTCTCACACATAGTTATATATTAAGTTTTCTTGTATTATGGGGATTTGAACTCTATAACAGAACCGACTTTTGTTGGAATAATGCTGAATTTTGAAGGATCAATTTGAGGTTTATCTTTCCTATGTTGAAAATTTGTAACATGCATGAAATTGGCTTAACAGTTAAAACAAAATTAATAAATGACATAAAGAAAGTCTGTTAAGTTGGGATTGGTTCAATAATAATAAGGAAAGGAATCTTGACTTCACTTGATGATTAACTAGGATAATCAAATAATGCTACCTCTATTCAATTTTGCCCACAATTTAGAATGCTTCTCACATATACACTTATATAATCATCAAACATCTAATTAGACAAATAGTATGACTTGGACAATACACTTTTGGTTGTGCAAAAAATTTTAATTTTATGATTCATTAAGTATGACACGGGCAATAGCTCTCTCGACTATCTTGACTAACAAATAGTATCAAAACCTCTCAGTTAAGATTAAGACTTTGAATCAAAACGATTATGAAGAGCTAAGTGGAAATCTAGACACTAAATCTTCTTTTTCGATTAAGATTTAGTAAAAATCCATTAGCAAAAGCCCATTTATGTTACCCAAAAAGGCTACAAGGTCTTTCATCTACCTCAACAAATGCTTTAAACAATAAATAAGATATTAGTAGGGAAATCACACATAGGTTATAGAACAGAAAATTTTACACTTCAATTTATACATATCGTCCATTAATTTTGCACAACAACAACATATTCGGCGTATCCCACAAATGAGGTTTAAGGAGGATGGTGAGTGTCCAACCTTACCCCTATCTTGTGAAAGTAGACATGTTGTTTCCGATGGACCCTTGGCTCAAATAAAGCATATCAAAATTATGGAGAAGTAATATAGCAGTGCCATGCTGAAAATAATGTCGAAGAGAGCAGTATCAAACAACAAATACTCCATCATAGAGTTGAAATTCTCGATGAAATAAACGTGCTTAACACAAATCATGACTTAAAACAAAAAGTGAAAAGTAAAGTGCGAAAGTTTTAATCTCTACTCCTTGAAATAATTTGTTACCAAAACTTAGTAATGGATTCCTCTTTAGCTTGAGCCTCCTTCACAAGGATAAAAGTCTGCCAAATAAGTGAAACTTATCAATTTTTACCCCTTGCAATTAGCACTATAAGTGAAATGTACAACTAAAAAATCTCCGTATCTTATCAAGAAAAAAAAAAAATCTCCTTCATGAGGCGGTGCAGCTAAGCTCGAGTCTAAAAGCTTAAGAATTCTAGCTCCAAGATGCAGCGCCAGATCCTAGCAATGCCTTAGCATTCTGCCTAAAAGAACTTATTTTCTTCATGAAATTCTCTAACTGCAGTCGTGGTTACATGGCTGGAAATCTTCAGTTTCTTTCTTCAATTCCTTCTAAATTTCATTCTTTGCCTTTCCAATGAACAAATTAATTTTTGCAGTTTTTCAGCGAGGTTGTAGTTGCAGCGCCTCTTGAATATCTCAGTTGTACATATCATTCTATCAAGTGGTATAAGTAGAAAAGTTTCACTCTTTAGGTAAGCACTTCTACCCTAACCTAGAGAAGCTCAAGCTAAGAAAGAGATAATCCAAGTTCAAGATATTTCAAGAAGTAAAGATCAAAAGCTGTGAAAATTTCCGCAACGTTTCTCCCTTTTCATCGTTATGTATTTTGTTTGTTTGTATCATGGGAATCTGTTAAGAAGACCTATTAAGAAGGCCCACATCTAGAAGATGAAGGTGGCGGAGATGAGAATGCTTCGGTGGATGTGTGGGTGTACTAGGAAAGATAGGATTAGAAATGAGGTTATTCAAGATAAGGTGGGAGTGGCTTCGGTGGAAGCCAAGATGAGGGAAGCGAGGTTGAGATGGTTCGGTCATGTGATGAGGAGGGGCACGGATGCCCCAGTGCGGAGGTGTGAGAGGTTCGCTAGGGATGGTTTCAAGCGAGGTAGAGGGTAGACCGAAGAAATATTGGAGGGAGGTGATTAGACATGACATGGAGCAGCTCCAGCTTACCGAGGACATGACCCTAGATAGGAAGTTGTGGAGGAGACAGATTAGGGTAGAAGGTTAGTATGAGTTTAGGATGTTGTTTCTTGTGTTGTATTACTTGGTGTATCTTGTTTATGGTATTATTGGATATGTTGATTTCTATTGTATCTTGTTCTTTTAGTATTCTTTGTCTAGATTGTTTTATTTTGAGTCGGGGGTCTATCAGAAACAGCCTCTCTATATGGACTACGTACACTTACCCCCGGCCCCACTTGGTGGGAATATACTGGGTATGTTGTTGTTGTTGTATCATGGGAATCTGAACTCCATCACAGAACGGGCTTTTGTTTGAATAATAAATTTTGAAGTATTAATTTGAGGTTAATCTTTCCTATTCTATCCTATGTTTAATTCTCCATTAATATCTTAACGGGAAATGGGCCAAATATACCCCTCAACTTTGTAATTTAGAGCGGATTATACGCCTCGTAAAAAAGTGGTGCATATATACTTTGCCCGTCTAACAAATGGTTCATATTTTTCACAGCATATATTGAGGTACGTGAAGGACCTAATCAAAAGTTGTGAAATTATCTATTACCTTTCTTTCTATTCAGCATTGTGTAGCTTGTTTTATGGTTTGGATATCTAAAGTCCATCATGGAACGGACTTTTGCTGGAATGATAATAGATTTTGAAGTGTTAATTTGAGGTTAATCTTTCCTATTCTATCCTATATGCAATTCTCCATTAAAGGGTCTTTTAACCTTCTTTAATAAATGTGGCAGAAATGGGTTATTGCTGATAGATTCATACTAAATCTTAATCTAAAAAAAATATTTTGTTTTTACAAATACTCTTAGCTCTTCATAGCAATCTTTAGCTCCTCATAGCATATCCTACTGAAAATTGTGACCTCCAGGCTAGTGTGTGTGCTCCTCGATTAGTTCTACAAGGTACCTGCTATGTTCCCACCTACAAAGGAACTGTGTAACCATGTTACCAAAGCTTGAATGGATGAGAAAAATTCACCTAATGTTTTTGCCTCGATCACGAAATTCTCTAATTGCAAACATGGAAAGGGCTGCAGCGCCTAAAGTCTTCAATTCCTTCATAATTTCATTCTTTACCTCTCCAATACACAAATTGAACTTTTTGCAATTTTCAACGAGGAATTCTTGTAGTTGCACACTTATTTCAGTAGGGACTTTTACCCTAGAGAAGGAAGCTCAAGTTAAGGAAGAGATCTTTAGCAAGTTACATTTCAAGTTCAAGCTATTTCAAAGGACTTAATATCAAAAGTTTTGAACCTTCTTGTTTCCTTTATCTCTCTGCCATAGTTATATATTTAGCTTGTATTGTATTGTGGTGATTTGAACTCAATCACGGAACAGACTTTTGCTGGAATAATGATTAATTTTTAAGTATAAATTTGAGGTTAATCTTTCCTATTCTATTCTATTTGATTCTCTATTAATATTGAGGAATGAGAAGGACCTTTTAGCCTTTTTTAAGTACGTTTTGCATTATGGGTTAATGTTGATGGGTTATACCAAAAATAATTCACTTAAACATAATGGGAATACCAAAATGGTTTCAGAAAGATGGACAAAAATGCTAACCACATTTAGACTTTACAAGGCTTTATCAAACAAAAATGAAGCAATGATTTAAAAGGAGCAATGAAAGGGAAAAGTGTAACGAAGTGAGGATTTAAAAGGAGCCATGAAAGGGAAAAGTGTAACGAAGTGAGGATTTAAAAGGAGACATGAAAGGGAAAGTGTATTTGAAGTTTCAGAAAGGCCAACTAGTCAGCCAATAAACTGAAGATTTCAGAGAGAAACAACAGTCCTTATAGAAGAGAAGTTTATCTAGGGTCAATCTAAAGGCCAATCAAGTCCCAGTAGGACAGCTACACAAGTTTTGGTAGAGAAGACAGGTCGGTCACTGAGAACACAGAAAGCAACCTCGAGGTACAAATGGTCTACATATTTGCAAAAAGATGTTTCTTACCCCATCACCAATGGTAAATAGACTGACAACTGCTGCACTTCTAAAACTTCTTTGCACCAAAATTGCATATACATCAGCAATAGCAAGTACAAGGCTCCATATGATCTGTAATCCAACAGCAGCTACAAGGTAACTGAAACAAACAACGGTTCAGAATACTGATAAGAATCCCTTCACTGAACCAATTTTGATCAGCAAAAGATACTTCTATTAAAATGTCTACTTTATACATATCCCTCAAATCTGAAGGGAATCTAAGCATTCCAACATTGTATCCGTGTCATAATCAAAATTCATTGCATCAGCGCCATAATCAAAATCCAAGAGAAGCATTATGCCATGTTTTAAAATTCTGAATAAATCTAATTTCACGAAGTATGTTCTTCCTTCCATCAAAGCACCTTTGATTCCTAATCATTAATGCAACTGCATTTACAGAAACATGAACACAACATGGCACATACACAAACTGACAGAAGAAGAAAGCAAATGGAGGTAAAACTAACTCCAAATCCCAGATCTTTTCTGAATAATATGTGTCAGGTAGATTTATTTATTAAACAAACATTGAAGTGTGCCAGAAGTAGGACAAAATAACAATATTATCTCTAACCTAATCCGTTGAGTATTTACATCATCCATCCGATAATAAGAATACGACACAAAGCATTCAGTTTACTCCTGCGTACACTAATTTAAGTATGACTCAACTGTGAAGCTATATAAGTCCTTTTTTCTTTTAAAAAGTATTTCATGATTAATCTCTTTGGATGAATTAAAAGAAAGATGCAGGAAGAAGAATGTATCCAAATTAGAAGAACATTGACTACTCTCTGCATGGGAGATGGAAAACGCGGGAACAGTTTTTTTGTTTAGATAAATTTGCATGAAACTATTGAAAGAATGGCAGTAAAACACCTGAAAGTCAAAGAGGTAAAAGTTGTCGGCGAAAATCTTTGTCTTTCCAATAAAAATTGATTCGTCAGCAAGAAATTACGTGTGAAGCCTGCAATATTATTTTGGCCCCATCTTGTTATGAGAGATTATGAGCCACGCAGGGAAACTATCAAACCCTCTAAAACCTAAATAGGGCTATTTTCCCAATTTCTTTCAGAAACTATTAAGATGCCACTAGAAAAGGCAACTAAGCACACTATTATTTGCGCATGGTCACAATTGGAGGAAACGTAAGCCAAGTTTACTTTATCTCCTAAAATCGTATCCCCATCCCCAATCAAAAAATTTCAAGCTCCAAACCAGGTTGAAAGGTTAGGCTCACGCATAATAGATAAGAGAATTGAACGATAAAAAAATAGGAGAATTGAAGGTAAGGATCGACAATCATGTCGAATAGACCACAATCACTACAGATCCAGATGTTAATATTATTGTGCATGTTTTTAGAAACATAAAAGCTATGTTGCTCGGACTCTTCAAAAAAGTCGGCAGGTGCGTGTTGAATTCTTCAAAAGTCGTGTATTTTTGGAGAATCTGACGCGGGTGCGGCTTCGAAAGTGAAGAATCCACGCAACTTAGCATAAAAGATAACCAAAGACTAACTTTTAGTGGATTTAGCTAAAGTTAAAAATGAGAACATTAAAGTTCATGTGCGACTAATAAGATAACAATATTAAGGACCTAAAATTTGACCCTGTTAGAAACTCAGAAACCAAGATTCAATGCAAAAGACACAGAAGATTAAGCATTTAATGCAGACTTGAGAGATTTGGTTTTGCAGTCCTTTACAAACTTGTTTTTAGTTTTATGTCCTTTTTACAAGAGATCTTCGGTATTTTTTTTAAGAATGGTAACGTAAGTGATCGTTAGTATTTTCTTTTTTAAGAAGGGTAACATAAGAGATCTTCAATTTTACACAAAATAGATGTCTATTCAATTTGTAAGTGACCATTAAAGATCATTTCCATGTTGATATGTATTCATTATTAAGTTAAAGCAAGACTGATGAACTTCCCTAAAAGCATTCAACACTGAAAATGGGCAGGGTTGTAGAGACAAGTGATAATAAGTAGAACAAAAGCAAAAATTTCAGATCATGCCCAGAGAATGCAAGAGAATTGGCTCAGATATTTACATGTTCACATGTTCTGTTAGTGAAAGATTTAGTAGAAGTAGTGAACACCTTCTTGCACATAAATTGGTTGCCTCAACCAATTAAAGCTAGATTTGCTTCATAGTTTACAATTCGTAAGTAGTAGAATGATCCAACAATTCTTCGTACTCTATTTTCCTTTATAATACGAAGACTAGTTTGGTTCCATTATTCTTCTACAATTAAGACACAATGGTTCTCGTTAGTTTTTTGTTTCTTACAACCAAGCAACTAATGTTCGTCTTTCGTCTACAACTTCATTTTGCCAATGAAAAATATATTAAATAATTTCTTCATTGCTCCACGAATAAATACAAACAAGTGGAAAGATTATGCAGAAGCTTCATCAGATCCACAAAATCCATAACCCATGATTTCTAGTTTATACTAGTTGCTTCTTAAGATCCTACTTAGCCATCAATCAACACGAAAGTGCAAATAAGCTAGAATAAATAACAATTCAGCCCAAGGCACAAGGCAAACACTACGGAACATGATTCCTTTAAATTACTCTTGACACTTCCTAACACACACCTGCTATACATTTTGCAATCTTAATTTCGCCTTTTCTTATTTCTTGTCTCTTCAATCTTCATCCATACTTCTTCAATTTATCCACATAAAATTTTATACTTCCTATTATCAAAAATGTCTTTTTAGAGTGAATGGTCAAAAACATACCTCAACTATTAATTGTTCCCTTTTTCTACCCGAACTGATAGTTGAGGTGTGTTTTGATCATCCATATTTCATCAATTTACCAACAAAAATGTTATACTTTCTATCATGAAAGATGTTTCTTTTTTCTGAAAAGTGAAGTCAAAAACACACCTAAATTATCATGTTTTTCGAGTTTCACACCTCAACTATCAAGTGTCTGAGTTTCCTACCTATCTATCGAAACACACCTGAACTATTAGTTGTTCACTTTTCCTACCTGAATTCAGTTCAGGCATGAAACTCAAACAATTAATAATTGAGGTGCGTTTTGATAAATAGTTGTGATAATTTGGGTAGGAAACTCGCACACCTCATAGTTCAGGTATGAAATTCGAAAAACTATGATACTTCAATTGTGTTTTGATAAATAATTGGTGATAATTCAGTTAGGAAACTCGAGCTGTGATACATTAGGTGTGTGTGTTTTTTTACCATTAACACATAGACCAACAGAATTTAGGCAATGGGAAAGGTAAGAGGAAGAGCTAAATATACCTAAAAGCGGTAACGGTGGGAAAATCAGAAGTGGTAACCATAACACACATAGCAACAACAGCAAATCCGAACTGACACAATCGTAAAATGAGGCTGCCAATAGTACCAGGCATGCCTTGTAAGTCTCTCATCCTCGGCGGTGCCACATTATTCACTGGCGGAGTCTCAACAGGGTGCACCGCCGGCGTACTCATTATTTCTTTCTCTTTTTCTGTTTGTAGGTGACTTTAAACTTGGGGCGTTATAGTTCTAAGACATTTGCATTTGTTGTGTATAAGTAGTAGAAGTGCCCTAGTGGAATTGGTAAAGGAAAAGCAAAAGCAGAGGAAAAAGGCAGAGGCAGTGTAGCTGGGAATTTGGTAGTTAGTGAGAGAGAAGCCACTCTACGGCTTGTTTTTGGACGGTAGTTATGAAGGGGTTACATATGCAAACCTAAATTTATTCGAGTGAAATTAGAAAGGTGGGGGAGTATGCTTTTCGTCCTGGAAATTCTTCTTTTTTTGAATTCGATTTTGAAAAATAAATATGGTGATAAAATGAAAAATCTCGAAATCCAATTGAAAGTTGAATTTACGGTCAAACATAACTTCAATTTTTAAATATTATTTACTTTTACTTTGAAAAAAAAATGTTAATTTTTGTCACAATGAAATATGATCAAATGCACATTTAGCTAATTTTAATTTAGTCGCCTAAGTGAGCTTTGAGTAGGGTTGGACATTGATCTATCTATATGTTGAACTTATTTTGATTGGCTTAACTTTGGTTCATTTTGATACCTCTAGTGATGAATTATGAGAGATATGCTCGTAGAGCTAGCTCAAAAAAGATGATAAAGAGAATTGTTGAGAGAAATATTAACTGCTTTGATATTTCTTCTTATGAAGTCAATGGAACGGTACTTGTACACTGCTACTTATAGACTAATCTCTAGTGTTAAGTATCCTACTCAAGCGTACACTACAAGCCATCAATCTACTCAAATAATATGGTTAATTTAGTTGTGTACAGTTGGCATTCCAGGTGTCACTCCTGTGAGTGCTTAACTAACTCTGCATAGCTAACTACAGTAATTAACTATCACTGTTAACTAGCTTCAACACCCCTCCCCAAGCTGATGGCTGAAAGAGGTCTTTCAACAGCAACAACAGCTTGAAAAAGAGATACTCATGTGGTTGCTTTCCTAAACTCTTCGTTAAGTGATCAACTAGTTGTTCCTTTGTAGACACATGATAAGTTTTGATCAGATCCTGTAGAATTTTTTCTTGACAAAATAACAATTAATGTATATCTGTTTAGTGCGTACTGAAAGATGGGATTGGTTGTTATTTGAATAGCAGCCTTACTGTCACACAGATAAATTGGCAAGTTCAAATTGATTCCTAGTTCCTGAAATAGACCTGTTAACCAAGTAATTGCAGTTACTGTTAAAGCCATACTTCAAAACCCAACTTCAGCAGAACTTTTGGCAACTGTGCTTACTTCTTGGACTTCCATGAGATCAGAGCTCCACCATACACACAAAATATCCAGTGACTAATCTTCTAGTATGAAGACATCCTCCCTAGTTAAAATCACAATAGGCTTATTGTTTCTTAGAGCTATTAGAAGGCAACAAAAGACCAAGACCGGGAGCTTCCTTGATATATCTGACAACTTTCAAAGCAACATCCATAAGTGATTATTTAGGCTTATGTGTAGATTAACTAAGAACTTGAACTGCATAAGTGATGTCAGTTCAAGTCATAGTGAGATATAAAGGCCTGCCAATCAGCCTATGATATTATCCAGTATCTTCCAGTTTTTTATTAGTATCATTGTGTTTATTTGAAGTTATCAGTCTGTCAAAGTCTGTGGATGTAAGCTCAAGTTGGATTCAAACGGAGTGTCTACAAGCTTGGCACCTCCAAATCCCATCTCAGCAATCAACTCAAGTACATATTTTCTCTAAGACATTACAATCCCTTTAGATGATTTTGCAAATTCAATTCCCAAACAAACTTAAGCTTTTCTAGATCCTTCATTTTAAACTTCAATTGTAGATCATGTCTAGTTTACAGGATTAACTCTGAGTTGCTTCTTATAACTAGTAGATCATCTATATATACTAGAACTACTACTAGATTAGAGTGCATCAATTTAGTAAACAAGGAATAATAAAAATGACTTTATGTAAAGCCTAGTTAAAATAGAGAATCAGTAACCTTCATATTCCACTGCTTAGGAGTCAGTTTCAGTCCATATAAGGATTTGTGTAACTTGCATACCTTAAGAGAAGTATTGGAACTAGAACATTGCCCTGAAAAACTTAGAGGAATATCCATGTACATCAAAGTACTTAAGGGGACATGCCCTAATCTTCTATGCCATAATACTAAATCATGTTGTTTATTCTTCACAGAAGCCTGAATGACTCTTGTAACACCTTTAGTCACAGCTTGAACTTTATTATAGTCTCTTGTAGTGATCACATGTAGTCCATTATCTTACCTATAAGTCTCCTTCACCTGACCACTTAAGAGATCTTGAAAGATACAAAATCAAGATAGAACTACACAGTCTATCTCAATTCTTTGGTCAACTTTAGAGACAGACAATAAATTATAGTTGAATTCAGAAATATGAGCAACAATTATGATCTTTTGCCCTCGAAGAATGCAAGTTGGCCCCCCATGTTTCATCTAGACTATACTACCTGTTGGAAAATATACTTTACCATTTTTTATGTTGTCAATGATTTTAGGATCTATGAGAAGGTTGGTGGTATTGATCATATGGCTAGAGGCACCAGAGTCAACTATGCACTTTTGGGAGGTATTAAATGCACCACAAGCTACATAAGAAGTTGTTATACCTACTGTTATAATGGAATTAGTGTTATTTTTCTCTTTCCAAGCAATTGAATGAGTTGATTATATTAGTCTTGTGTGAATTGAGGAATGCTTGAAATGAGTCCATTAACACTAGGGCTGAGGTGTATTTAAGAAGGGCCTACAGAGTGAGCACTTGCTTGACTCGCACCTGCATCATTAGAAACACCAGGTAAGTAATATGTTTCATTACTAGACATATTGTTAGCACTAAACCTCTTTTTCTATTTGTAATCACTGGGATATCTATGCAGCTTATAACAGTGATCTTTGTTGTGACTTTTAAAATGACAAAAGTCACAATATAGATTCTTCTTCTTGCGTATATAGTTAGAACCATAACTTGTGGATCCACAATAATTTCAGTTTCTAGAAGAATTAGTTCCATTACCTCCATTGTAACCACCAATTAGTTGAAAGCTGCTATTTTTGCTACCTAAACTAGAAGCATTATTAGAGTCATAGCCAGGCATATGGACACCTTTACCTTTGCTGCTAGCAAGCAAAGTTGCATTCTCAGTAAAACTGTAGGTATGAACAAGTACTTCCTTGCCTTTAACGCTAGATAACAAAGTTGTAACCTCACTTAAATCAGACACATAAGTCTAGACACACTCCCCATGCTCTCTTCAGAGATAATCATAGAATAAACTTTGTTAATAGATGGTGTAAAAGACATGTTTTTAAGGTCTGATTGCTTGACTGAGAATAAGACTCATTTAATACCATTAACAACTTCAAAGTGCTCAACATATTTCCTAGATTCAATACAATTACAACTAAGAAAGGGTTTAAGAGCAACAAATTCTGCCCAAAACTCTTTGAATTTGGAGAAATAGGCAGAGACAAAAGAGATGCCTTGAGCTAAAGTGGCAATTTATGTATGCAGAAAGAGAATTCGAGAGCTATATAAGCACTCAAGGCATACACCAACTGCATAACAATTCAGCACTAACAGAGTTCATAATCGATGATAGAATAATTGTATTACATTTTTTTCATAATTTATAAAGAGATGAGGGAAAATTTTCCTTAGAATGTCTACCATCAACAAAACCCATAGTTTACTCTTTCCTAATAAGCTGATTCGCATAGTACTACTCCAAAATGTATAATTCTCCGATCATGTTAGCTTAATATAGATTAATGAGCTACCTGGAGAGTCAGACGGTTGTAGGGACAAAGGATGATGCTGATCCATGATTTGCATTGTAGTAGACCCATTGTTGATTGAAGTTTCAGCCTTACTAACAAGTCCACTTTCATATGTCACCATGAATGAAAGTTGCACAACTCAAAACTAACCGCCTGTTAGAGTAAGCAGTAGGTGTTCGACCTAAATCGGCTTAAACTGAAAAAGAAAGAAATAAACCAAAGAATTCTATAAAAATTTGAAATCGAGAAGGAGAACCAAAAAATCAAACGAGAGAAATCTTGGCGATCGATTGCACAAACTCTGATACCATGATGAATTATGAACTATATGCTCATAGAGTTAGCTCAAAAAAGATAGTAAAGAAAATTGTCGAGAGAAATATTAACTGCTTTGATATTTCTTTATATGAAGTCAATGAAACAGTACTTGTACACTGCTATTTATAGAGTAATTTTCAGTGCTAATATATTACTCAAGCGTACACTACAAGCTATCAATCTACGTAAACAATATGGTTAATTTAGCTATGTACAACTGATATTTCAGTTGTCACTCCTGTGAGTGCTTAACTAACTCCATATAGCTAACTACAGTAACTAACTACCACTGTTAATTAGCTTCAACATCTACTTTCAAGTTTCCAACTCATAAAAATAATCTCCTAAATTCAACGAAAGATGGTAAAAGAACTCAAAAAATTTGGACAAAAAAATAGATATTATATCAAAAAAAATTGTCAAAAAAGAAACTAGAAAGTAAAAGAAGAAGATGGATGTTATAATAAGATTGAATCTAGAGACATGTAGATTTGAATTTCGAGTCGTGAACAAAATCTTATTTGGATGACTTCTCTCATTTGTTTCATTGTTGCTCTTGCTATTATTGTTGCTGCTTAAAAATTTTATAACCATTTTGTTAACTAAGGGAGTTTTCGTTTCACAATTTTTTATTCTTCATATTAAAGAAGTTTTTTCAAATTTAGGTATTTTTTTGTGATTGATTATTTTTACATTGCCGTATTTATTTTGTTGTGTGTTATAACTGCGACATATTTCAATTTCTACTTGTCGTTGAGATTTCTTATTGGTTTAAAAGATTGATGAAGATTTAGAATGATATCTATTTCATTTCTATATTTATCGAGCAAGTATAGTGCTTTTTTTTTTCAGAGAACCAAGAAATGTACCTACTTTTTTAGTTTATTTATTTCATTGAACTTGAAGCCAATAACCAAAAACAATTGTTCAATGACCAAAATACTAAGCATGAATTTAAAGCACTCAAGTTTTTTTTGAACATTTATTCTTTGATGACTTAGAGCCAATTGGTAGAGTAGTGTACACAATAGAATATATATTCTTCATAATTGTTTTACAATAATAATTTGAGAATTATCTACTTTTAAAACAAATAATCTTCCCGAGCAAATTTCTAAGGAAGATCTATAATTTATCTTTCTATCGTCTTATAAGATTGAGTGTCCAATTTTTTCGAATATTAAAATCAAAAAGACTCTTCTCATATCCTAGATACTGACCATCTAATACCATATGCAGTCTATCCTTATAATCTCCTTTTTCTTGGACCGTTTTTATCACATTTTCAATTGTAAAGCCAGTCCTAACTTCCAAGACAAACGTCTCCGCCTTATATGTCCTAATAATGATTGGATAAACTTCATCTGCCCTATAACCTCCATGAAGACACAAGCTAAGATGAAGGGTAGACTCCTTTTGAACATTGTAATCAGCAAGTGTTCGACCATCCTCAAATTGTTTTCCAGCAAATATTAACCTTTGTTGATCCGGAGAAATTCCTTCTTTGTCTTGAATCTTGGCTTTGACATTGTCAATGATGATGTTGGAACTCTCGACATCAAGAGTAATGGTCTTTCCGTCGAGGATCTTAACAAAGATTTGCATCTGTAGTTGCATACAAAGAGAAAGTATCGAATATATAGAAAATTATTATTTATATATACTCCCGAATCCCAACATATATAGTTAATAATCATTTGAACTAAATCACGATTATTGCATAGGTAAACAATTATAAATCTTGTGACGTTCCAATTGATCTTAACAAAAATTTGAAATCTATCATTCTAACATCGTATAAGATGGAGTGTCCACTTTTTCCGAATGTGATAATCGCAAAGACAATTCTCATTTTCTAGATGTCAACCATAAAATAACATGTGTAGTCTATCCTTATAAGGTTCCTTTTCTTGAACCGTTTTTATTAATAATCATAATGATTGGATAAACTTCATTTTCCCTATAACCTCCACGAAGAAGCAAGACAAGATGTAGGGTGGATTCCTTTTGAAAATTCACATATGAAGTAATCAAGGACATAATAAATCGCTTTGAAAACCATTACATAACATATGTGAAACAAATATATTATCCAACATAATTTCATTCAGATAACACATTCTGGGATTTACGCATTGCATTTTTCTTCTTTTTTTTTAGAGAAAATTGAAGTAAAACAACTATACTATCTACATATCCTTCTTCATGCATAATTCACACATGAACTAAAAAATTTGATGAATTCTTCGGTTTTTGGAAAACAATCGTTCTACATTGAATTCGTCTATTTTTTTTAATGCAATGTTTAAGTATATAAATTTTATTTTACAAATTAAAGGAATTAAACGTTCTAATTTAGAAGAAAATAAACAGTAAATTATCATACTTCGAATTTCACAATTTTTTCCAAGTTGAAGGGGATAAAAGGAAACAAATTAAAATTAAAAATAGCAAAAGAAGAACTTACCTTAAAATATTCTGTAAATGAAGAGAGAGAGATAGATTGTTTATGAACTAAAGAGGAAAAAAATTAGGACACTTGAAAGTTAAGGGTGGAAGAGCTATTAAATAGGAGATGCTCCCTAAGAAATTGTTAAATTAGAGATTAGGAGAAAAACTCGCAATTAATCTATATCTAGAATTTTTTACCCTTACTTTTCTTTAGACAAAATTATCTTTTCACTATTTTTTAAATTTATTATTTAATTATTTTTTATTATATTAACTAGACTTCCTAAAATATATGGTAGGAGAATTAATTAATATTTTTCTTTCTACTAGACTTTGTAAAATATATGGGACCCTAAAAAAATATGGTAGGAGAATTAATTAATATTTTTCTTTTTACTGTTTAATTAGAAAAATACTCCTAAAATACGACTCTATTAAGGAAATACTTCTATAAATATTGAGATGTACGTTAAACTAGAGAACAAACCGATTTGTCTATTGGGAGAATATAATTGATGCTCATCTAACTTGATTCGATTGCATGTCTAGATGGTGGATGCTTAATTTACAGGTTGTAGATGAATGTCGGTTGGCTTTGAAGAATTTTTTGTGTAAATGTTAGGTTTAATTGTATTGTTTTGATATCTTTATTATCTTATTATTTTATTTTAATTTATAGATGCTAGATGAATGTGGGTCGCCTTTGAATTTTTTTTTAGGTAAAGGTTAGGTTTAATTGTATTATCGTAATATCTCTATTAGTTTATTATTTTGTAGTAGTTTACAGTTCATAAATGAATATCGATCGGCTTTGAGAAATTTTTGTGTGTAAAATTTAAGTTTAATTATATTGTTTTGATATCACTTTTATCGTATTATTTTGTTGCATTTTACAAGTGATAGATAAATGTTGGTCAACTTTGAGAAATTTTTTGGATAATACTCACAAAAATATCTGAACTTTGACCGGATTTTCAGTTGAGCATACTGAACTTTGACCGGATTTTCAGTTGAGCATACTGAACTTTGCGGGGGTCCTATTACCCCTCTAAACTTTTTAAAGTGAATTTAATTCCCCTCGAAACTCTATAGCCAGTTTCGACGGCTGACGGTGTAATACACACGCCAATCTCATTTTTACACGTGTATTGGCGCGTGTAATACACACGCCAACATTATATTTACACGTGTCCAAGTGGGCAGATATATGTCATTAAAATACGGAAAAAAAAAGTCTAGGGAGATAATAGGACCCCCACAAAGTTCAATATGTTCAACTGAAAATCCGATCAAAGTTCAAGTATTTTTGTGAGTATTATCCCAATTTTTTTTATGTAAAGGTTAGATTTAGTTGTTTTATTTTGATATCTCTATTATCTTATTATTTTGTTATTATTTACAAGTGGTAAATGAGTGTCAGACGACTTTGAAAATATTTTTGTGTGTAAAGATTAGATTCAATTGTATTATTTTGATGTCTCTATCATTGTATTATTTTGTTGCAATTTACAGATGTTAGATGAATGTCGATTGATTTTAAAAAATATTTTTGCTAAATATTAGGTTTAATAAATAAATTATCCATTTTTGCATACTCAAAAGATATTAAATTTAATTATTATATTCATCTTTGTTATTTAAATAAATATTCTATTTAATGTAATATTTAAACTCATTAAAGTGAGGTACACGTGCAAAACGCGTACACCTGAACTAATTAAGTATATAAACAAATAAAATAAATAATTTTTGCTTTATATATTTTCTCATGAAGTAAAGTAAATGAGTTAACAATAGTATAAGAATTTTATTTGACGCTAGTAAACCGCTATTTCTAAACCGATCATTCAGGTCATTCACTCAATTCTCTCAACGGCTCTACAATCGATAGATCAAAATATGTTGTTTGCCGATCATGTGAAAGGTGTGGCAATGGATATGCCAAACATATAATACTAATTTTTGCACCAAAGAGTGTGACCTAGTGGTGAATGAAGTGAGTTGAGAATCTTCGAGCTCAAATCCCAACAGATGCAAAAAAAAACAAAAAACTAGGTGATTCTTTCCATCTGCCCTAGACGTTGTGGACAGAGTTACCTTGTATCTGTTTCTGGTGGAAGGAGATATCTCGTGAATATAGTCGAGGTGTACAAAAATTAGCTCGAACACCACGATTATAAAAAAAAGTACTAATTTTGAATCGAATAATTTAGATGCTAAAGATACTTTTCACTACAAGAAAATGGTTAAATTGTGACGGAATATTTGAGATGGAACATTTCTGTCACAATTTGTGACAAAATTTTGATAAATTTATGACGGATTATTTTTGTACAAATATAAAATTTTTATTTTTTTTATTTTCACATAAAAATTCAAAGAGTAACTGATTTGTGACAATTTTTTGACAAATTTAAATATAATTTTTGTGACAGATATATTTTTATCACAAATTAAAATTGATATGAAAAAATAATAACTTTCTGTTACAAATCCATTACTAAATTTGCATTATCCATTTTTGCATACTCAAAAGATATTAAATTTAACTATTATATTCATCTTTGTTATTTAAATAAATATTCTATTTAATGTAATATTTAAACTCATTAAAGTGAGGTACACGTGCAAAACGCGTACACCTGAACTAATTAAGTATATAAACAAATAAAATAAATAATTTTTGCTTTATATATTTTCTCATGAAGTAAATTAAATGAGTTAACAATAGTATAAGAATTTTATTTGACGCTAGTAAACCGCTACTTCTAAACCGATCATTAAGGTCATTCTCTCAATTCTCTCAACGGCTCTACTATCGATGGATCAAAATATGTTGTTTGCCGATCATGTGAAAGGTGTGGCAATGGATATGCCAAACATATAATACTAATTTTTGCATCAAAGAGTGTGACCTAGTGGTCAATGAAGTGAGTTGAGAACCTTCGAGCTCAAATATCAATAGATGCAAAAAAAAACACCAGGTGATTCTTTTCATCTGCCCTAGACATTGTGGACAGAGTTACCTTGTATCTATTTCTGGTGGAAGATGACAGATATCTTGTGAATATAGTCGAGGTGTACAAAAATTAGCTCGAACACCAAGATTATAAAAAAAAGTACTAATTTTGAATCGAATACTTTAGATGCTAAAAATACTTTTCACTACAAGAAAATGGTTAAATTATGACGGAATATTTGAGACGGAACATTTCTATCACAATTTGTGACAAAATTTTGATAAATTTATGACGGATTATTTTTGTACAAATATAAATTTTTTAATTTTTTATTTTCACATAAAAATTCAAAGAGTAACTGATTTGTGACAATTTTTTGACAAATTTAAATATATTTTTTGTGACAGATATATTTTTGTCACAAATTAAAATTGATGTGAAAAAATAATAACTTTCTGTCACAAATCCGTTACTAAATTTGTGACAGATTGAACATTCCATCACAATAATTTTAATATAATAAAAAATTGTGACGAATTTATTCCATCACAATAAAAAAGAAATATATTTATATATATTTTTGACAGATTTTTTTCCGTCAAAATCAGAAATGGGTGATTTCCCTATAAAAAAAGAAAAGAAATATATTTATATATATTTTTGACAGATTTATTTCCGTCAAAACCAGAAATGGGCGATTTCCCTCTAAAATTTTTTAACGTTTTCGATTTTCCTCAATTTTATTTTTACATCTTTTTCAGTTTCCCTTCAAACCCTTCATTTTCATTTCAATTTCTTCGCAGTGCTAGTTTTCCTCAAACCCTTCACTTTCTTCTCAATTTCTTCATTGTGCACACGAAATCGAATTAACTAAGTAAGTTTGCTTTTAGGGACGGGAGTTGAAAACTTGCTAAAGGTCGAATTTTGTTGTGTCTTCATCGAACAGGTAAGTGTTGACAGTTGTGGTGATAGTTTATAGATGTAGATTGTCTGTGGTGATTGCAAATGCACCCAGTACTGATTATAATGGATGTATTGTAAAATTCTGGCTCCGACACTCTATATATGTATTGATTTCATGAATCATAAGGTACTGTTTTCTCAATCAACATGAACTTGACAGAAAATAGATTATAATGGATGTATCCTTGTAGAGAAAACAACGAATCTGGGTCTAGGTTAATTTTAATTGGCATTCTTACCCAAGGGTGTCAAGTTGGGGTTGTCTCGAACTGACCCAACCCCTGTAGTCTTACATTAGGTTTGGTACTTGACAGGAGCCCTTCAAGCATGGTTGCAGTGTAGTCTTTTAAGTGTAATTGCAATGTTTATGGACATAAAAATTAGTATGTTCAACTTCAACTAATTTGATTGTTGTAATTACCTAGTCTAAGTTTGAGGTAGTGGATCTACTTATTTGCCGGGACTGGTCTGCCTTCCGTTAGTGTTGATAGTCGATAGATGTAGATTGCCCATGCTGATTGCAAATGCACCCTGTGCTGATTATGACCTTGTTCTGTACATCTTTGTGTTGTTTCATTCTTCACTTGTTTAGCTTTTTGCAATTGATTCTTTAGAGAAAGAACTCGGGTTGTTGTTGGTATTCTAGGTTGTGAACTAGTGATGACTCCATTGACCATAACCGCGATATAGCTTGTTTCTTTCATTGTTAACTCCATAAGAAGTTGGTTTCTGTCGTGTTTATATTTTAATTCAACGAATTGAGGTGATTTCTTTATATATGGTTATTGTCGTGAAATATGCACTACTGATATAAGTGTATCGTGGCCAAAGCTAGTGTTCGCTCCATTATAATATGTTTCATTCTAACTAGGAAGCTAATAAAAGAGCAAAAATATGGCTTAAGTTAAAGAAATTGGACTGATTTGAACTGATAAAATCTAGCTATGAGTCAACACTATAGGTATAATAGACCTTTAGCTTTTGAAAAATGGGAAGGAATAGAAATTCCACCAAAATATCTGTGATTCATATTTTGCAATCGAACACAAAAGATACAATAAGGGATCATCTTCCAGATTTTCTTAATGGCTCTGTCAACTTTCCAACTATTCTAGCCTTTAACTGCTTCTTTAATGCCTTGAGGTATGATCCAGCTTATACGCATGGATAGAAATATAGACCACATGTCTGTAGCTACTGGGCAATGCCAACAGATTCTGGATTCTGATAGCACATGTAACCTTCTGTCTACTAGCTGAATTTTCCTTCTGCAGAGGTTGTCTTGCGTGAGAAAAGTTTCTCTGAGAACTGTCCATGAGAAGCATGCAACTTTTGTGGGAAGCTTGATATTTTAAGTAACTTTAGTAGTGTTATCCGTGTTAACCGAGTGATTTTAGGAAACAATTCATTCAGATAAAGTTTGTTAAGAATGTACTTAAGCTAATTAATGAAATATTCTGAATGGGTGAATATAAGAGAAACATCTGAAATATGTTAGGGGCAGTCTATATATACAAAACTATGATGATGATAAGTGTTATAAGGGAATACAAACTAGTTGAGATAAAGATTTGGTCGGTACATTTATGTTTGGTTTGATGCTGGTCAGGAGTTTGTTTAGTTTGGTTGGAGATTAATGTGTGTTTAGGGGTGACTGGTGGGTGATGTTTAGAGAACCTTTAGTTCCAGAAACCCCTTCTTTGCTTTTATGACTGAGAAATCTATCTAAGGCCAACTTTTTAGGACCAAGAACAACGTCCAGAACTCTGGGGTAATGGGTTCACCCATTTCTAATTTTAGAAACCCTTAATTGTCCTAAAAGAAATTCAATGGTATTTACTTTGTCAAAAGATGTTTGTGGTATTAGAACGAAAATGTGCCTAAAATGGAGCAGTTAGCTTACTGAGGACATGACCCTAGATAGGAAGGTCTGGAGGACGCGAATTAGGATAGAAGGCTAGTGACATTTTGGTTCGTTAGTGTAGGGTATTACTTTGTCTTCACTATTATTTCTTGCTTAAGCTATGTAAAAAACAAAACTTGAGTTATGAAGGCTAAAAGTTTCTTTGACTTTATCTCCGATTTTAATGTTGAACTTTTTTTTCAGACAACCGAAATGGGCTGTGAACCAAATTCATGGGAGATATTTAAGAAGTTGCACCAAAAAAGGATGACAGTTTTGTTGATGCCAAGTCGAAGAGCATTAATGTAAGTTTGCTATTAAGCTTCTCATTCTTTAGATCTTGAAAGCATGAGATCAATATTACTCTCATGAAGTAGTGAAGCCGTGTGGGGTCAATTTTGATTCACTACACTTGTTGCAATCTTGTACTCTTAAAAATCTGGTTCTGTTGAAATCTTGAAGACATCTTGTTATTCTTGTTGTGGTCTACTTCTTGTGTTTGAACTTGATCCTGTATCAATACCTCTATGGTCCATCTTTTGGTTTCTTCTAGCTTTTCTACTTGAGGAGAGAGACTTTGATAACTGTTGTTGAACTGTGACGCACGAATAATTCATGGAGTTTAACACATTCATCAAATCACAATGCCACTATTTGTTTCTAAATTTTCTAATGGATTTTACTTCTGCTATATTCATGTCATTCTCTTTTTCCCCTTTTTGCTATGTTCCTCCCACTGCTCTTGAGTTTTGCCCAAACCAAAATGTCCAATCTAGAAATACAACACATTGATGGATTTCAGTTTCTTTTCTTTGTTCGTCCAGTCTAGTCTTCGAGTTGGTTAACTAATACAGTATTTATTATTTCAACAAGTCACTTTCTTTATTGGAAAAAACTGAAATTGTTGAGCGTAAATAGAGGAACAACAAGCTTTTAGAATAGTAGGAAAATAAAAATCAAAGCAAATTCCATACAAAACACTATGACAGACAAATGATAATATATAGATTATGGAATATAGAAATTCTCATTGATAATAGACAACAACTTTATGTAGTTACTGACAGTATAAGTGATATTGGTATATATGTATATTGTTAAAGCTGCGTTTACAACTATGAAAATGTACAAGATTCTTACCGCAGATACCATAAAGCACAGATAAATGCTACAAGGATCAGTGATAAACTAGCTAAGTATATGATCCTTTTTCCTATTAGAGCTGTAAAAAGTACTCATTATACTTATACAAGGATCAGTGATAACTTATGCTACAAGGATCAGTGAGTAATCTACGACTATGCAATTTTAATTTTTTAAATTGGTCAAAAGTGAACATGTTCTATTCTAAATTTAATCCTGCCTTTTGTAAGTTAAAAACACCAGACTTGGTACTCTTCTAAATTTATGTACCTATACATGATAAAACACTTTGTTAGCCTCGTCCTTAAAATACTTCTATAAGGTGTCTCATTTCTGTATTCCTAAAATGCTTTTTGTCAAACACCTACATCTTATAAGCTTCAAGAATCAGAAAATTTCACTACGTCCGCCGGCTGAAAAAAGTCATACAAATTGGAGGCCTAACTTTGAGTAAAGCAAACAGTGCTGATTGAAGAATCCATAATCCATCACCACAAACCAATCCATCAGCCATGCTTTGCTGAGAGTGATCTAGATGTCAAAACTGTGGCTGTTGAAATGGAAAATAGCCTGGTGGCCTCTTCTCTGCAAGTTCTGCCTTCTGCACTCTTTAGGAACACTAGTCTGACTGTTTTTTTTGTTCTGCCTACTACCATTTTTTTGTTTTCGTACTATTTTTGTTGGCTGATTATTTATATTTTTTAGGGTAAAATGGAGGTTGTCATAGCTACTGCTCTTTCAGGATCAACAGATGATTCATCAGAAGATCAAGAGCTCGATATAAATTGCATGTACTTTGATGTTGTGGGTGGAGCCAAAAAACGATGTGTGTATGGATTGGGCTCTCAAGCTTCAATCTTGTATAAAGATATGACATGCAATTTGCCTGTAGTGTCCGATCATGTTGCCGAAGAGCGCATCAAAATACTTGAGAAAGAGGTGTCGTATATGAGAGAAAATCAAGAGAGAGTTCTTCAAGAGCGTGTAGAGTTGGAGGTGCAACAACGAGTAGAGCAAGAGGTTTTCCGTTTGAGGCAACAAAGTGATGATCGATTCAAATCTATGGAGGAGCAATGGTCTCGCATGATGAGCGATTTGACATTATCTTCTTGCTCATTTAGTAATCCTACTTTCCCTAATAGGGACTCATCTAATGCTTAAGTGTTTAATATTTTGAGACTTTAGTTACTTGAAGTGTCGACTTGAACATTGTCACACTTTTTTGGATAGTTATATGCTTTAAATTTTAAACATTGGTAGACTTTTGCTTATTGAAGTTGTGATTTTGCATGTTTTAATTAACTTAAGGCGTTTTTTATTATAAATCTTGTATTATGTTATATATATATATATATATATATAGTGTGTGTGTGTGTGTGTGTGTGTGTGAGAGAGAGAGAGCATAGTATTTTGTAATTATTATTTATTAAAATTAAAAAATTTAAATAAATTGTGACAGATTTAATTTGCCACAATATATCCTAAATTTGTTACTAATATTGATAAAGAGAGTTATATTGTGACTGAATTAGTCTGTCACAAATTATTTTTAACGAAATATATTGTCACAATTGTGGTGACTAGATTTGAAAATTTATTACGGAAATTATTCTGTCACTATTTTATAACAGAATATTCTGTCACAAATCTGTTATAAATTTGTGACGAAATTTAAGTCAAATTTAAGGATTTATATTGTGAAGGACGATTAGTCTCAGTTCCGTCACAATAATTTTGTGACGGAACTTAAATCCGTCACAATGATTTTATGATCAAAGGTTCTGAAACGCACGATTTTCCGTCACAAATCCATCACAATCAATGATTTGTGACAGATTTGTGACTAAAATCTGTCACAATTTAGCCATCTTCTTATAGAACAAATTAAAGTACAAAAAACCTTTTAAGGATAATGTAAATTTGACCCTATCAAGCATAAGCACTTAACGAGGAAATAATATGTCCTACAAAGATTTCACATGTTCTATTAATCTCCCGTTAAAAGGACCGTACATAACTAAAGATCAACCTTCCCTCGGGAAACAACAAATCGTTGTTAGAACACCTTATGCTGTTTTATCTATTTCTTTCCGTTTCATATTACTTGTCATGTTACGCTTCTTAAAAATTAGATTATGTGAACTACGATCAATATCTTAAAATGATTTTTCTCTCAAAGTGACATAAGAAAAGTTAAACTTTAATCTTAAAATAATGAGTAGATTCAATCCAATTTAACTTCTAAAATTAGTTAAATTATTATTTTGAAACCTAGAGAGAATTATTAAATTATCATTAATTATTACTACTATATGTGCTACATAAAAAGGGATAACCTATTGCACTAAAGATCCCGCTATGCGCAGGGTTCGTGGAAGGGCCCGACCGTAAGGGTTTTACACGCAATCTTACCTTTCATTTCTACCAGAGGCTGTTTCCAAAGTTTGAATCCATGATCTCTTGGTCACGTGACAACAACTTTACTAATTGCTCCAAAGCTTCCCTTCATATGTGCTACAATGGATTAATGTAATTCTTCTAAAGCCATTCTCAGATGGTAAAATTGCAAATGAATTGATAATTAATGCTGAGTTTTAGTTTTGATTCTCATATATAATATACTGTTTATCACATTAACTTTCGATTAGGAGTTTCTTTCATCCATATAATTCACCTCAGTTTAGTTTAGGACATTTAACTTTTGATTAGGAGTTTCTTTCAGTCTCTATAATTCACCTTAGTTTAGCACGCCTAGCTTTTGATTAGGAGTTTCTTTCATTCTCATATAATTCACCTGAACTTCTTCAGATAGTTGTTTGTGTATATATTTAATTTAATTTTTCGAAACACAAGGCAAAGTTTCCACCATCAAAGTAACAAGCGTTAAACTTTAGAATGAGCACACTTATCGTTGTAGGTATTGTCTCAAAACAAAACTCAAAACAATCTCTAAGTCTTGTAAACATATTGTCCAACATAAAGGAGACTTGGATTGAATAGTGATCAGAGCCGTCAAACTATATAATTTAAACGGAGATCGATCTTACTTGTTATCTCTACTCGTAACTCCTATATTATCATAACTTCTTGCATCCGTTAGAATTGTTAATCTTCGTGATGTTTTAGTGAATTCCCTGTAAAACAAATGCAAACGCATAAACAAAATTGGTTCATCAATGATAGGTCCTCACACCAACAACAATGATAAACATCAAATAAATTTTCCTAAAGTCGAAGTACAAGATATCACAATTACGAAAGTTAAAATTAAGCATACCTAAATGGTTCATCACCAAGTTGCTTTGTCGCACCATTGATATCTCGATAAATCACATGATTAAGCATATCTGAAATTTTAATGCCTGACATATTGGACAAATCCATGTATAACTCTTCATAGGAATCCAACAATGATAAATCCAGTCACCTTCCTACATCTTCTGATTCTATGAAAACTTCACAGTGTCCCGTCTCCAAATTTTTCTCAGATTGAAATGATTCACATGGTAAGTGGTCTGGTAGACTGCAGTGATCAAATGAAGTACCCGATTCCTCAGAGATATTACCTTTTTTATATCCATGCCCATGTAAAGAACTATTCACTGCACGAATAGGAGAACCAGTATCTCCTGAGCTGCTTTGAGAGATTTGTTGTTCAGTCCGTATGAGTTGACCAAAAAGTTTAAATTGTGGTACTTTCTCACAATCAGATTTATTCATAGTTTGGGAGGAACCTCCAAGGGTTAGCAGACAAGATATATCATCACTGGTACTTGGATTGGGAATCGTTGTACTATTAGAGGTTCTAGGGGATGCAATAACATGATGAGTTGGTGGAAAACCAACATGCGACAGACTTGAGTAAAGCCTATCGAGGTGGAGGTCTGGTAATGATAAGTTATATTGAGCATGCCTGGCTCCCTGCATCCCAACATGGGTGTCATTAGGAAGACAATTAAAAAAATCACTGGGCCTAATAAGGCCAGGCATAGGAAGATGAGGAAAATCTGAACGTTGAGGTAATTGAAGAGGGGGTGCATAGGGATTAAAGTGGATGGTGGACATGTTTGAGACTAATTCCACAAGCCATGGGTTGACATATTTCACATTTTGAAGCAAATCAGGCTCGTCCCATGTCACCTGCAGCAATACACCTCTAGTCAGAGATAATATTATCTATATCTATATCTATAATCATCTTTTCACTATTATTTCTAATTTATTATTACTTAATTATTTTTTATTATATTAACTAGACTTTCTAAAATATATGGTATGAAAGGAGAATTAATTAATATTCTCCTTTCTACCAGGCTTATTAAAATATATAGGACTCCTAAAATATATGATAGGAGAATTAATTAATATTTTTCTTTCTACTATTCAATTAGAAAAATACTCCTAAAATAGGACTCTATTAAGGAAATACTTTTGTAAATATTGAGATGTACGTTAAACTAGAGAACAAATCGATTTGCGTACTGGGAGAATATGATTGATGCTCATCTAACTTGATTCGATTGCATGTCTAGATTAGGGATGCTTGATTTTCTAATCCTCAACTTATTCACTGTTTTTGTCAGCATAATAAAATTTAACATATGTGTGTATATATATCTTCTTTGTTTTCATTCAAAATCATTCTTTAGGATCAAAATTTTTGCTCAGACGAGAATTAGTTGGATCAAAATCGAAGCTTTGTGATCACTATTATATTTTTTTTATTGTTTACAGGTCGTAGATGAATTTCGGTTGGCTTTGAAGAATTTCTTGTGTAAAAGTTAGGTTTAATTGTATTATTTTGTTATCTTTATTATCTTATTATTTTATTTTAATTTACAGATGCTAGATGAATGTGGGTCGGCTTTGAAAATTTTTTTTAGATAAAAGTTAGGTTTAATTATAGAGAAAATACCCAATTACCCCGCTGAACTATACCCAAAAAGGCTATGACACACCTCTAACTTAAAGGGGGTCCTATTACCCCCTGAACTAATTAAAAGTGTAATTTTGACACTCTTAGTGCCTATGTGGCACATACGTGGCACACACGTGTGCCTACGTGGACACTTCAGTGTGTTGTGCACATATGTGCCACGTAGGCACTAAGGGTGTTAAAATTACACTTTTAAATAATTCAGGGGTAATAGGACCCCCTTTAAGTTGAGGTCTGTCATAGCCTTTTTGGGTATAGTTCAGGGGGATAATTGAGTATTATTTATCATAATATCTCTATTAGTTTGTTATTTTATGGTAGTTTACAGTTCGTAGATGAATCTCGATCAACTTTGAGAAATTTTTGTGTGTAAAATTTAAGTTTAATTATATTGTTTTGATATCACTTTTAACGTATTTTTTTGTTGCAGTATGCAGGTGATAGATAAATGTTGGTGGGCTTTGAGGAATTTTTTTACGTAAAGGTTAGGTTTAGTTGTATTATTTTGATATCTCCATTATTGTATTATTTTGTTATTGTTTACATGTGGTAGATGAGTGTCAGACGACTTTGAGAAAATTTTTGTGTGTAAAGATTAGATTTAATTGTATTATTTTGATGTCTCTATCATTGTATTGTTTTATTGCAATTTAGAGATGGTAGATGAAAGTTGATCGACTTTTAAAAATATTTTTGGTAAAGGTTAGGTTTAATAAATAAATTCTCCATCTTTATATACTCAAAAGTTATTAAATTTAATTATTATATTCATCTTTATTATTTAAATAAATATCATATTCAATGTAATGTTTGAACTCATTAAAGTGAGGTACACGCACAAGGCGCGTACACCTAAACTAGTAGGTTAAAAAGTCACAAGGATCGGACGGCTCAATATCATCATTGACTAAAGTCAAATATTTAATGTTACATCATAAATATTTTAAATATAATTTATGTATTTTCTCAAAATTCAACCTCTTTACTATTTTTTAAGAAAAGCTATAAAGTTATCCTTTTAAGAAAATTTATTCAAATATTTCTATGTGGATAAATAAAAATAATTAATTCGGAAAGTTGAGTTTAAACAGTACATAAAATTGCCATACACAGGAAAAAGGAGAACAATTGTAGGATAAGAAAAAATTCAAAATCAACAGGTAGGTATATGAGAGATCAAAACTTAACCTAATTTGCTTACTCATTTGAATAACCAAACTTAAATCTAAAAAAAACATTTTGTTTATGTTAATTAGAAAATTTATATATTATATAGAATCAGATATCGTTTCTAGTGTTTTTAATATAAAAAAATTATAATTTTCTTATACAGTGACATAGAAGTGCATTTAATCTTCTTTCTATACTATCAAGTTTTTACTTCAATATCTTAAGTTACAATTGATTCTAGTTCTTTGGCCAAAGTTTCCATTATTAATCACTAAAAACATACTACTTATATGTACAAAATTATAATTAATAATAGAAAAATTCATTAGTTTCTTATATAGTCGCGACATTAGTAATGTGTATAATTTTTAAAATATTTAGTTAAATGACAATAAAATTTTATTTAATATTTTACAACTTTGAAATAAGCTACTTAAAACTTATTGTATCTACCAATGATTTGTTAGAAGAGACAAGGTATTGTATTGTATTGCAACAAATAATAACTTATATTTTATTGTATTGAAACTTTCTCAAGTTATAAAACATAGTGACGCCTTCACACGCCTCCCTCCTTTTTTAAAAATGATTTGTTTTGATTTGACAGGAAGTTTAAGAATTTTTTTTTTTTTGTATTTTGTGGTCTTAAACTAAAGTTATATCAAATGTTTGTAGATATCATTTAATTTTGTGGTCTCAAACATGACATATAAAAAGTTGCGAATTAAAATAACGTCATAAAAGAGAAAGGGAGCAATGGACTAAAAAGAAAAGTTGGTGGGAGTAATAAAAATAAGAATTTTTAGCTCTTTGCTCATGGGATCTGAAGCAAACGCCCTTACCTCCTACAAGGACAAGAATGTATGCATAGAACAAAGGTAAAAAGTTATTTCAGAAGCAATAAATTATTTTAACAAAAATGTTGAAAAAAGAAGTTAAAAGAAAAATGAGATATTTGACACATATATCACATTATATTACCTGAAGAATCCTCCAGGGTGAATCTGGCCATCGATGGGGATCAGCAACCTGAACAGAAGATATAGTTCCCATGAACCAGCTCATCATTGAGTCTTCAGTTTCAAAAGGCATCTTGAACCTCATTCCTGAGCACCAAGGGATCTGCAACGCTGCCTTCACACGTGACGCCTTCACAAAGAACTCTGGATTGCTAGAGTGGGGATAAAAGGTAACCTCAAAGGGATATTTGCTTGCTGCAAGATTTGCAGCTTCAATAACTGATTCTGCCTTCACTTTCCCTTTGTTCATCAAGTTGATCTCATCATTTGAGTTTGTATTTTCATATCTCATCAATTTATTTCCATCATCCTTGAGCAAAGCTGAATACCCTCCGCGTGGTGGTATGGCTAAGTTATCAATAGGTGGAATAAAAAAGTTATCGATAGGTGGAATACATTGAAAAGGAGTCTCAGGTCCATTGCCAATTCCTTTCTTTGCCCGGCGGATGCCTACACACAATTTCCCATTTTCAGACCTTAGAAACACAATGGAATCACCAGCGACGAGCTTTTTTTCATTCACAAAGTTACTCCAACCGGTCGTTAAAAGATGACGCCTTGGCTTTCCTCGGAAAATATGTCTAAATTCCCATGGCTTGCCATGAACATCCTTCACTGAGAGGTTCTGGACAGGAGGATCTGCAGCATAGTTCAAGAGAGGAAAGATGGTATCTGCACAATACTTGGGAACAGAAAAACCTCCACCATTATTCGCATCTGATTGCGTCAACGTTTTAGCAAATGAAGGGAACTTATCTGGGTTATCCAACCCAATTTTAGCAATTTCATCATCAACAGTTTGATCAACTTCATTATGACTAATAGGTGTCAACCTAATTTTGGCAAAAACTTCATCAGTTACTTGTTCTGCCATGTACGTAATATCTGAGACTCTACAAGGAATGTATGATGGAATCCTAATGTCATTCCTAAATTCCACATTTGCACAAGCATGCTCTGCGTGTCCTTGAGGAAAATAGAACACTGTCGAATTAACTGCAGGCATTTTTACCATCGTACCAGCACAAGCATGCCACAATTGAGAATCTAAGCACTTCTCCTCTTCGTCTCTTGAATCCATAAAAGTAATCATCTTGAAGAATGATCACCTCCTTAATTCATCACCCTATAATTTATTTTTATAGCTGCAATGGAAAATGTTGTTATAACGTAAAATATAATTAACAATACGAAAAACAAAATAAACCAAAAGAGAACGCTAAAGGTATATAAAATAAAATAAAATTCAGCCCAAACCGAGAATAAAATTCATACCTTCCTATATATGAAACAATCGGTATTCAGCAAAAGCATCTGAAATTGATTGAAGAAGTCAATTTCTTGACAATTTCATCCAAGAGAAAAAGGCATGAAATCTCAAAAAGTTTATTGAATTCCTGCAAATTTAACAAGAAAAAGAAATCAGACATTTGAATCATTAAGATATAAGGAGAAAACCAGAAAATAAAAATTCCAAAATCTTAAAGTCAACACCTACTATGACTCATCTAATTTGAGTACAAAACCATAATTCTTTTAGCAAGAAAAAGAACCCAAACTCCAATTTCACTTATCCAAGAATTAACTTTGACACTCTTTTTTTGAGCAGCCACATAAAAATAGCAGCAACTCACTAACAATTCTCCTAAAAAAACACAAGAATCAAGGCTGAAATGAAGGAAAAAAAGAAAAACAAGAAAGAGAACCCTAGAGAAAATAGGAAGAGGTGGAAAATAATAAAAATACTTGTCATCTGTATAAATATGTACTATTTACATGCATGTTGACATTTATCAATGTGTCAAAATATAGATGAAGTAGTTATTATTTATGGATTATTTTTATGGTTTTTTGTTGGCTGATAAAACATTTACTACTATATTTATGACCTTTTTCTTCGGATCTGAAGAACCTACCACAACAAGAAGGATACATTTCACAATATATATTTCATAATTTTTTTTTATTTAAAAAGATTAGCAATAATATATGTCTGAAAATCGGTGAATAGTTTATATTTATTTTAACTTTGCTATTAAATACTATTTATAATTATGTAATTCATTGTTTTAAACATTGAGTAAAATTACCATCATTATTTATTGTTGTTGTGCCAAGAGTGGACATGTACGGAGGGAGTATATTACTATGATATTAGGTGTAAATGTTTGAGGTGTCGTATTCATAATTTTTTCATTGATTAAAAAAATAATATATTTATTCTGTTGGATTTAATTGTAAGAAAAGATGGATTAGTTTAGTGTAATTATCCTGACAATTGATTATTTCAAGGTGCGGAAGTGAGTGAAGTCAACACTTAACATCTAAAAGAACTAAAAACAAGGCAAATGTTGTGCCTAATTAAGTAGGCATATTTCATTACTTTACTAATGAAAATAAAAGATTCAGTTACTAACCATATGATTAGGAGTAAGTTTACTGGTTTAACTAACTGAACTTTTGCCTAATCTCCAGGGTTAAAGTTTGGTTGTAGTACTTGGTAGATGCTTACTAGTAGGATTAACTATTAAGGCGTCTTTTGGTTTACAAATATAATTATAGCAATTTTGTCTTTCTGCTGCTAACAATAGTAAAAATCTTCTTAGTTTGTTTTGCTTCAATACATACATGATATTTAGAAAAATTGTCAACTTTTATGGTAGAAATCTATTGTTAGAAATAACATTATTGTGATCTAATCTATCATGTCACAAATATAATAGACTCAACAATTAGATAGAACTAGAAGTATACTTGCATTATTGACATTCTCTTGCTAACATTTGGTAAAAATAAACCTCTATTACGGTAACCCTTCTCAACCAAGTCTCTGCTTTCACACACACAAAAAATATATAATCAGCTGCAAAACAAGTTTGAGTCAAGTTTTGTTGAAGAAGTTCTCCAAAGACATGTTCAAGGCTAACATTTTTCAAAATTCATTCAAGAGGAATTTTATTCTTTACTGACAACTTCATCGGTAGTGAAATTATCCATGTACATACACTCGTTATTAATTAATAGACTCTTCAAAGTCGTGGACAACTCGTTATTGCCGCATATATAGGTATCGCAAAGCTTTGTCAGAAGTGTATCCAAAATTTTGAGAGAATGGGGTGCACTATTATGAAAATATTTTAAGCGTGGCTTCAGCCTTCACACATCTATATTTAAATATTTTTAGAAAAATATAACAATAATATATATGATCCAGGGAGAGGAGCATGAGTTCACGTAAATCCGGTGACCTCCATCTAGATATGCCCCTGCTTTATGTCTAGTACCGTTTGTTATCTATCAAGTTTGTCTCGACAATTATAACAACAATCACTTCATTACCCTCAATAAGGTGAGCTTGAACAAGAGATCGCCATTCCTTTATGAGCTTCACCTTTCGTTCTTTTATACAAATGACAACCTATTAGGTTTGTTGGCTTGTATGCGTCTACCATGATACTAGGGACCAGGTCCCTTATCAGTTTCTTCATCTAATAACAAAATGAATTTTATATAAGTTCGTTGTTGTAATAGGAACCTGGTGCCTCACCAGGTTCGATGATAAGAATGGAAACTGAAGAACAAATGAAAAGAAACTGAAAGTAGAGAAGATAAGATGTTTTACGTGGCTCCCATAAACTCCACTAACTCAAGCCAAAACATGATTACAGACTCCGGCAATGGCAAGTATTAAACTCTAAATCCTAACTCCTTGTAATAACTCAATTACAAGACTGATGCACTAACTCTACCACACTCCCACGTCGACTAACTCTAGCCAACACTTCTAGGTAACTCTATTCAGACTTGTGCAACAACTCTACCACACACTTTAAATCAACTAACTCTAGTTGACACTCTTAGGTAACTCTACCCAAGAGAAATACCATGAATGGTGAAAACAAACTTAACTAAAACAAAAGATGATTTGACTAACTCTAGTTAATATGACTCAACCTAAAAAGTTAGACAAGTGAAACATCTACTATCCTTTATAACATAAGAGTGGATTTATTTAAGAACTAAAGACACAAGACTCAAAAATACAACAAAGACTAAAGCAACAATTCGATCAGGTCCTTTTGTTGAAATGAACAATGTTCTTTTTATGAGAGTGACTTTTGCTTTGAAAGATAAATCTTTTGAGCTTTTTACAAAAACTAGATTTTTCTCTTGTAATTTTAGCTTATAAAAGAAAGAGTAAAACCTAGGCATCATCCTATTGGTCGAGGTTGGATAGGCCTATTGCACTTCTGTTGTAGTGACACCAACCACCTGCAGAAAAGTAAAACTTTACAGTTGTTCCAAGTTGACTTCAGAAGTCAACGACTGAAGGACCTGGTCCCTCATCTGGCCCTTATGAGGGAAAACCTAGAAAGTTTCTTATTGACCGAGATAAAAGCTGATCCTCCTCTGCTACTGTGCATCAACTTTTCTGTAAAAAGTACAACTGCCAGTTGTACTGTTGACTATCAGAACGTTCATCGACTGATGGATCTGGTCCCTCATTTGGTCCCTATGGAATAAGACTCATTTGAGGAATAATTACAACTTATTTTTCTTTGGTCCCTATGTGTGTGTACTTGGTTCTTTATCTGGTCCTTCAATAGGTTTGTCAAATCATCAAAACAAAGCATACTACCGTAGTAACTGTGCATCATCAATTTTTCCTTTTTTGATGTTTACAAACACATGAAATAAGTTTCTTTTTGAAGACCAGATTTATCCAAAATTATCTAAACATACTCGACTTCATAAACTAGTTCCATTTTTCTACGACAATGCTTCCAAACACTAGTTGACCATGTACTCATGCATCTTAGGTACCAGGTCCCTCCGATAAGTTTGTCAATCATTAAAACTACATATAGATTAAGGTTTTTCACAGATGAAGTAATGTACTTTTTGACCCTTGAATTGAATCTCTAACTTGTTGAAGCAATTCTACACCTTTACATTATTTTTTCAAGATCTTCTTCTGACTTGTTGGAGTAATTCTACACCTTCACGCTTCTTTTTTTCAAGATATTCTTCTGTTTATCTTTAAAGTATAAGAAAATTTCACAATATTAACTTTCAAAGAGTTAGAAAAAAAGAAGTCCCTCTTATTTTTGATACAAGTGCAACTAGCTCAAGACCATTCACACGTAGCCAAGCTCGGGAGTTACAAAAACACCAAGCCATGTTCATGAAAATGACCGTGTGTGAGTGTGTAATTAATCCATCTAAGGGATTTCATGTTTTGAAGTGTGAAGAGGGGCTTTGAAGGGTAAGTTTATTACACTCGAAAACAACCCAAGACCAAGGCAAGAATAGTCATTTTTTTATTTTGTAGTGTACTCTATATAGACAATGTTAAGGTTATTTCTCTCACTTATTTTTCATTATTGATATCTTACAATTTAAGACTTGTAATATTTGAGAACTTCTGTCCCCATTGAGAAGTCCAAATCGTAGATCATAAGTGTGGTGACACTTGAGTTGTATCTTGGGTAGAAACTTGGGTTTTGAGGGATTTTGAGTTCCTTTTGATCTAAGTAAGAACTTGGTGTTAACATATTTTAGTCTTAGGGTCCTTTCTTGTTGTTAGGGTTCTTAGAATCTAGGATGTTTCATGTCAAGTTTCTATCCTTCTACTTGTAATCTTGTAACCTTGTTGTTTTGAATCTTGATATGGTGAAGTCGTGTGAGGCCTTTTCGATTCACCTTTGTAATCTTGTGATGTTAATGTTTGTATCTTGAAATCTAGTGAAGCAGCGTAGGGCCTTTTTCAATTCACTAGTGTTGTTGACATCTTGTTGTTCTTGTTGTTTGCTTGTTTCTCTTGTTGTATATTTGATCTTGTATTATTTGGTATCAGAGCTCAAGACTTGATTTTGTTCTCACAAAATAAATCTTGAGAAAATCTTACCAAAGTTAGAAACATTATGTTGGTGTTGGACCTTGGCCAAAACTTGTAGTCTTGTGGTGTTGACTTGGACAAGTGTTTTGTGACTAGATCTAGTAGATTTTTTACTTGTTTAGTGTGTTTTTAGTGTTTCTTTCTTTCTCACCAACACTAAAAGTGTCTAGATCTAAAGTTGAACTTATAATATTGACTAATGTTATGGTGACTTGAAGTTGGCCGTGTGTTGAGCCTTGTTGTTGAAGATTGGTGGACGATTGGTGTTGTTATTGCTGTGTTCTTGAGAAGTTGTTGTTATGTTCTTGAAGGTTTGTTGATGTGTTCATCTTGTTCTTCATCTATTCTTATAACTTAACCAACAAAAAGTGCAACATAGATTCAAAAAAGGTAGAGATAAAAGTTATAAAGCTTGTTGTGAGAAGACTTGAACTCATCACTTCCTAGACTTGACATCTACTTTTCAATTACTTTTTCTTGTTTCAAGGACCTTTTTTTGTGGGACTAGTACAAGTCAAGTCTCATTTTTTGGGATTGAACTTACAAAGGACTCAAGACTTATACTTTCCCTACAAAACCAATTGTCTTCCATTCCAAATTGTATGAAGATTGAAAATTCAAATTTGTGACTAAAATTGTGTGGGACCAAGATAAATTGTATGCTGCCACGTCACCCTTGCTACTGTACGCGTCAAAATTAAGCTTAAGTTTGGACTTTCTAGTTTTTAATTGTTGATTCTTAGTTTCATTAGTTGATCTTAGAACTAATTAACTAGCTAGTAAACTCCTACTAGGTTGTCAATTATTCCTTTGAATTCTTTAGTTTGTGTCAATGTTTACTTGGGTGCTTTTATCTTTTGAATACATTGTTACTTCTTAGTTCTAGTCTGACGAGAATTCTTTGAGTCTTCAAACAAGTATCTACTTCGGACAAGAGCATACTCATACCTTTAGGATTCACGAGTTACTAGCCAATTTACAACACTTGTGGAACTAAAAGTGTGAGGTGATCCAAAAGAGTATGAGTGAAGAGAGGTTTACACTAACTTGTTTGTTGATTTTGTAGGTAATACATTGTAATGGAGGGAACGACCTCTCAAATCGTGGGCAACAATGATACCAATATCCTCATGGCTTCTATTGAGGGCCTCAACCGAACTTTGGAAAGAATTCAAGTGAGTCTTGGGAAGTTAGAAACGGATGTGTCTTCGGTGAAGGGGGATGTAACATCATTGAAAGGGGAAGTGACAACTATGAGTGGGAGGTTGGAACATGTGGAGAGTCAAAGGAACTCTCGCCCTACAACTCCTCAACACTACCATGTTTTTTCAAGTGGACATGACCAAAACACTTTTTGTAATACCCCGGAAAATTTTTCGTTGAAATTTTGTGCGTAAACGTGTTAGGTTCTATCTTCTAGAATGAATTATAAATTTTACGTGTGTAATGTCTTAGATTATGACCCACCATTGCGTAGAGTATCAAATAATATTTCCAACGATATGTGGATCATCCAAAACGGATACCCGAGCGACGAGTTATGAATATTCCGATCGACCCGTGAATAGTAGTGAACAATAAAACGTGCAGAAAAAAAAAGTACTGAGGCTTGGCATATTTTTTCTCCAACTTTAAATGATCATAACTCCTTGTACATAATGATCTGGGTGATATACTATATATCAACAGAAAGCTCTGCGAGTTCTCTTTCCGATGAAATTGGTTTCACCCAATTTATCTATCGGAGCAAAAAGTTATGGTTGATCTACTTCAGCCTATCAAATGTGAATTTTTGGGTCAACTTCAAACAATCATAACTCCTTGTACACGATGATCTGGGTGAGATACTATATATCAACGGAAATATATGAGAGTCCTCTTTCTAATGAAATTGGTTTCATCCAATTTGGATATCAGAGTAAAACGTTATGGTTGATCTACTTCAGCCTATCAAATATGAATTTTTGGGTCAACTTCAAACAATCATAACTCCTCGTACACAATGATCTGGGTGAGATACTATATATCAACGGAAAGATATGAGAGTCCTCTTTCTAATGAAATTAGTTTCATCCAATTTGGATATCGAAGTAAAACGTTATGGTTGATCTACTTCAGACTATCAAAACAGTCCACCAAAGGACAGATTCGAGAATTATTTGTTTTTTAGGGGCGTTTTGGTCATTCCCCCTCACCCAAAATCCATCCAAATCCTATATTAAATCCTATTAGAAGTATTATATGTTATATTTCATCAAATTCCCTCAAAAAGAAAACCCTAAGCTCCTACATCCAACTTCAAGAACCTCCAAAGTTCACCATTAATTCTGCAAATTTATTCAAGATTCCAAGTTCCTAGTTCAAGAACTCTAAGAACCATCATTCAAAGGCACGATTAACATCTCAAAAATGAGTATCGATCTAAAGTTCATCATTCAAGGTATGTAGGTTTTTCAACAAGAACTCTCTTTCGTTCTTGTGCCCAAATTGATTTTTCTTTTATGAATATACATGATTTTACATGTTTTGATATGAATTTGAAGCATGAATTTATACCCTATATGATTTTACATGAGATTATGATACTCTCTATGTTTTGAAAGTTGAATTGAATGAGAATGATGACATTTTTGTACATAAAGCTGAATTTTTCCAGATTTTAAAGTAAGTTATATATATTTATGATGAAAAGCATGAATCTTAAGAAAATTTAATATGATTTTGATGTATGAGACCTTGAGTCCTAATTGGAATTGTACTTTGAGAAATTATGTACTATAAGCACAATGAGATTTGAATCCCAAAGCTAATTTTCTTTACCAAGATGTATGATTATAAAGCTGAAATTTTAAGTTTTAAGTGATTATTTTTGTGCTTATGTCATAAAGTATGAAACTTTGGAAGGTTTTATGGTGATATTGATGTATGGGTTTTTGGAACCCTATTTGAGATTTTTATTTTGAGAAAATCATATGTTATAAACACCTTGAGTTTGAATATTTGAGATGTTTTGAATGATTTGACCTTTTGGTCGTGAATGAGTTATTTTGAACTCGACTGTGAAAGAAATCCACGTTTTTATTGATTATGATAAAGGGGTAGCAAATTGGCTCCCGATGAAAATTGTTGAAGTGTTTATTGTGGATTTTCTTTAATGTGAGCCTGAGGCTGATTTAAATTTTTGAGCTAAGTCCGGGAGTAATCTTTAGCACCGAGTGAGAGTTATAAAGTAACCTTACTTCCCTAGAACTACGTGCCCCCATAAGATGTGATCCTGAGGCTGATTTATATAGTGATCACTAGTGTTTTTGAATTGATACTGGAAGTCCTACTCCGATGGAAAGGATATGATGACTCTCCCCAATGTGGGTTGTACGTTGGACTCCATGTAGCTCACATGGTTTATGTCGGTTATAGGATTTCCTAATGTGTGTGTGTGTACTCTTCTATCTGAGATGAAAACATATTTGCTTAAAAGGCTGAGTTTGAGAAAGTCATTATTCTTAAAAGATTTAAGGAATATATTCTAATGAGAATTGACATGAGATTTGATTGTTTTGATGATTTGAAATTGAGATGAAAGTGAATTGAGAACGTATTGTAATGACTCACTTGTTTGACTTTACATGTATTATTCATCCATGATTTTGATGATTTAATTCGAGCTAAGTGAGTCATCTATATCAGCATACATAATTTTATAAACCGTGATGATATTAAGATATTATTTTATATATACATTGCACCCCCATATGCTCGGTATCTTTCCATGGTACTGACTCACATATTCGTATGTGGGCTGCATTTTCTCAGAATGTAGGTACAAGGTATAGTTGTACCTTTGGATCCAGTCAGTTCATGGTATCCAGTCAGCAGGTGATGAGTCCTTTTGATTCAAGGGCTTGGGTTAGTTATGCAGAGTTTATAGTGTTGTATTTTCTTTATTCAGTCGTATTGAGTTGAGGTTGTTGGGAGTCATGACCCGGCTACCTACAGTCAGTACTAGTAGAGGCTTCATAGACAGTCAGTAGAAGTTGATGTATTTTGTTTCAATTTTGGTTGTAAAGGCAAAATTGTAATCCTGTAAAATTCCATTTTTGTATCGATCAGATTCAGAAAGGAGTTAATTTCTGCTGATTTGTATGGATTTGTATTTTTATTCAGTTTCTTATGAGTTATGCCAGTAGAAGGGTTAGCTTGGGGTCACTTCTGACCCTAAGCACCGTGTGACGTCTCGGAACCCAATTTCGGGGCGTTACACTTTTGCTACCATTTTCCCCGAAACCTCAATCCCAATGCTCAATCCACCAAGACCACCACTAAATGCCGTAATCCAAGCTACTCCCTACCCACAAGACTGAGACTTCAATAGGTCATTTCATTCATAATCTCCCCAAGTCCCACAAAAAGGACTTGGTCGTCAAATACCTCCACTAAATCCAAACCATTCTTTCCAAGCTTCACTAAACCAAAGACCACAACCTCCATAAAATCTAATTCCTCCAAATCAAGTTCCAAATAACCAAAATCGTCCCGTCCACTTTGAGGAATTTGGTAGAAAGGACTATGAAGGGTATGGAGCCCTTGATGATGCTTACATGAGGGGGGATGAGATGAGAGGAGGCCGTGTAGACCTAAAAAGTTACCGAGGGTATGGGTAAAGGGTAAATCATCACCAAGAGAGAGACATAGGTATCAATACCATCAACTTGAGCCTACCTATATTTAAGGGTGAAAGTGATCCCGAGACCTACCTTAATTGGGAATCGGCATGTGATAAGGTTTTTTAAGTTAATGAAATCTAGGAAAAAATGAAAAATTGTTATGCAATAGCTCACTTTGAGGGTTATGCTAACACTTGGTAGGAATACGTCAAACGGTTTGGTAATGAGTTGATATATGAGCAACCACCACCTTGGTTTAGGTTGAGGTATCTTATGAGACAATGGTACCTTCCCGAGAGTTATAAACATGAATTGCTTGCTAGGTTGTACAACTTGCGACAAGGGAGCAAAAGTTTGATGGAATATTATAATAAGTTTCAACAACTCATGTTGAAGCTTGATCATTGGGGGAAAAAAATTAGCCATGACATCATTTGGTTCAAGTGTGGGTTGAACAAACAGATCTCCACTCATTTGACACTTCATAAGTTTGATACCATTGGTGGTATTTTCCAAGTGGCTCTTAAGATTGAAAGGGAACTTAAAGGGAGGTCTTTGTTCAAGGCAAGGGGACAATCAATCTCGGGTTGGCCTAGAAGCAAATAGATGGCTCAATCCTCCTCAGGTTTTCCCAAAAATAAGGACCAACCCATCACTACAAGGCTGCCCGAGCCCAAAACAGTCCATAAATTCCCTCTAAAGTAAGAAGCTCACAAGTATCCTAATCCTAAAGGGTTCCAATATTTCAAGTGCCAAGGTTGGAGACATAAAGTCAATGAATATCCAAATCGATGCAATGTGATCCTAAAGAAAGGAAGGTTGTATTAACTTGGTGAGGAGGTGAGTGTTGAAAGATAGAAGAATGAGGCCGAGCCTCAAGATGGAGAGAAAATCGAGGGTGATCCACATGATGATGATGGGGAAGTTGTTTATCTGTAAGAAGGAGAGTGTGTGGTCCTGAACTTTATAGTGAGGCGTGCCATGATTAGTAAGACAATTGATGATCCTAGCCAAAAGGAGAATCTATTTCATACTAAGTGCCTTGTAAAGGGCAGTGTGTGTACATTGGTGATAGATAGTGGTAGTTGTGCAAATGTTATTATTGCCATGGTGAACTTCTTGAAATTGCCGACTACACCTCATACTAGCCCTTACAAGTTGCAATGATTGAATGAATGTGGTGAATTGAAGGTCACAATGCAATGCACGATATGATTTAAGGTGGGAAATTATCATGACAAAGTGCTTTGTGACGTGATACCGATGCAAGCTTGTCACTTGTTGTTAGGTAGACCTTGGCAATACAATAGGTCTACTAAGCATAATGGAAGGTCTAATTGATATACTCTTGAGAAGGATGGCCGAAAGGTCACAATTCACCCTCTCTTGCTATCACAAGTAAATGAGTTACACCAAAAGATGAGAGAATTGAAGGAAAAGGAAAAGAAAACTGAGAGTGTAGAAAAAAAAAAGAATACGAGGGTGGGGTAGTGAAGGAATCCGGGGCTTCCTCAACATCAAATGGGAGAGAAAATATGGTGATATTGGTTAGAAAGAAAGAACTCTTCATGGATCATGATGAGGACACACCTATGCTTCTCTTGGTTCATTGTTTAAACACTAACCTTACTACTTCTTCTATTTCTCCTTTGATTTCTCTTGTGTTGCAGGATTATGAAGGTGTTTTCCCTAAAGAACTTTCGTAAGGGTTTCCCCCACTTCAGGTTATTGAGCATCAAATTGACTTTGTGTCGGGTTCACAATTGCCAAATAAGCCAGCCTATAGAAACAACTTTACGGACACCAAAGAACTACAACAACAAGTTGAAGAACTTCTTAACAAAGGATACATCAAAGACAGCATGAGTCCATGTGCGGTTTTGGTAGTATTAGTACCAAAGAAGGACGAAACTTGGCGCATGTGTGTGGACTGCCGAGCCATCAATAAGATTACGGTAAAATATCGTCATCCTATTCCTAGATTAGATGACATGCTTGATGAGTTGAATGGTTCTTATATATTTTCTAAGATAGATCTTCGGATTGGTTATCACCAAATTCATATGCAACCCGGTGATGAATGGAAAACCACCTTCAAGACCAAATTTGGTCTCTATGAATGGATGATTATGCCATTCGGTCTAATCAATGCTCTAAGTACTTTCATGCAGCTAATGAATCATGTAATGAAGCCTTTTATTGGAAAATTTGTTGTTGTTTATTTTGATGATGTCTTGGTATATAGCAATTCCATAGATGAGCATGTATTGCATTTACGAAGTGTCTTTGATGCGCTTAGAAAAGAAAAGTTGTATGCCAATCTTGAAAAGTATTCCTTTGGTGTTAATGAAGTTGTTTTCTTGGGTTTTGTTGTTAGTTCAAGAGGGGTCTAAGTGGATGAATCCAAGATAGACGCTATAAAAAATTAGCCAATCCTACAAACCATTGGTAAAGTAAGAGGCTTCCACGGGTTGGCTAGTTTATATAGATGGTTTGTCAAAGAATTTAGCACCATAGCCACCCCGTTGACCGAGGTTATTTGAAAAAATCAACCCTTCAAGTGGGGTGAAGAGCAAGCTAAGGCTTTTGAAGCCTTGAAAGCTATACTCATTTCCATGCCTTTGCTACGATTGCCCAACTTTGGTAAGACGTTCGAAGTTGAATGTGATGCTAGTAAGGTAGGCATAGGGGCTGTTTTGATGCAAGACTTAAAACCCATTGATTATTTTAGTGAAAATCTCAAAGGTGCTACTCTAAACTACTCCACATATGATTTAGCGTTGTATGCCTTGATTAGAGCATTGGGCAATTGGCAACACTACTTGTGGCCCAAGTAATTTGTGATCTGAATGGACTATGAATCCTTGAAACACCTAGGGGACTAAGACAAGATTAACAAACGGCATGCCAAATGGGATTGAGTTTCTAGAAACCTTCCCTTATGATATTCAATACAAGAAGGGTAAAGACAATGCGGTTGTCGATGCCTTGTCTAGAAAACATAGACTTGTGTCCACTTTATCTTTAAATTTAATGGGTTTTGAGAGCCTAAAGGCATTGTATACCGAGGACCCTCACTTTGCTCTTATCTTTAGGGAATGCGAAGAATTGAGTAGGGATAAGTGGGTTTCGGATAGGGGTTCAAATCCCTATGCCAAGTTTGATGGTTACTTATTTAAAGGTAGACGATTGTGTATACCTTCTATCTCTTGAAAAGAGTTGTTTATAAGGGAAGCATACGATGGCGGTATAATGGGCCATTTTGGGATTTATAAGACCCTCGGGATATTGGAGGAGCAATTCTATTGGCCTAGGATGCACAAGGATGTGGCTAGGATTGGCGGCCAATGTGTAGATTGCAAGGGAGACAAGTATCTTATCCTACCTCACGGGTTGTATACCCCACTTCCCACTCATTTACGCCCTTGGCTTAATATATCTATGGATTTTGTGTTAGGATTGTCGAGGACTAGACGAGGTAGGAATAGCAATTTTATTGTGGTTGATCGATTTTCTTAGATGACACACTTTATCCCTTGTTCAAAAAGTGAATATGAATCAAGTGTGGCTTCTTTATTTGTTGAAAATATTGTCAAATTGCATGGTGTTCTGAGGACCATTGTAAGTGATAGGGACTCTAAGTTCCTTAGTCACTTTTGGAAGTCAATGCAGGGTAGGCTTGACACTAGATTGCTATTCTCTACATCTTGCCACCCACAAATCGAGGTTGTAAATAAGACTTTGGGTTATATGTTACAATTAATGGTTAAAGGCAAAATGACTTCATGGGAGGACCACCTACGTTTGTTGGAATTTGCATACAGTCGGGTTATACACTCAAGTATGGGAATGTCTCCCTTTGAGTGTGTATACGACATCACCCCCCTCACCCCTTTGGATTTAACTCCTTTACCAAGTGATCTTATGATTAGCTTAGATGGAAGCAAGAAGGTCGAAGCCATGAAGAAATTGCATGAGAAAATGAGGCAAAAACTTGAGAAGAAAAATCAAGAGATTGCTAAGAGAGCAAACAAGGGGAGAAGAAAACTTATTCTTGAATCGGGTGATTGGGTTTGGGTGCACCTTAGAAAAAACCGGTTTCCTTCATAAAGGAAAACCAAGTTGATGCCGAGGGGTGATGGTCCCTTTCAAGTACTTGAAAGAATCAATGATAATGCCTATAAAATTGACCTTCCTCCGAAGTATCAAGTGCACAACACCTTCAACATATGTGATCTCTCTCCTATTGCCATGGTTGAGGATGAACATCCACCAAATTTGAGGACAAATTCCCTTTAAGATGGAGAGGATGATACAAGTGCAACTAGCTCAAGACCATTCACACATAGCCAAGCACAGGAGTTACAAAAACTCCAAGCCATGTTCATGCAAATGACCATGTGTGAGTGTGTAATTAATCCATCTAAGGGATTCCATGTTTTGAAGTGTGAAGAGGGGCTTTGAAGTGTAAGTTTATTACACTCCAAAATAGCCTAAGACCAAGGCTAGAATGGTCATTTTCCTTTCATTTTATGGTGTACTATATATAGACAATATTAGGGTTATTTCTCTCACTTATTTTTCATTATTGATGTCTTACAATTCAAGACTTGTACTATTTGAGAACTTCTCTCTCCATTGAGAAGTCCAAACCGTAGCTCACAAGTGTGGTGACACTTGAGTTGTATCTTGGGTAGAAACTTGGGTTTTGAGGGATCTTGAGTTCCTCTTGATCTAAGTAAGAGCTTTGTGTTAACATCTTTTAGTCTTAGGGTCCTTTCTTGTTGTTAGGGTTCTTAGAATCTAGGATGTTTCATGTCAAGTTTCTATCCTTCTACTTATAATCTTGTAAGCTTGTTGTTTCGAATCTTGATATGGTGAAGCCGTGTGGGGCCTTTTCGATTCACCTTTGTAATCTTGTGATGTTAATGTTTGTATCTTGAAATCTAGTGAAGCCGTGTGGGGCCTTTTCGATTCACCTTTGTAATCTTGTGATGTTAATGTTTGTATCTTGAAATCTAGTGAAGCCGTGTGGGGCCTTTTTCGATTCACTAGTGTTGTTGACATCTTGTTGTTCTTGTTGTTTGCTTGTTTCTCTTATTGTATATTTGATCTTGTATCATCTTTGGAAGGATTTGTCTCCTTGGTCTTCGTGTGATCAATTAGTTCTTCAAGTGTCAAGTTTGTCTTCCTATGCTGAAGTTGGTTATTGTAATCACTTTAGTTAACCATATTATACATGGATAGAAAATTTTATATGTGTTTTTTTAACATAACATTTCTATGAGTCTTCAAATCATTTAGAAGATAATCAGACGTAAAAATACACAATAAATTAAATTAATAACTAAGAATATAACAAATAACTTTCTACAACGTGTCAAAATACACCTAAATTGTAAAAAGGCCCATCAATGTATATAGATTAAATCCTTCACCAATTAATTAGAAAATATCAATGAAAAAGGACATAGGGAACTCGTCCTATTAATTATTTAACACTTCTTACCATTTATTGATCCTTCACCAATTAATTAGAAATCGTTCACCAATTAATTAAAAATATCAATCATTTATCGATGTATATAGATGAATAAATTTCACTATTAGGAGCAGGGTGGCAGTGTTGACTGTCCATGGAAGAGATACTAGGACAAAATAACACACAATGATGCATATGCGTTGTACCGTACTGTAAGAATTGAAACACTTGTGGTTAATTAATCGTTTTACAACTTGGAAAGATTTGTGCTGTAAGTCAACATACAAATTGTATTCTTTGACTTGTTATGTATTAGTATTACTTATAATTTACCATTTCTTCGAATTTGTCCAATCATAACACGATGAAAGTCTCCGATTATAGCATGACGCGCTGCTTCAATGACTCAATATATGAAAAAGGGTCATCTCTATAACTTTTACAATGTTTATGTATTTGGGGATACATATATATAGAGATATAATAATTTGAATTGCTATTCTTATTCAAATCATTACACCTAATGGATAAGGCTTTTGACCATCCTACTTGAGAATATATAAAGAATCAAGTTAATGTAACGATATGTATGAAACTAAGCGCTTGAATAATCTTATCGGAAACTAATTTAGAATTTAATATTATGAATCATCTAATTTAGAATTAGAAACTAAGCTTCTAAATCATTTGATCAAAGGAAAACTTATAATTTAAAGTTAATAGGTACAACTTGATCTATATATATACATTTTCTAATTAATTTTTTTTCCATGTGTCAGCATCGTCTGCCACTCCTCTTGGTCTGTCTCTTCGAACAATATTTGAGGAGCAATTTTTGTTCAAGGCCTTGAGAAATTATATCGTGCAGTTAGATAAAAAATTAATATACATACATATTATATATTGAGTTCTTTAAACTTTTTGGCATATTTATTTTTGTATATTTTGATTCTTCTTAATGAAAATTCGATTTGGGCACTTACCATTGCCTTCTGAAATCATGTTCATGCATGATCTTGTCTTAAATCTTGATACATTGTTATGCAGTAAAATCAAACAATATCTAAAAAGGACTCTTTAACCATATCCATATATCTGCCTGCAAACTTACCCTACACCTGATCCTCCCAATTTATATCTTTTATTTGGTAAGAAATAAAAAATAAAAAATAAAAAAATGGGCTCTTTCGCTATTATCTTTTACATCTGAAAGGCCTCTTGAATTGTAATTCAAAGGAACTATTTGGACTTGTGATATAAAATTATTTGACATGAAATTGAATATATGTCAGGACCCAAAAATGGGGTCATAATGGTACTTGTCGCGGTCCAATCGTGACAAGTAAGCCAATCACTAAACAATACCAAAAAATCAACAAAAATAAAAATAGTAAGATGAGACTTCTAGAGTGAAGTCAGGCCAATCACCGAATATAATTAAACAAAAATCTGAAGAAGTAACATAAATCACTCAAAATCTGGTGTCATAATATAAAAGCATCTAAATACAAATCTAAAACTGAAAAAACAAAATCTGTTTGATCCAAATAAAGACATAAATAAAATATAATGAGATTTGGAATCTGCCCTGGATACTAGAACGACCCAGTACCTAGAATCTGATCAACTCTGCTCGCAAACCTCAACCGCCACTACTAAAAAAAAATAGGAAAATCGATCACATGTGGTTGATTTTTATTTTTTTTAAGAAGCGATCACATGTGGTCGATTTTATATTTTGAAATTACAAAATAATCATTTGAATAATTTTTATATTAATTATTATTTCTTTTACGAAAAAAATAAAAAAAATAAAAAAATCAATCACTTGTGGTTGGTTTTTAATTTAAAAAAAAAAGAAAATATTTTTAAAAAATCGACCACTTGTGGTCGGTTTTATTTTAAAAATATAATTAATTTTTTTTAAAAAAAACGACCACTAGTGGTCGGTTTTGGAATTAAAAAATAAAAAAGTAAATAATTTTATAAAACCGACCACTTGTGGTCGATTTTGTAATTAAAAAAATAAATAAAAAAAATTATTTCGGAAAACGACCAATTGTGGTCGGTTTTTATTAAAAAATAATTATACGTTTAATCTAATATATTACTTTTGGAAATTACACTGATCACACGTAGTCGATAACCAATATAATAATAATAAAAATCAATCAATCTTAGATTTTGTAAAAATATTATACTAAAAATATATCAAATAAAATTAACAAATTACTATAAACATAATCTTTATCTTTTACTTATGCTTCAATATATAAAATAAATATTTTCCTTTGTATATACGTTAAATAACGTTAAACATGCATAATCTTTGTATAATGAATATGTGTATATATTTATCATACCATTGAGATAATGATATTATACTACTATTGCAGTTATACTAATGTAATGTACATATATAACCGATAATTCATCAGAATATTATGATTGTGTTCTATTATGAGGTAATATACTTGTAGATGTGATGTATATATAGTACACATTCAAGAGTTCATATATATAAATATATATATATATATATATATATATATATATATGATGTAGTGATCGATCGACATCATGATGTAGTAAAAAACTAGTAGAATATATCCAAACATATTGAATACCTTGATTTGAAATGATAGAAGTAATAATATACTGTACGTTGAAGTTATATTGATGTAAGCTAATCAAATTAATCGACAACTCATCAAAGTATGTATATGAAATAAGCCACATTATATTATTGGATAATATACTCGTGTACATATGTGATGTATATAGTTCGTATTTAAAACTTGATATAGTCGATAATGTGTATATGTGTGTGTATGTATAGGTATATATATAGTATAGACATATTATATAGTGAAGGTATATTAATGACATAAGATAAACTAACAGATAATTCATCTGATTATATGTGAAATACGTTGTATATTATTATGGGATAATAAAATCGTGTATGTGATGTATATAGTACGTATTTGAAAGCTAATAGCCAATTGAATATATTTATATATACACATATATCTCGTGTAGTGACGTATGCAATAATCGAAAGCTCGATAACAGAATCTATATATCAAAATATTTTGAATAATATGTTGATATCATACTATTGAGGAAATAGATATACTATTTTGTGTCAATGTAGACATGCATATATTGTTGAAGTTTTAATAACGTAAGACAAGTAATCGATAATTTATCTGATTAACATGTTATATTACGAGGTGTGTATATATATATATATATAATATCGTATTTAAAAGCTAATTAATAAAAAAATTATCGTAATTTACAAAATTCATTGATATTATTATACGATTGAGAAAATATACTACTCGTGTTAATGTGATGATAAAATAACTAATTATCTGATTTATATATATATGAATTGTATTAAATTATTTGGATGTTGTTATAAATATTATAGAATTTATTAAAATTTTAATTTATTAATTTATTTTGTAATTTATTAAACTTTAATTTGTCAACAATTTTGTAAAAACCGACCATATGTGGTTGGTTTTTAAAAATATTTTCAGAAAACCGACCACATTTTCTATTAATTAAAAACAATTATTAAATACATTTAACCCGACCTGACCTACAAAACAAAACAACAAAACACACACACTCGACCAACACAAAAAACTCAGCAACATCCACCAACACATGTGATAAACACACACAACACACATATCGCGATCCAGCGATGGCAGTGCGGAGAACTGAAGTTCCGGCTACGGTAGCTCGGTCAGCTTCTCCGGCGACTCCAATTTGTGATTTGTTCTCTTCTTTTCTAACTTCCTCTTTCCCTCTCATTTACTAAATAACACACACAAAAACCTAGTTGCGATTTTAAGTCTTAGAAATGTGAATTGTATTACAAGGGATTTGTTGGATTCAGCTGCAGGAGCAAGACCTTAGCTCAAACTTTCATAATTCATTGTCGTTTTTACTATTTCTTTTTAATTTTTTTGGGGGAAATCTTATTCCTATTCCTTCGCTCAAGTTTTTTCTTGTGGTAATTTGAGTTTTGGTATAAAAGACCAGCATTTTGACAAAATAAGGAAAAATGTTAATTTTATCTATTAATTTCAAATTATCAATAATTAGTTTTAAAGTCGAAATGGTAGCAGTGCATTGTCTGGTCCTTCGATTTGTGTTATTGTTGTTGTTAGTCAGAATGAAAGTCATAAATGTGATATCTTTTACTAAATTGTTGCAATTATTTAAATGAAAGATTATTCTTTCTAATAAGTTTACTGTTTGACATAATCCAAATTCGGGAAAAGGATTGCTTTGCTATTTTTCCGGTGACCGCTTATCTCTTTCTCTTTAATTTAGACCAAGCAAAGGTAAGTTGATTTATATCCATTTTCTTATAATGAAGTCTTTAAATGTAGTTTAGTTTGGGATTGTTTGCTGTAGAAGGCATTGAAAGCTATAAGAATTTTGTGATGATTATATGGTGTGAGAGGGACATGCGACGCCCCTACTTATTTGATTTATTACACTTGTTCAATTGTTTGACTTATACTATAAATGAATATGTTACTTGAAAGGGATTAAGTGTAGTTACTTGAAGGTGAACTTTTATTTTGAATTTTGTTGAAGCGTAGGTACTTGAAATGTGAAGTTTTTATTTTGAATTTTTCTATGCTTGGTAAATTGATTAAGTGTAGGTAGTTGAAACCTGAATTTTTGTTTTGAATGTGGTTTAGTTTGGTAACATGTGAGATGACTTAGTGACTTGAAATTGATTAAGTGTAGGTACTTGAATTTTGAATTTTTGTTTTGAATATAGTTTAGTTTGGTAGCATGTGAGGTGACTTAGTCACTTGAAATTGATTAAGTGTAGGTAGTTGAAAGGTGAATTTTTGTTTTGAATGTGGTTTAGTTTGGTAGCATGTGAGGTGACTTAGTCACTTGAAATTGATTAAGTGTAGGTAGTTGAAAGATGATTTTTGTTTTGAATGTGGTTTAGTTTGGTAGCATGTGAGGTGACTTAGTCACTTGAAATTGATTAAGTGTAGGTAGTTGAAAGGTGAATTTTTGTTTTGAATGTGGTCTAGTTTGGTAGCATGTTAGGTGACTTAGTCACTTGAAATTGATTAAGTGTAGGTACTTGAAATGTGAATTTATCATTTTGAATGTGGTTTAGTTTGGAGACTTGGGTGGTGACTTAGTGACTTGAAATTGATTAAATGTAGGTAGTTGAAAGATGGATTTCTGTTTTGAATGTGGTTTAGTTTGGTGACTTGGGTGGTGACTTAGTGTCTTGAAATTGATTAAGTGTAGGTACTTGAAATGTGAATTTATCATTTTGAATGTGGTTTAGCTTGGTGACTTAGATGGTGACTTAGTGACTTGAAATTGATTAAGTGTAGGTAGTTGAAAGGTGAATTTTTATTTTGAATGTGGATTAGTTTGGTAATTTGTGTGGTGACTTAGTGACTTGAAATTGATTAAGTGTAGGTACTTGAAATGGGATTTTTTGTGTTGAATGTAGTTTAGTGTGGTAAATTGGGAGGTGACTTAGTGACTTGAAATTGATTAAGTGTAGGTACTTGAAAGGTGAATTTATCATTTTGATGGTAGTTTAGTTTGTTGTTTTGGGAGGTGACTTAGTGACTTGAAAATGTTGAAGTTTAGGCACTTGAAAGGTGAATTTTTATTTTGAATGTTGTTTAGTTTGGTAACTTGAATTTAGGTACTTTTTCATTTTGAATTTAGGTACTTGAAATGTGAACTTTTGTGACTTGAACTAATTAGTTGAATTTGATTGATTGTGCAGATGGAACCTGATTATAGCTGGATATATCAACAGAATAATGATAATAGAATGGGTCTAGGGTGGAATTTGTTGAAGGTGTCAGACGATTTGTTGAACATGCTAAGACACTTGATGCTTGGTCACGTTTTCGGGCTATTCGTTGTCCTTGTGTTAGATGTGATGGTACAAATCTTTTAAAAGAAGAAGTTGTGAAAGAACATCTTTATAGAAAGGGATTTCACGAGGACTTTTTAAGATTGCGTACTATTCATGGTGATGTTGAGCAAAATAACTTTGTTGTTGGTGAAAGTAGTAGGTCTGCAGGGCATAATGAATATCAAGATACTAGGATGACATAACTGGTGCATGATGCTTTTGGGATGCAACACGGGGGCGACTTTAGGGAAAATGCCAAAGATGTTCCCAATAGAGAAGCGGGCCATTTTTATGAACAACTAGATGCTGCTAGTCATCCTTTATTTGACGGGTGTTCGTATTCTCATTTGTCTGTTGCTATTAGATTATTAAGTATTAAAACTGATTGGAATATTGTTGTAGGAAGAATGGACTCAATGATAGACCTTATTAAAGTGTTAGTTGACCCCGCCTTAGAGGTTCCTGATTCTTTCTATAAGGCAAAAAGATTGGTGTCAAAGTTAGGTCTCTCCTCGATTAGAATTGATTATTGTGAAAATAGCCGCATGTTATACTTTAAAGAAGATGCTAACCTAGAGTCCTGTAAGTTTTGTCAGCACCCTCGATATAAGCATGGTTGTAGTGGAAATAAAATTGCTATTAAGGCGATGCATTATTTACCTCTAATACCAAGGTTGAAGAGGTTGTATGCTTCAAATAGCTCAGCTCCTCATATGAGATGACACAGTGAAAATAGAAGGTCCATTGGTGTTATGTGTCATCCATCTGATGAAGAGTCTTGGAATCATTTTGATGCAACTTAGCCAGATTTTGCAGTTGAGCCATGCAATAGTCGTTTGGGATTATGTGCGGATGACCTCTCTTCTTTTTCAGTTGGTGCTGCGCCATATTCATGTTGGTCTGTATTTATCACCTCATATAATCTCCCCCCTGAAATATTGATGACTAGTCCATATATATTTTTGAATTGTGTTGTTCCTGGCCCGCATAATCCAAAAAGAGGAATAGATGTCTACTTGCGACCTTTGATTGATGAACTTCAAATTTTATGGCATGAGGGGGTTAAAACTTGGGACATTTCACTTAAATAGAATTTCAATCGCGTGCATATCTAATGTGGACTGTTAATGATTTTCCTACTTATGGAATGTTGTCTGGGTGGATGACAGCTGGAAAGTTGGCTTATCCATAGTGCATGGAAAAAACAAAATCGTTCACGTTGAGATATGGAAGGAAAAATTTATGGTTTGATTGTCATCGTTGTTTCTCGCCACTTGATCATGAGTTTAGGAGATTCAGGAATGCATTCAGAAAGAATAGAACTGAATATAATGGTCCACCTCCAAGGTTATCTGGTCATGACATATGGGAGATAGTTCAGGATTTGCCTAAAGTTAGCGAGGAACCATTGTATAGGCTTGATGGATATAGTGTTTCGCATAACTGGACTAAGCAAAGTATATTTTGGGAGTTAGAATATTGGCCAGATAATTCACTTAGAAATAATGTTGATGTCATGCATACTGAGAAGAACTATTTTGACAACTTGTTCAGCACAATTATGGATGTCACCGGCAAGACAAAGGATAATCCTAAGGCCAGACTTGATTTACCAGAATATTGCAAGCGCAGAGAATTACACTTACAGGAGGGGCACAATGTCAATGTTCTTAAGCCCAAGGCTAGTTATAAATTCAAGTTGAACCAAAAGCGAAAAATATGTGAGTGGGTCCAAAGTTTAAAGATGCCCGATGGATATGCCTCAAATTTGGGAAAGAGGGTTGATATGGCACAATGAATATTACATGGAATGAAAAGCCATGATTGTCATGTTTTCATGGAACAATTACTTCCAATTGATTTTATTGGTTTACCTGAAAATATATGGAAACCAATAGCAGAGATTAGTTTGTTCTTCAAAGACTTATATGCCACCACATTAAAAGAAGAAAATATGGCGCGAATGAAAAGTAATATTGTTGTTATTACCAACAAGTTGGAGAAGTTTTTTCCGCCAGGGTTCTTCGATGTGATGGAATATCTTCCCATTCACCTTGTCCACGAAGCTCGGCTAGGTGGTCCAGTTCAAACTAGGTGGATGTATCCATTCGAACAGTAAGCAATTGCAACATATTTAAATTCATACATATCTTTTTTAATAGAGTAAACATTTAATCTTAAGATTGTGCAGGGTAATTGAAAAATTAAAAAGGGGTCCCAAAAATAAACATAGGGTGAAAGACTCTATAGTTGAGACATATCTTGCGAGAGAAACGTCTCAATTTTATTCATACTACTTTGTTCATTAAGTTGCTTGTTCAAGAAACAGATCGAATCGTCATCGGGACGATGAGAATGAGCCTCATTTGCAACTGATATCAAATTTCAACCAATCTGGTAGTAAAGCTAAAAAAACCATATTTTGCCGGCTCGCTACCATAGAGCACAAATCAACAACTTTGTAAGTCTTGTTGAATTTCCCAGAAGTTGAGCCCTCTCTGAAGTAAGGAGATTAAATATTAACATATCTTATTTATTAACTCGTTCCCTTAAGGAAACTTATTGTGTTTCGCATGTTGGATCTTCAGTTCATTTAAGACTCAATTCCATAAAAATCAAGTGTATGCATCCTTTGCGACATGGTTTACATATGAGGTTCGTAAGTGTACTAATATTTCTACAAATTTTAAACATTTACACATTCTTCAACTAACATATATATATATGTGTGTGTGTGTGTGTAAAATATTTTTAGGTACACCAGTCACCAAATGCGGCCACATACGATTAGTTCTTGAGATATATTTCTTTGGGACCAGTTGAAGCTCATTCAATGTCTCATTACACAATAAATGGGTTTAAATTTTCCATCGAAGAACACTCCAGAATAAGGAAAACAAACAATAATGGTGTTTTGGTTAAGGGTGATGATGATGTTGATTATTTTGGCATCATACAAGAGATCTTAGAACTGGAGTATGCTGGTTTCCCAATAAAAAAAATTGTCCTCTTTCTATCTAAGTGGTTTGATCCAAGCACAAGAGGTACAAGAGTACATAATGAGCATAACATCATTGAAGTGTAGCACAATAGGCTTTATCCTATTTACGATCCATTTGTTCTCGCATAAAATGCTAAACAAGTGTATTATGCTCCTTATCCATTGCGTAATGATAAGTCTGATTGGTGGGCTGTAATAAAAAAAAAGCCTATAGGACGGGTGGAAGTTGAGAATGTGTTGGACACTGCGTATCAAAATAAAATGCATATTGATCACCAACTAGTTGACATTGATTTAGTGAATAGTTTGAATCACCTGAAAAATATATTTGAAGAAGTTAATATTGCAGAAAAAGCGGTTGAGTGGGTAGGAGATGATAAAACTTCCAAAGAGGGTGAATGGCTTAGTGGAGAATCTTCAGGAGAGGAGGATTAGTTTGTGTAGGTTGTATTTATTATGTATTGATGTCTTTATGCTTTGTACTATTTACCTTTATCTTTCTTGTTTAAGATTGATATGTAATATACTGTGTAAGATTGTTGTTTTTATTTTTCCATTATTTAAGTAGTAATAGAAATATTCTTGTCTATCTCGTGTTGTTGGAGCGATTTGAAATGTGAATTAGTAACTTGACATTAGTTACTTAAAATGTTTTCATACATATTCATTTTGTAAGGACTAACTACTTGTTAACTTTACGTAATTTAGATGGAAGGTAGAGGTGACAAAGGTAAGCAAAAAGTTGATCCTGATAGGTATTCATATATCTGAGGGTCGGTTTGCTGACGCGCCAGCACGACCCTCATATTCTAGGTCGTCGCAGCATTCAGTTTCTGCTCCTATGCATGTGGATCCACTTCATGGGTCTAGAGCAACTCATTCTCTTCCCATCCCCGTGCCACCACCATCACAGTACTATCAGACGACCGTTGGCACATTCAAGCATGCACCATGGTCTGCAGTACTCTCTACTAGCAGTCAACCACGTTCTCACAGTGATTCTGCTGGATCTATTGGGTTGACAGATCTTCATCTTGGAGGCACTCATTCGGTGCTTCAGATCCGCCAACACTAGTGCATCCACCAACACTTGTTCCGCATCCCGAAGACAGAGATGATTTTTGGAGGCGGTATATTATTCTATATGGAATAGGGTAAGATTTCTAAATATAACAACATTATTTATTTTTCATTTACCATATTATTATGCTCTATGAAATTACTGTTTGGTCTTGTGTTGTAGGTTTAAGCCCGATAATGGAGTTGAAAAAATTACGACTAAATGCATTAGTCGGAACTTCAACGACTATTGGGCCAGTTTGCAAAAGGTTCCAGAATATGACAGAGAAAAAATATTTAAAGAATTTCATGTAAGGATTTAACTTATCGACTACTTAACACATTGTTAGAACAAAACTTGAATATTATATTTTTATTTTTGTTGTAGAAATAATTTTGGTGGGATGACACGCATGAAAGTGCTATACGGAGCAATTTTTATAGAAGAGCTAGAGCCAAAATAAACGGTCTGTTGGATTATGCTAGAACGAACAGGGTACAACCAGGGTTTATATTCGAACCTATGTGGCAAGATTATCTTCACTATTGGAATAACGAAGAATACCAATTGTTGAGTGAGAAAGGAAAGAAAGACAGGGCATCATCCAAGGGTGGCTCTCTACATACTGCGGGTGTAGTTAGTCAGATTATTGTGGAGCAAAAAATGGTATGTAACTTTTACAAGTTTAGTTGTTTGTTTCTATTTAAATTTTTAATTATTTGAATATTAATAATTTTATCATATGCAGGGAAAAAAATTGGGTAGGAAGGTAAGACACGATGAGGTATTCGAGGAGACGCATGTGAGGAAGAAAAAGAACCCAACTGATGAAGATGTCTGGGTTGAGCCTCGTGCAAAAGCTGCCCATGTAAGAATCAAATTTTGTATTTATGAATCTTTTTCTCAAAGTTGATATTATTCAAGTACAAGTAGTTTAATATTTTTTTACTATTAATTTTAACTTTACTTTGAATATATGACAAATATATGCAGCTTGTTAATGAGTATCGTAGTACTTAGCCTCCTGAAAGTCAGGGTGACACAATACCTGAAGATGTAGAGGAGGAGTTATGGCAAGAAACTGTGGGTCCTCCAGTTAGAGGCCAAAACTATGGATACCACAGAAAGTATTTTGGCGAGAATATTAGGTCTTTGTCCGCCCCTACATCCTATGCCTCATCAGTTGATAGAGAAACCGTTGAATCACTAAGAAATATGATTTCTAAACTCGCTGAAGAGATTGTTGTACAGAGAGAGAGGGTGAATGAGAAGGAGGAGGAAACAAAATCACAAATCAGGATGCTGCAGCAACAGTTCAACTCTTTTATTCGATCTGTAGGGATTCTTCCTCTATGTCTCGATGATGCAGTTCAGGCTGCAAAAGGTCTAGGCCCACTGGATGATATCAACATAGATAAGGAATCAAATCCTGTGTATGCGGCCGAGAATGCGGATGACAAAGACGATGATGATGAGTGGTAGTTTTTTTACTTTTGTATGTGTTGTAGTTTAGATTTGAAGATGAGTTGTAGTTTTTACACTTTTGCATGTTTTGTATGTTTTGTATGTTTTTAGACTTGTATTGTATGTTGGTTGTTTGAATGGAGAGTAGCATATTTATTGTATGCTCATTTGTTTGGCTGGTTGATGGAATATAACATATATAAGCTTTTTATTTTTTTAAAAAATTAGCAGAAAACCGACATTTTACAAAAAACCGACCACGACCACAAGTGGTCGATTTTTTCAAAATTAATTAATTAATTTAAAAACTACCACATGTGATTGATTTTATTAAAATTAATTTATAAATAAAACCGACCACAATGGTCGGTTTTATAAAATTAAATAATTAATTTTAATAAAAATACCGACCATAAGTGGTCAGTTTTATTTTTAAATTAAGTATTTTTAAAATTAATTAATTAATTTAAAAATAAAACCGACCACTTGTGGTCGGTTTATTTTGAATTTTTTATTTTTAAAATATTTTTTTATTTTTTAAAAAATAATATTGAATTTTTAAAATATATATATTTTTCAAAAAACCAACCACACGTGGTCGGTTTTAAAAAAACTACCACACTTTTACCGACCACACATTTTGATCCGTTTTGTGGTCGGTTTTCCTATTTTTTTTAGTAGTGTGCCATGTGAAGTACTCAAACTAGGATCTGTACCTAAAGGACACAGTATGTGTGAGTACGGTCCTCTTACACTCAATAGGTATCATAGGCCGACTGAGCAAAGCAGAAAATAAGATAAGCGACATAACACTATGAGCACGTCACGTGCGAGTAGAAAAGTCCCAAATGGTAGCTCTCACCGTCTCTACTGACAGTTCTAATATACAAAAATAAAATAAAAAGCAACACAGAAATACATGAAAAATATACTGAAGCTAACCACAAGTCAAGAAAACTAAAGAGATCATGAAAGATGCGTGTGCAAATGCAATATGGATGAGATGAATGGTGAAAGTCATTGCTGACTTTTAATATACGCCCACCTAGCTTGCAGCTCCCAGGTAGCATCCATGGGGGGTTGCAACCCATGTATTATATCTCATATCTCAAATCTCGACCCAATTCTCCGACTCATGTTCATGGAGAGTTTTTTTTTTTATAAAAGTATCTCATTTTTTTTTCAAAAATAGTGTTCCACAATGGTACCAACATCTCATGAATGTATATGTATGGAATGAGGATGTAATACTCTCAGTCAATCAATATGAGAATATTCAAATATATATATATATATATATTTATATATGTGTGTGTGCGTGTGTGCGTGTGTGTGTGAGAGAGAGAGTATGTGTATGTGTGTGTGAGAGAGAGAGAGAGAGAGCTGAGAAATCAACTCAGTATGTCCACAATCCCTGATTGTGAACTCTATTTAGGCACCATCAGAACAAATATGCATGTAAAATATCATTTATATCATATTGCTCGGGTATTTCAATAATGATAAAGACAACCAATGCTCAAGTAAGGCCTATATTAATCATTTAAGACCCCGAACGAGCATTGTATCTAAAATGAAGGCGTTTAAATGCACAGGTAAGACCAATGATGTCAAAGAAAGTTCCTACATGAGCTACAAACAAAATCAGATAACACAAGTCAACAACAACAATATATAAGCCCCCACACGGGAACACAACAATAAGCATATCCTCAAAACATACACTCCGTAGTTATTTTCCCCAATTCATACATGTTTTACTCTTTTATTAACTACCCAGCTCAATCTGAAAGAAGTTAAGCCACAAACTACCTCAAAATGATGAAATTCTAGCCTAAAGTGCTTCAATATGAACCCTTCCCCTTATGAATGGCTTCAAAATCAACTACAACATTCAAATATAACATCTACACTTTAAAAGAAAGTCAATGGTACCCAGATTGCCCGTACTCGAGTAGGATCCAAAACGGGCTCGAAAAACAAGTTAAAAAATGAAAGGAGTAAAATCAAAATTTTATTTTAAGAAAATCTTCCCTAAGGTTATAGGAGTCTATAGAAGAAAATCCACACGAAAATGGATTAAAAGGAGGTCCAAATCAAAGAAAACCCTTTTTTAAGCTTTACCTTTAAAACCTCAAAATCCCCATTTTGAAATCATGTTTTAAAGTTAATTTTGATGATATAATCGATATAAAATAATGAAAACAAGGTTTTGGATCTTATCCAAGCTTAACTAGTGAAGAAATCCTCAAGAATCGCTTAATCCTGAAGCTCAAAAGTCCCCCCCCAAAAAAAGGAAAACGTGAAATGAATTATATATACAAACACAGTGTTGGCCTCTTAAGCAATCAAATGACCGCTTAAGCTGTCATTGCTTAAGAAACGAGTGGTCGCTAAAGCAGTCTGGCCTACGTGGCTAGGCCCACTAAAGTGGTCACCTTATGCTAAAGCGGTAAAGTGCACGCTTTAGCGATAGGCGTACTTTTTCAATTAAGCGGCTACCACTAAAGTGGTATTTTGGCCTCTAAAGCAGCTGCACCAGCAACTTTGCTAAGTTGCGAAGTTGTCGGTTGACCTCTCAAAATTCATTCAAAATTTTGTGAACTCAAACAAACTAGGTTGTTTTCAACGTTTCAAACTCAATAGCGATATTGGATTTTTGAAGAAAGATTGTTTTCAACAATTTAACCTCAGGACCCCTTTTTCATTAATTTTCAAACGAAGGATCGAAATACAAAATAAAGGTCCCAAACCCGAACCAACTACTCTACTAACCCAAATTTGATATTTTGGACGTAATGGAATTGTCCAAATCATCATCTGACACTCAGAATAATAAATGTTGACTAGAGTCAACTATATGACTTTCTAAGCCTAGAAAACAAAAAACTCGCCAAAATTATTTTCGATCACATTGAGGGCCGTGCTAATCATCTCTCGCCTAAAATCAACATGTAGCAACTACGGGGGAGGAAAAAATTATTAAAACACATAAAAAGTATGTTTTTACAAATCAATCAGTACAACATCCACCATTAAGACTCTAGTTCGTCCTTGAACTAAAAGACAACAAAATATTTGAATCGGCAAAAAATTGAGGGTAACTACTATGCATTTTGGGATCGACCTCCCAATTAGTCTCCTCTATAGGACAGTCTCTCACTGAATCTTAAGCACATGAACGTCTCTAGAACACAATCATTTAACCAGAGGCGGCTCAAGCACTTTGGTGGCCTAAGACAAAAATCAAATGGAGGCCTTAAATTTTTAAGAAAAATAAATATATTTTTTTATTAAGTCTATATTTTAAATTTTTTGAGATTCAAAGTTGTTAATATTTTTTTGTGGCGATTTCTTCTAATAATTCTTTTTCCGTCAATATAACTAATGCATTTAATCTTTCTTGAGACATAATACTTTAAAGTTTAAATATACATCAAACTTCTTCTAATAATTCTTTACTTTTTTTTTATAAGAAATTTATTTTCTCTACGAATAATATTTAATATTTTTTTTATAGAAAGTATATAATCTATTATTACAAAAAAGTTGAGCCCTCTCAAATTTGGGGGCTAAGGTGGTTGCCTATTTTTTCAATAGGTAGAGCCGGCCCTGCATTTAACATCTCTAGCTAAAATGGACTTCAAATCCCTTACAAAGGTCAACCTTTCATATAACTAAATTGAGTCCCAACGAAACACGTAAAACTCATTCGAAATATGGCGCTGAAGTATAGATACAAGAAAGAATGAATGAACGACATAAAATTTTAGAGGTAAGGCCAACTCATAAGCAACCTCCCCTAAAGTCAGAAGAATCTCAAATGATATAATATACTTCAGACTAAGCTTGTCACTCTTCCCAAACCCCATCACTCCCTTCATGGGTGACACATGAAGGAAGATTTGGTCACTAATCCCAAAATTCAAGGCATGAAGCCTACGATTCGTATAATTCTTTTGCCTACTCTGGGCTGCCCAAAGCCTATCCCAAATCACTCGAACCCTATCCAAAAACTCGTGAAACAAGTATGCACCACGGGGTCTAACCTCTGAAGTCTCAAACCAACTAATAGGAGATCGATAACGCCTACCATACAATGCCTTAAAAGGGGTCATCTCAATACTAGAATGGTAGCTATTATTATAAGCGAACTCTACCAAATCCAAATGTTGCTCCATTGACCTCTGAAGTCCATAACACACGTATAGAGCATATACAAAGCCAAAAAATTCCCCTCCAATTGACTGTCGGTCTAAGGGTTGAAAGTTGTGCTAAGATCAGCCTGAGTACCTAACTCTTCCTAAAAAGTTTGCAAAAGCTAGAAGTAAACACTAAACCTCTGTCCTAGATAATAGACACGGGTATCCCATGAAGATGAACTATCTCATGAATATAGATATGGGCTAGCCTCTCGGCATTTAGTCAATCGATCCATGATGACCCAAATACTATCAAAACTACGAGAAGTATGATACAGTCTACTCACAAAGTCCATAGTGATTCGCTCCCACTTTCACTCAGGAATGGGTAATATCTGAAGAAAACCACCCCATCTCTGATGCTTGACCTTCACTTACTGATAACACAAGCAACAAACTATAAATTCTTCCACATCATTCTTCATGCCACCCCACCAATAAAGCTGCTTCAAATTACAATATATCTTAGTAACCCCTATATGGATAGAATACCTAGAACAATGCGCATTCTCCAAAATTAATCTCACTCATGCACCAACTCTTGGCACAAAAACTCAACCCCCAATCCTAAAAAAACCATCAGCATCAAGAGATGCCTCCCTAGCCTCACCACTCAATACATTATCTCAAATCACCCTCAGACTATCATCATCAAACTAATGTGCTTGAATCTGCTCCATCAAGGAAGATCTAGCATCAACAAAGGCTAAAATATGCTCTGGTGCCAAAATATATAGACTAATTATCTAGTTAGCTAAGGATTAAAGATCAAAAGATAAGGTTACTCTTGAGTCAAGAGATGAGATAAACTCCCCATACTAGTCGACTTCCAAGTCAAGGCATCAGCAACCACATTAGACTTTTTTGGATGATACAGAATAGTGAAATGTAATCCTTAAGCAAATTAAGATAACATCGCTGCCTCTTATTAAGATCTCGTTGTCTGAAAAAGTACTGAAGGCTACGATGGTTTGAGAAAATCTTGCAAAGAACTCCATAAAAGTAATAATGCCACACCTTTAACACAAATACTAAGGCTTCCAACTCCAAATCATGTTTAGGATAATTTCTCTCATGAGGCTTCAATTAATGAGAGGCATAAGCAATCACGTTACCCTCATGCATCAACACGACACCCAAACCCATACACTAGAAGCATCACAAAATACGGTAAAACCACACCCTCCTTATGCAAAGTCAAAATGGAAGCCGAAGTCAACAACTCATTGAGCTAAAGGAAGTTCTTCTCACACACATTCGACCATTGAAGCACCATTTTTTTCTAAGACAACTTGGTCAAAGAAACCACAATAGACATGAAACCCTCTACAAAATATCAATAGTAACTCACCAAACTAATGAAACTCTAAATCTCGATAGGAGAAGTAGGTCTAGCCTAATCACAAATTATCGCTATCTTGGTTGAATCAACCATAAACCATCCTTAGTCACCATATGACCCAAGAAGGAGATAGAATCTAACCCAAACTCACACTTAGAAAACTTGGCATACAACTTCTCATCACACAACCTCTGAAGTACAATCCTCAAATGTTTTACATGGTCGACCTCGCTTATGGATTAAAATAAGATGTCAACTATAAATATAATCACAAATGAGTTGAGATATGGTCAAAATACCTGTTTCATCAACTCCATGAACGTTGCAGGGGAATTGGTCAATCCAAAAGACATGACCAAGAACTTATAATGACTATATTGAGTCCAAAAAGTTATCTTCAAAATATTCGAAGCTCTATTCTTCAACTGATGATACCAGGATCTCAAATCAATCTTGGAAAACAATGAATCACCCTAAAGCTGATTAAAAATATCATCATTGTGAGGAACATAATACTTATTCTTAACCGTCACTTTGTTCAACTACCTATAATCAATACACAAGACCATAGAGCTATCTTTTTTCTTCATGAACAAGATAAAAGCACCCCAAGGAGATACACAAGATCTGATAAGCCCTTTATCCAAAATATCTTACAACTACCCTTTTAATTCCTTCAAGTCAGTTGTGACCATCCTATAGGGAGGGATAGAAATAGACTTGGTGCCTCACTTCACATCAATATCAAAATAAATATCACGATCCGGAGGCATATGAAGAAAATCTATAGGAAACACATCCACACACTCATGAATAACCAAAATATAGTCCATATGAGGGGGTGAGGCAATGCTAGTAATACTGATATGAGCCAAATTAGACAGATACACCATATTTGTCATGCGATGAACATGGAAAATATATAACACCCTTCGAACTCAAATTAAGCGTACCCTTCCAAGCTAACCTTAGCACACCCAACGCAACTAAGGTCATGGTCTTGGCATAACAATAAAAAATAATATGATAAGAAGCTAACCAATCATATCCATATAATATAAAATCAATCATATCTAGGATAATAAAGTCTACCAAAGTCTCATGGCCCACAAAGGTAACCACACAAGATCAGTACACCTAATTCACCACTAAAGAATCTGCTGCGGGGGTAGAAACATGAAGAGGCATAGCAAGAGGCTCACATACAACATCAAATCTAGAAGCAAAATAGGTTGACATATTAGAGAATATAAATCTAGGGTAAAATAAAATGGAAGTCAATCTGTAGTAAACTAGGTTTCTACCTGTAATAACTGCATCAGATGTTTCTACCTCGGATCTCCTAGGTATCGCAAACTCTAACCACGTTTGCTTTCAAATTGAGTAACACCACAACCACCTCCATGAGCTCTCCTACCTCTGCCTCTAGCACCTCTATTACCATTGGCACCACCCCTACTATTCTATGAACCACCTCTCACTGTAGAAATTAAAGTAGGACAAAGCTGAATGTCATGATCCAAATAAGGCCCTATTTGTGATGGACACCCCAAGCCAACCAAGGCATGAGGTGGACCTTTAGCCTTACATAATATGCATAGTAATAAAAAGTAATTATGTAAGCCAACCTATAAAAGAAAAGAGTTTAATAAATAATAAAAATGGAATTCAAAAGTCAACTTCAAATCCAAAAACAACACCGCAATACTATATACAAGCCTTTGTCTACCAAATAACTACTAAGTCGGGACATGACCCCGACTATGCTAAAAGAAAATCAAAGAGCAGATATGAAAAAATGTCTGAAAAACGAATGGGCCTTTTGGAGGATGAAAGGCTCACCACTTCTCACCAGTTGCTCAATGGAATAACGAACCACCTAATGCTACACAAAGTCATAAGAAAAGGCCTCCGAACCTGCATTATGAAATGATATAGCGTTCGAGGATGATCAGTACTAATATGCAACCAAGGAAAGGGATAAAATATGTATTTACCAAAATCAATCATAAAACAGAATCATTATCCACAATAATCATGAAGTAAGAGGCGGGAATTACAAGGACATGGCCATTTGAAAATTTACTCCTAAAATATGTAGCTTGCACAGACCTTAAGTCACCCACGGGTTAAATGGGTACGATTCTCCATGGAGCCTTTTTTCATGTTAGCCGCATGGACCGATAATTAGGCTAAAGTCATCAGTAGACAATAACCTCCCAAAGAATAACTGTGTACCACCACTTAAAGCTGGTATACAGTGGTCATAGACCTCACAACATCGACAAATATGGTTTCTAGTGTAGGTTACAAGGACTACACCTTTTCGGTGAAGCTACGTAATTCCCATTAAGCCCAATTAAAATATTTTCACATACCATTAACCACAGAGTTTTCCATTAAGGAATTCCCAGATTGGTATTATTATACCAAGACTTGTAAGCCACTGATATAGTTCCATACTGTTTCCATTTAACCATTAAAACTTCATATTCCAATTTGAAAATCCAATGTTATCCATTTTCCATTAGCGCTATGTAATGTTTCAAATGTCGAGTTGAGCACTATAAAATCCCCATTAAAACTCAAGTTATACAATAGGTTGATGTTTATATTTTTATTGTGCCAAATCCATATCCATTATGAAATCAAACTACTAATTTTCCCTTTTTGTAAATCACACCTTAGTTGATAAACCATTATTTAAACATGGAAAATCATTAAGACAAGGGGGAAAACTAATAGAAGTATATGACAACCAAAATCCCTCAACCCTAACTTTAAACAACCATTAAAGCATAAGTATATCAAGTAAATATCACAATTTAAAGATAATTGAAATAAGAAAATGCCCAACATGTCTTTTTGACAGAAAGAATTCAAGAAGAACTTCAGTTTACAAGTCTGAGAGTTTAATCCTTTGGAAGAACCTTATTTGTTTCTCTTGAGAGTTGAGCGGAGGAAGAACGGTGATAATTTTGAAAACTGATAGGTGAATAAGGGTTAAGTAATGTTTAAAGTAGTTTAAATGGGTTAAAGACCCATAATCCCTCAACCCAAGCCAAAAATAAATGAAATTCATATTTTGTATCCTTGGGCGTGGCACCCCCTTATCACGGAGCGACAAGAGTGTGGCATGCTCTTATCGTAGACCTTTACTAGTTTTGCGTAAGGGTGTGCCTCCCCCTCCATGGCACGCCCTTAACACGGACGGACCCTTACTATTTTGGGGTCCCAAAATATCTCATAATGTGATCGAAAAATCCCAAAACCATCCTAATGGTCTCATTACCACCCCTTACCAAAATTCCGCTAAAATATCACCATTAAACACTAAGGGGATATCAAAATAAATTCCTCATAAACCTTGGGGTTAACCTACGGAAGCTTATTTTCTTAACGTGTTTTAGACCCCGTAACACCGGGGGTGTTACATTATCCCCCCTTAGGATCATTCGTCTCCGAATGAGAGATTAGGACACCCTTATCATGATATAAGAAAGAACATAGAGGGACTCAAGAACAAAATTGAAATGCATTAAGAGAAGAAGTAAGATTCGTACATCAAGCACTCTCGTCCAACATTGGAAACATGAATGGGTCTTTAGATTTTTTGTCCTTCTCTGATTTCCACATAGAATCTTCTACCTTTTGGTTCCTCCAAAGAACCTTCACCAAAGCGATCTCCTTAGCTCTTATTTTCCTAACTTGTCTATCTAAGATTTCTATCAGAATCTCCTTATACGACAATGAATATTTAATACCAATCTTCTCAATGGGCACCGTGAAGGAAGGATCACCCATACACTTCTTGAGCATAGACACATGAAAAATGGGATGAACCGATGCTAAGCTTGTTGGTAAGTCCAACTTATAAGCAATATTTCCAACCTTTCTTAGGATCTAATACTGACCAATGTAACGGAGACTGAGATTACCCTTTTACCCAAATCTCATAACTTATTTCATATGAGTAACCTTCAAGAACACCCAGTCACCAACCTCGAAATCTAGTACTCTTCGCCTCACATATGTATAGGACTTTTGATGACTTTGAGCTGTCTTAAGCCATTCCCGAATCACCATCACTTTATCCATCGCTTGATGTACCAAGTTTTGGCCGAATAATCTTGCCTTACCCACCTCATACCATCTTATCGACGATCTACATCTCCTACTATAAAAGGCCTCAAAAGGAGTCATTTGGATATAAGAGTGATAACTATTATTATACGCGAATTCAATTAGAGGCAAATGATCAACCCAACCTCTCTTAAAGTTAATCACACAAGCTCTTAGTATATACTCTAAGGTCTGAATGGTATGCTCTGCTTTTCTATCCCTCTGAGGGTGGGAAGCGGTGCAAAGGTTCACTTGGGTACCCAAACATTCTGAAAAGATTGCCAAAATGAGAAAAAAATCACATACCTCAGTAAGTAATAATAGATACTAGACCTCATGCAATCAAACTATCTCCTAAATGAATAACTTTGCGTAATCCTCTCCTAAGTAGTTAGTCCTCACATACAAGAAGTGAGCGGACTTGGTCATTCTATCAGACCCAAATAGAATCGCATCAATTCTAAAATTCCGAAATACTAGTAATGAAATCCATATTAATCATTTTCCACTTCTACATGGGTAGAGATATCTCTTGAGAGGTACCACCTGGCCTCAAATTCTCAACCTTGACTTATTAACAAACCATACACTTGACAACAAAATTTTCCACATCCCTTTTCAAATTATTCAACCAATATATTTCCTTCAAGTCATGATATATCTTTGTCGAATCTGGATAAACTGTATATCTGGAGACATGAGCTTTGGTCAAAATCTTCTCTTGCAGCCCATCTATATCAGGAACACATAATATCCCTTAATATCTTAGAATGCTATCTCCCCTGATTTCAAAATCTACGGCTTTCTACTGCCTCGCATCATCCTTGATTTTCATATTTTTGGGATCCAAAACCTGTTTTTCCTTAACTTCTTGCCTAAGATATGACTTTGACACTTCTTCACAATCACTCCCTCGTATTCAGAGTCCAAAAGTCGGACTCCTAAATTTGCCAGCCGGTAAATATCCTTCATTAATCCCCTCTTCTACTCCTCAATGCGAGATAAACTCCCCATGGAAAACCTTTTAATCGTATTAGAAACAATATTAGCTTTACCTGGGTGGTAGTGTAGGCTCATATCATAATCCTTGAGAAATTCAAGCCACTTTCTCTGCCTGAGGTTTAATTATTTCTAAGTGAACAAGTACTGCAAACTCTTATGGTCTGAGTAAATGTTCATATGCACCCCATACAAGTAGTAACGCCAAGTCTTCAACACAAACACCACAGTTGCCAACTCTAGATCAGAGTTGGGTAATTCTTTTCGTGTACCTTAAGTTATCTAGAAGCATAGTCGACAACCTTACCATACTATGTCAGCACACACCCAAGCCCCACTCGGGATGCATTATAATACACCACAAACCCTTAGTACCCTAGGGTAGGTCCATAATGGGAGAAAATATTAACCGATCCTTTAATTTCATAAAACTACCCTCACAAGCATTAGACCATTGAAACTTTACCTTCTTCTCAGTCAATCTCGTAAGCAATGTAACAATGGTTGAGAAAATCTCCACTAATCTTCTATAATTACCTGCAAGGCCCAAGTAGCTCTTAATGTCGGTTGGAGTCATGGGTCTAGGACATTTCCTTACTACCTCAATCTTCTGAGGATACACCTTAATCCCTTCACTAGAGATAACATACCCAAGAAAAGTCACAACACTTAACCAAAATTTACACTTAAAAAAATTCACATACAACTTCTGATCCTTAAGAGTCTTCGACACGATTTGGAGGTGATTTGCATGATCCTCCTCACTTTTAGAGTACATCAAGATGTCATCAATGAAAACTATGACAAAAAAGTCCAAAAATAGTCTAAACACCTGATTCATAAGGTCCATGAAAGTAGCCGGAGCATTAGTCAACCCAAACGACATAACCTTGAATTCATAGTGCTTATAGTGAGTTCAAAAAGTGGTTTTGGTAGTATCCTCCTCTTTAATCTTTAATTAATGGTAATTCAAATGAAGGTCTACTTTAGAGAAAAACCTAGCTCCCTAAAATTGATCAAAAAGGTCACCAGTCCTATGAAGGGGATACTTATTTTTCATGGCAACCTTATTAAGCTAACGGTAGTCTTTACACATCCAAAAAGATCCATTAATTGCTCCTTTAGTTCTTTTATCTCTGTCGGAGCCATCCTATACTGAGGAATGAAAACAGGATGGTTATCCGGTGTAAGATCAATATCAAAGTCTATTTTCCTATCTGGAGGGATCCCCAAAAGATCATCGGAAAAAACTTCATGAAGCTCATTAAATACGAGAACAAATTATAAGGAGGGACTTTCAGAATTAGAATCCTTAGGCCGAATTAGATGATAAAAGCATTATTTGGAAATCAATTTTTGAGCTCCAAGATAAGAAATAAACTCCCCCTTAGATACTAAGGAACTCCTCTCCCACTCTATCACTGGTTTATTAGGAAAATGGAAGTTGACCTTTCGGTAACTATAATCCAAAGAAGCATAGCACGAATGAAGCCATCCCATCCCCAAGATTACATTAAAATTCACCATATCAAGCTATATTAAATCGACCAAAAAGTCTCCCTTTGAAAGATAGATGCCACACAACCCCTATAGACTTTTGTAGCAATAATAGACTCACCCATTGGGGTAGAAACTAAAAAGGGGTTGGAAATACTTTTTAGACCAAAACCAAAGTGTACAGAAACATAAAGAGTCACATAGGATAAGGAGGAACCAGGATATAGCAAGAAATAAATATTATAGGAGCAAAGCGGTAGCATACTAGTGAAAACATGAGGGGAATACCTTAGATTCCTGACGAGTAAAAAGTGCATAAAGGTGATTTTGGCTATTTCCTGTCTATGAAGTGGCACCCTTAGTTGCAGGAACTGATGAAGTGGCAACAAAAACCTTTATTAACCCTAGATGAAACCCTAGCTAAGGGGAAATCTGTTTCTCAGTGTATATGACCGGGTTAGCCACATCGAAAGTAAAAGTTCTTTCTCGCCTGGTAATATCTATGATGAGGATTTCCACAAAAATAGTAAGGAGGAAAAGGTGGGGCCGATTAAGCTACACTGGCCTAAGACTGAACGCCCTACACCAGAGGGCCATTACTAAACTGGAATTGCTAATCACCTAAAGGCTTGGAGATGGTAGCACTAGATTAAGAATAAGAATTTCCCCAAGTCTTCCTCTTGAGATAATGCCTACCCCTTTTCCCATTATTCTACTGGCTCGCATCCTGCTCTGCATACCTAGTCTTCTTACTCTACTTTTTCTCTATTTCTACCTACTTTTTTTTCTCATCTTCCACCTACTGCATACAAACCACCAGCCTGGATATATCCATGTCATTATTTAGCATAGTAACCTTACACTCTAGCACCAAATCAAGAGAAAGACCCAAAGAAAATTTCCTCATCCTGGACCTCATATAAGACATAAGCTCCGAGGTATTTTGGGACAATTGGGTGAAATTCAATGCATACTCCATAACACTCATCTTACCCTACTTCAGATTCATAAACTCCTTAGCCTTAGCCTCCCTTAACTCCTGAGAAAATAAGTGGTTAAGAAAATCATCCAAGAACTCTTCCCACACCGCTGACTTAGCATATTCACCCCTTAACTCTTGCCACTCCTCATACCTTGCTAAGCTACCTCTTTCAACTGATAAGATTTAAACTCTACCCCTTCAACATCAGTAACAAGTATAACCATAAAAATCTTTTCTATCTTATCTACAAACCCTTTAGGATCTTTCTCAACCTTAGAGCCCGTAAAAGTTGGTGGATTTAGCCTCATAAATTAACAAACCTGCATGATCTTTGATGAGCTAGTAACAAGACTATCTTAACTAGACTGACGAGACTGCAATGCCACATTCTGAATAAACATATGAATGGACTAACGGGACTCTGCATTAGAGAAATTTATCTATGGAGACTACGTACGGTAAGCACCATCTTGAGGGGATCGAGGAGGACTAGTAAGGATCGGTGGAACCCCTAGATCAACAACAAAATCAAGAGTATGGTCCCTTTATTAAGTCTTCATTCCATGAGTAGGGAGAACCTCCTCAGCATTTTCCCTGTTGGGATGGATGTTTCAGCTAAATTCCTATGATTATAAGATCTTTTGGAGGCCTGATTTGAAATAAGAGTAATCCTAGAGTTAGAGAAAATTAATATTAACTAGACTCTCTAGCACGAAATAGAATATAAAAAGGGGAAACATTCCTAAATGTCTTCTAGCCTCCCCTTATAAGTGTGGCACACTACCCACCCATAAATGGGACTCTACTCAATACGACTTGTAGACACCCAGTGACCCTGAATCGTTCTTTGATAACAACCTTGTCACGACCTAAATTGGGGCCCTCTCCGTAATAGACACCCCAAGCCAACCAAGGCATGGGGTGGCCCCTTAGCCTTACATTATAAACATAGTAATAGAAAGTAATTTTGGAAGCCAACCCATAAAATAAAAGAGTTTAACAAATAATAAAAATAAAATTCAAAAATTAATTTAAAACCCCAAAATCACATCTCAATACTGTCTACAAGCCTCTATCTAACAGACAACTACTAAGTTGGGACATGACCCAAACTATGCCAAAAGAAAATTAAAGAGCAGATATGATAAAATGTCTAAAAAATAAATAGGCCTTTCAGAGGATGGAGGGCTCACCACTTCTCACTAACTACTTAATGGAGTAACAAACCACCTAATCTTGCACAGGGTCACAAGAGAAGGGTTCCGAACCTACATCATGAAATAATATAGCATCCAGGGATGATCAAAACGATGAGTACTGGCATGCAGCCCAAGGAAATGGATAAAATATTCAATTACCAAAGTCAGTCATAAAACAAAATCATTATCCATAATAATCATGAAGTATAGGGCGGGGGATACGAGGACATGACCATTTGAAACTTTACTCTTGAACTATGTAGTTTTCCCCATCCTTAAGTCACCCACAAGATATATGGATCTGAATCCTTCTACCAGAGGAGCCCCAGTCCGTGTTATTTGTATGGACCGAGGATTAGGCTATAGTCACAAATAGATAATAACCTTTCAAAAGAATAACTGTGTACTACCGCTTAGAGTTGGTACATAGTGGTCATATACCTTCCAATCGGTAAACGTGGTTTCAAGTATTAGTCACAAGTACTACAACTTCTCAGTGAAGCTACATAATTCCCGTTAAGCCCTATTAAAACATTTTCACATACCATTAACTATGGAGTTTTACATTAAGGCATTTCCAAATTGGTATCGTCATACCAAGACTTACAAGCCACCCAGATAATTCTATACCATTTCCATTTAACCATTAAAACTTCAAATTCCAGTTTGAAAATCCAATGTTAACCATTTTCCCTTAACGTTATGCAATGTTTCAAAGGATGAGCTGAATACTATAAAATCCCCATTAAAACCCAAGTTATGCAATATGTTGAGGTTTATATTTTTATAGTGCCAAATCCATATCTATTATGAAATCAAATTGCCAATTTCCCCTTTTTTAAATCACATCTCAGTTGACAAACCGTTATTTAAACATGGAAAATCATTAAGACAAGGGGTGCGGGGGACTAATACAAGTATATAACAACAAAAATCCCTCAACCCTAACTTTAAATAACCATTAAAGCATAAGTATATCAAGTAAATACCATAATTTAAAGATAATTGAAATAAGAGAGTGTCCAACATGCCTTTTTGATGGAAGAAATTCGATAAGAATGAGTTTAGAATTTTGAGAGTTGAATCCTTGGAAAGAACCTTATTTGTTTCTCGTGAGAGTTGAGAGGACGAAAAACAATGATAATTTTGATAACTGATAGGTAAATAAGGATTAAGTAATGTTTAAATTTTTTAAATGGGTAAAAGACCCATAAGCCCTCGACACATGCCAAAAATAAACAAAATTCGTGTTTTGTACCTTGGTTGTGGCATGCCATTATTGCGCCATCCCAAGGGCGTGGCACACCCTTTTCATGGAGTAACAAAATAATGGAATTCTTTTATCATAGACCTTCACTGGTTCCACATAAGGGTGTGCGTCTCCCCCCTTCAATGGCACACCCTTAACGCAGACCGTTACTATCTTGGGGTTCTGAAATGTCCCAAAATGCGATTAAAAAAATCTTGAAACCCATCCTAATGGTCCCATTACCATACGTTACCATAATTCCACTCAAAAATAACCGTTAAACATTAAGGGTATATTGAAAAAAATCATCAAAAACCATATGGTTAACCTACTTAAGCTTATTTTAACGCATTTTAGACCCCGTATCACCCGGGGTGTTACACTGAATTTGGGAACATTGCTGAGTAGGCCCAAACACACATCGAAGTTAATCCTTTCCACATGACAAAACTCATCACATACAAAACATTCTCTGTAGCCTGACTCAATTTGAGAAGGTATGGATGAACTAGAACAACCCCCTGGCCCAAAGAACAAATCTTGGACCTACACCCATATGACCTGGTACTTGATTATTGGAAGCCGTAAAATGTGAAGGTCTACAACCTGATCCCTACAACACGTCCTGAATCGTCCTACCATGATAACCACTACTAAAGAAACTTCTACTCGGGAGGCGTGTCCACTAAACTCACCTTGATGACATACTATCTTAGTGCCTTCCTGAGTAGCATAGATGATAAACTCAGTCATCTTGGAATGCTCTATAATACTCTAAAAAAATTCCAAAAGTGAAACTACCATCTGAGCTTTAGCCAACTGATATGTACCATCTAACCCTTTAAAAAACTTTTGAATCCTCTCAGACTCGATGGAGATGCCACCGACTGAATATCTAGATAAGGTATAAGAAAGTGCCTCATACTCAGCAATAGTCATGGATCCCTTTTTTAAATGACCAAATTCATCGGGCATCTAATCTCTCAAGCTATATAGTACAGATCTCTCCAAGAAGGACTCGAAGAACTAAGTCTAAGTCATAGCAAACGAACCCAAAGGCCTACAACTAGAAAACAACCTCCACCAATCCCTAGACATATCCATCAACTGATAATTAGTATAGCAACTCAATGAGACTCAAGAGATCTAAGATTATGTAACTTCTCCTGGCAGTCAGTCAAAAACTTATTAGTATCCGCGCTAATAGCTTCACTAAACTTAGGCAGACCCAAGCGAACAAACCTCTCAAATATCTTCTAATCATCTAAGTATACAACTATAAACAAAACAACTAGAGGAATAGTGAGTCTGGTAGGCAAAGAGTCCACATGTGGAGGTACCATAGATAATGGATATACCCAAAAAGTAGGAATACCATTAGCAGATACTAGCACTGAGGGTGGAATATAACTCAAAGGTATAAGAAAACCAGGTACACTCAAGGGAACGCTCTCCAAACTACTAATAAAACCAACCAAAAAACCCTGAAACACTAGGGTATTGAGTTGGCCCCGCATCTCCTATTTGATAATGATCCCCGAAATACACAACCTCAGGCTTGGAGAGGCTTCTCTAGCATTTATTTTTGCTGGGGAAGCTCTCCGTGCCCGTCCTCTACCCCTTGACCGTCCATAACCCTTGTCTAGCCTTTAGGTTTGGGCTCTATCCTGGGGTGCTGGTAGTATCCCTAGCCTCTCGAGATCTAGTTCTCATCACCTGCCTAAAAAAGAGTGGAACATAACTTAAAACATTGGGTAAGAACAACCCTTACGACTAGGAATCAAAACAGAGAAGTTTTTTTTCCTAAAAATATCTTATAGCCTCTCGAAGATAGATACAGACTTCTATGTACCAATCAGTGAGACTCCACTAGACATCCTTTTCTTACACTTATGAGGCTGGTTAACCTGACTGCTTTAATATAAATTTTTCATAACCCAAAAATGGGTTCATAATGGCACTTGTCGTATCTAGTCTTGACAAGTAAGACAATCACCAAATGACACAAAAAACCCCACAAAAATGAAAGTAGTAAGAGGAGATTTCTAGAATGAAGTCCGGTCAATCACGAAATATAATAAAACAAAAATCTGAAGAAGTAATATAAACCATCCAAAATTCAGTGTAATAATGTAAAAACATTTAAGTACAAATCTGAAACCAAAAAATACAAATTTGTCTCTGATCTAAATAAATACCTAAGTCAAATAGAATGAGATCCCAAATCCGACTTGAACACTAGAACTGACACGAACGAAACCAGGGCCTAGTCGTGTCGGGTATCCTAAATCCAACCAGAACCCGAGATCACCCCCAATACCCCACCGTTAGCCACCCTATACCCCATGTCGGATGAATTCAGAACATATAACTAGATAAGAAAATATAAATTTAAAGAAACGATAGTAAGCTTACAACCAAAGTTGAAATCCACAATCAATACCAAGGCTGAAACTAATACCAATACCAAGGCTGAAACTAATACCGGTACCGCCTATGCCCATAGTTGTTCGACAAAGACTCTAACCAGAATCAAGAAACATCTAATCGGGACATGCCCCCGACCATAGCCAAAACCAAATCCAATGAAATAATAAAAATAAAAAGAAGTCCATAGCATGAAATGGAATCTTCTAGAGTATGGAAGCTCACCACATCAATCATACTCAAAGTTGTCCCCGAATCAAAGTCACTGAGCAAGAGGAATGGTAGGATGGTTGATTCCTGCATCGCGTGGGGATACAACACCCGAAGACGATTAGCAGGGTAAATGATAACATGTAACTGAGGTATAAAGATAAAATAATGTCATCCATTTAAATCCAAATAAAATAACCATATGCAATAACATATATACATATATACCGTGCAGGGGGTAGAGAACCAGGTTTAGCATGAAAACCTTAACTTGGGTTGTGTAGCTTTACCGTCCTAAAACTACCCACAGGCTATATGGGTTCAGCTCCCCTTGCTGAAAGGGCCCCAGTGCGTGTTAGCCGCACTATAGGAGAAAATAAACCTGGGATGACTAGTACATCCCCCAATATATAAGTGTGACATCATGCACACGGTCACCAAAACCACCCCCACATCGACAAACATGAGCTTCCAGTATCGGTCCCCCTGAGACCCCCAACTTTCAGAACTTTGCTACAACCCCTTTTAAGCCCATATTAAATCATTTACACGTTCCCAACCATTTACCTAGGAGTCTTTTAATTAGGCATTAACCATTGGTATCGTCATACAAAATTAGAGCATGCATGTCTATCACCTTATGCCATATCAACCATTAAACCAAATTAGACTCCACCGTTTCCAATAAAACCAAAACCATTATAATCAAACGATGGCTGCCAAGGCCTTTTCAAAACCATATGAAACCAACCAAAATCAATTCATGTTTCTCTAACCATTTATGCAGTGCAAAGATTCCAAGAGTAGTCAAACTACGTGACAAAATCTTTCTCAGTGATAATTTCACAAACAGGTTGAGGGCATGCCATTAACAAAACCAAAACCATCCAATTTGGGGCTTTACCATGACCCCTCAATTAAATCACCATTCCTATGCACCCACATATGCAAAACAATAATTAAAAACAAGAAAACCCTTAATTAAACCATGAGAAATAATATTCATGCATGAACAACAAAAAACCCCAACCTTTATTTCAAAACCATTACCACACCATGAAAATCATACATTAAAACATATGCCTTTAGTAAACTAACAATGAGCGAAGAGTCACACCCCTTAGATATCAAGAAGTACGGAGAGAAACCACCCTTGAAAGCCTTAATTGATTATCTTGATGAAATTCTAGCCTTTTTCTTGAAAGAGAGTTTGAGAGAGATTTTTAGGAGTGCTTGGTTGGGAATAATTGGTTAATAAAGTCCCAAAAGGTGTTTTAAGTTGTGGCCTCAAAGGTAGTTAAAAGGGGAAATATCCAGAATGCCCCCAACTTAAAACTGTAAAACTGTTGCAGGTAGTTACGAGTTGAACCCCGTGACTCATGACCGCAACATACGACTCGTACCCTCGAGTCGTCACCAAGAAAGTGAGTTTGACACCCATACACTGTCCATCATACGACCCCATGGCCCCACTCGTTACCAGATCATACGACTCGTATGGTCTAGTCGTATCCCTGACAGAACCCAAAGGGATTGGACACTGGACAACATATGACTTAACCTTATAATTCGTAACCTATCCCCACGGCTGTTAGTGAGCCATTCGTACTCAGAGCCAAGTCAAGTCACGAACTTATGTTTTGATTAAGGGACCGGCCTAACGAACAGTCACCAGCCCTAACGACTCATACCACCCCAATCGTAACCATAGCAGAATCCTAACCACTATCCACTGGACTCCCAACGATTAGGGTCACCTGGCCGGTACCCACACCGTACGACTCGTATGGTGAGTCGTTATTAGGATAGTGAGTTCAAAACTCAAGAAATTTCAAGGGCCAAAACCTATGGTATTTCAAGAATGATCCAGTACCTCGAATCTAATAAACTTCACTTGAAAACCTCAACCGCTATGTAAAATACTCAAACTAGGACTTGCACTGAAAAGACACAATAGGAATGAGTATGATGCACTTGTACTCAGTAGGTATTGTCACGCCCTATTTCGAACTGATCGAAACAACACACAAAATGTGGTGGCTTGTCGTGACTCTCGAGTTTTGAAAATGATTTTTTTAAAACTACCACCTAAATTTTTAGGAAAATTAGAAAAAACTATTTTTTATGTAGAAAAACTCTGTTTTGGTCTTCGAAATGTTTTGAGATTCTGAGTAAGAATTTTGGTTACTCGAGGGGAAGGTGTTAGGCACCCCTAAGAGCCTAACCGAAGATAGTCCTTAGACTCAGTTTAAAAAAATAATTGAAGATATTTACTTTTTATTATTTGCGAAAATGGTGGTAACTACACATATGTTTATCAAATTTAAAGAAAAACACACAAGGTACATAAACATATTCTTATGATACACTAAAGTAACACAATTTATTATCAAAATACACATGCATAATTAAAAAATATGAAAGTGAAGTGTAAAAGTTAACATTAGTATTTTGTTATACTAAAAATTTAAAGTTTTATAATTTTTACAAGAATATAAAAAGTTTCGTGATATATAAAGTTAGTGTGTAAACAAAACATTTATGAGGTAAAAGAAAATATCGTTTTAAAGTATGTAAAATATTTATTTGTTGATAAATCATCATGTGCATATGAAAAATTATTTATTTCGAAAGAAGATTTATACAAAATGCGTTTCTCTAGGAAAGAAGAAGAATAAAAATATTGAAATACATTAACGTGTTAATTTTGAGTAAAATAGACTTGCACATTTTTAAAATATAAGAGTTCATGTGATTGTTCATTTATTTGTAAAAAATTTCAAAGTAGTAACTAAAAGTAGATAAATATAAAAGTAATAGAAAAATACACGTGTAATTACATAGTTGGAACAAAATGTAGGTAATGATGATGATAAGAGTAGTAGTTATAATAGTAATAATAATAATAGTAATAATAGTAATACTAATAATAATAGTAATAGTAGTAATAATAGTAGTAGTAGTAATAATAATAATAATAATAATTTCATTTTTCAGAAATATAAATACACAAAAGTAGCGATAGCGATATTTGTGTATGATAGCGTATGTTTATATGTACCTTGTGTTTTTTGTTTTGTTTGGGTTCTTAAAAACCTAGATACTTAAAACTAGTGTAAAAGGATGAACGAAAAATGTGGTAAAATGTTGATATAATTTAATTTATTGAAATGAGTTAAGTGTTGATAAGTAATTCCCTAAAAAATGCAAATTTTAACTATTTGTATGATCTATTCTCTTTTGTTTTAAAAAAGTGCTGGGGTTGCGACCTGGTTCATTTTATAGAAATACTTCTGAGGCGAATAATTAGTCATGAGAAGTTAACAGAATATTAAAGTTGCTAAAGTCCCTTTTATCTAAGAGAACTCATTTAATTAGTCATGTGGTAATTGTGAAAAAGTGAGGATGTTAATTTGTTTCAAAATAAAAATTGCAAATTCTAAAACAATATAAACACAATAAGCAATAAAATTTCAATAATAATAATAACTAATTACCGTTTCAAATCTTGACAAGAATAACAACATAGAAAGAATATTGAACAAAGAGAAGGGACTAAGAGAAACTAGACTTCTAACGGAGCTTGAGCTTTTAATTTTGCGCAATTTCGAGGCTCTGCAATCCTAGTAGCGATTGACCCGATGCTTGGGGTAAAAACGAGTTTCGAATGAAATTCCAATGCCCGGATTTACATGTAAAATAAAAAGATAAAGAATTAGCAAAACAATTCAAGATTTAATAAATGAGTGGAATATGAGGTAAAGAAATACAACATGAGACATAAACTAAAGACGTGGACAATCATTTTTCAGGAAACATGAGTGTATTGCTTTACAGCAAACGATATGCGCACCCACCAACATATGTTGGGATTTTTAGGCTGGATTTTATAGACATGAATCTTAGACAAACCAACTTATTTTATGCTCAAACAAATCCAAGTCATTTTGAACAGATCCTAGAGATAAGACATGAATTTACGTTAGTTCTGGGTGGAAAATAACAAGCAAAGCTGGACTAATAAAAATTATCCAATCGACCCATCTTCAATCTCTACTAGGACATGAGAGACTCTGCACTTTCTAACTCATGGACTAACTAGGACATATTTAACACATATTTGAGGGTATTATGCATGGAATCAGGGAGTAGAAACTCATAATTTTGGCACTCGAGTTTAAATGGACTGTCCACAACACAAAACACATATAGTCACGTATTAGCAGAGATTTTAAAAAATTAAAATGAACCATGCTCATCAATTCTTTTTTTGGGTAATACAAAAATAATATCAAAATGGATAAGCGAAACACACACATTCTCAGAAGCGCATCCGGATTGAAAGACAAAGATACATGGCGATTTTCGCACTATTCGAATTCCAAACGTCTCAAAACCAGATTCAAATCCAATTTTTTAGGAGAACCAAATTATGAAGAAAATACGATGGGAAGGGGATAATGATTTACATCAAAACTCAAAATAAAGAATGACGAACAACAGTCCCAAACAAAATGGATACACACACATTCACACACATTTACGACTTTTCAAAATCAAAATTTATATATACCACAATTTCCTAGGAAAACGACAACAACAACATGAGTTTAAAAAAAAAAAATCCACATATCCATGTTTTTGTAAACTAACCATATTCATGAACGCAATTTCGAGACGATGACCAACAACACTATAACTAAGACTCTCATTCACAGATTTACTCACTTAAATAAAATACATGTTTGTTTCTCAAAACCATCCAAATGGTCGATCTATAGAAAATCAAAGTGCGACAACGACACCAAATTCAAAAATAACTCACATACTTATAAAGCTGAAACAGACGACCAAGAACGAGGTGAAAAAAGAAAAAAAGGGGGAGAGTCGCACCTTGTGTGGTCCAGCAAGACTGGAGCTTTCCGTCGATAACTTTGGCCACCAAACTCAACTATAGAACTCCGTCTTGGACAAAAACCAGAAAGAAAACAGTAAAGTTTAGACTTCTCCATCGAACTTACTTCACTCGATTTTCTCTCTGCTTTTCCGCCCCTCTCCCCTTTTTTTGAATTCTTCTCTCTGTTTTTCTTTTCCAGCCTTTTTTTCCACCTTTGTTAATGCTCTTTTCACATTCGTGACCTCCGTCTCCTCCATGGAAACGGAAGAATCATATTTATAGATGCAAATCCGGACTTGAAAGTTCAGATTTGAAACCTAAAAATTTAAAGAAAAGGTGTAGAAAATTTGAATTTCAAATTGAATAAATCTCCTCCATATCTCCAACTTTTCCCAGCCATTAATTGTAGATTCGAAATCAAAGACCGATAATAGCACTTTTTGGGTCTGTTTATTTTTCTGATTTTTGATTTCACGGGTTGATGGATGATGAATTTGGGGGAATCTCACAGGCTAACGGCTAGGGGATAGTGGTGACGCGGCGCTAGGGTTTCTGATTTGGTGGTGGGGAGAGGAGGAAAGAGGAGAAGGGAGAAAGGAGGGGCGGATTCTGTTGTTGTTTTTGGGAAAGGGGATGGTGACTGCATGCTGATTTTAGGGAAGAGGGACATGATACGCATGATTACACATTTTGAATTTTGGGGAGTTACAAAAAAAAATAAAAAATAGGTAAAATGATTTTCTAGACGTGTAAGTTGATACTTTTACTTACATGTTTGTCATCTGAATTCCTAAATTTACTAAAAAATAATATTTTAAATCTTTTTTTGGTGAGTGTAATATACTCTCCCCATGTCAGCTGCTACGCCTGTCACGTCATCTATCACGTTATTTTAAAAAAAATAAAAATAAAAATAAAAATAAAAATAAAATATTATATTAAATTTCAAGTCATTTTTAAAATGATATATAACAAATTAAATATTAAAATTAATTTAATTAAATAATTTTTTTTTATAAATTATAGAAAAAATTGAATAATCATGTTTTTTTTTTTTTGCTCACAAATTAAACATCAAATCCATTTCAAATAATTAAAATTCTTCTCCAAATAATTTAAATTTTTAACTATAAATTCATATATACAAACATAATAAATTTTTTATTTTTAAATTTGAATATTTTTAACAAATTCAAAAAAAGTTTAATTTTTTTCAAGCGAAATTCACTATTTTTTTTTCAATATTCACTATCACTCACTTTCAATTTAAATTTTAATTTTAATCACCCAAAAAATAAAAAGATTTCAAATTTTAATTTTAATTAAAAAAATAAAAAGAATTGAATTAAGAGGGAAAATTAAAATAAAAAATAAAAAGTGAACGTGTGTGGGGGGGAGGGGGATGAAAAGTATTTGGGTGGGGTGTGGGGTCTGGGAGGGGTTGGGGTGGGGTTGGGGTGGGGTTGGGATGGGGTTGGGAAGGGGATGGGGGATGGGGGTGGGGTGCGGAGGGGCTGGTGAGGTGTGGGGGTAGGGATGGGGCTGGTGTGGAGAGGCTGAGGGTGGGTGGGGTGGGATGAGGCTGGGTAGGGTGTGGGGATGGGCTGGGGTGGGAGTGGGAAAGGGCTGGATGGGTGTTGGGGTGGGGTGGGAGGGCTGGGGATGGGGTGGGACGGGGCTGGGTGGGGTGTGGGAGTGGGGACGGGCTGGGAATTTTTTTTAAAAAATATTTTTTAAATTTTTAAAAATATTTTTAAATTTTTAAAAGTAGTTTAAATTATTTTAAAATTTTTAAAAATATTTTTAAATTAAAAAAGATGGAGGGAAATAAAGGACCCTTTTTTATTTTTTTTTAAATTTTTAAAAATATTTTTAAAATTTTAAAAACATTTTAAAATTATTTTTATATTTTTGAAAATATTTGTAAATTATTTTTAAATTATTTTTAAAAAATTTAAATTTAAAAAGATGGAGGAAAAAAAAGGACTTTTTTTTAAAAAAAAATTAATATATTTTTTTAATTATTTTAATGTAAAATTGATCAAAAATTAACTCCCACTCGTACCCCCACATAGGCCAAAAATTAACCTATGTGGCAAGGTCAACGGTCAAAGGGTGCAAAATGTTGTTTTTTATGGGTTCAAGAGTCCAGATGACAATTATGTAAGTAGAAGTGTCCAACTTACAAAATCGACATAGTACAGGGGTCCAGAAGGTCATTTTGCCAAAAAAATATCTTGTATTGACTTTATTGACTGAAATATAACGATCGGATGGTCCAGATTTTAATATAAGAATAAAAATAAATAATAAATTATATATATATAAAAATAAATAATTGAAAATTTTAAGATCCTCGAATTAGAAATAAATTAACGGACCAGATCAATTTGTGTTTGTTGGGTGAACTTTGGTGCTTCTTTGCTGATGTGGCAGCGTATGATTAGTGGATCTGGTAGGAGGTGCATTAATGGGGTGGATGTGGATATTGGATGGGATTTTGGGCCAATTTTTGTGCTTCTTAGATTGCAATTTGTGAATAAGAGTTGGATTTGGGTAAAAATAAAAATTGAAATTGAGTTATTATTGGCCCAAATACTTTTTTTCTACTGAAATTAATACTATCCATGCTTCCTACTACCCTAAAAATTATTTTTAGTATAACGTATAAATGATTTAGTATACACATCCGATTTAATAATTTGTAACTTTAATTTTTCTAATATTAACAATATACATATATGTATGTATGTATGTATGTATGTATGTATGTACGTACGTACATATGTATGTATTAGTGGTGTACATAGGTTGGGTTGGTTTGGTTTTCTATTGAGAAAAAACCAAACCAATTATGTCGGTTTATTAAAACTATAAACCAAATCAAACCAACATAAAATCGGTTTTTTCGGTTTAGGTTTTAGTCGGTTCTTTCGGTTTTCTCGGTTCTTTTTTATAATCTTTATTTTTTTACAATTATATTGTGATTGAAGTTTAGATCAAGTATGTTTTCATTCATGTGCTAATGAAAAACCACAATTATGAAAAATTGAGGAGCGAAAACCTCTCTTGACACTAAAAAATAAGATGAAGAGTGAAAAGTTTAGGTTTTAAGTTTATATTAGATTTTGGATCATTTTATTAGCAATTAATGGATAAATATTACAACTTAAAGGCTCAAATATATATATATACTAGTTTAGTCGCACGTGCCTCGCACGTGTAACGTTTGATTATTTAAAATTAAATAATTTTGCCTATTGCAGAGAATTTTAATAAAGTGTAAAAGTTCAAATCACTTTTTAAAAATTTGTCACACTTTAATATAATAATGCAAATATAAACATATACACATATATGTTTTACCACTACAAATTTCAAGTGGTTGATGTATCATTACTTTTGCATTTGTCATATAATACCTTTTTCCCTTGTTGCCACATGCTAAGAGAAACGAATCAATTTGAACCATATTGGTGTTACGATTTTTTTTTCATAATTAAAATCTTTTCTTATTTTTAAAGTCAAATCTTTACAAAATCATTGTTACATTCCTATTACGTACTTAAAACTTTTAAAAATCTGGTACTTCTTAAATTTTTCTTATTCTAATAGTTTTATATTTATCTCTAATTTTTCAAATCTTATTAAAATCAAATTTAGTTCACTTATAATTCTTAAACTGGTGGAAAAATTATTAGTTTTCATTAATTTTGATGACTTCTAATAAAGAAAAATTTCTCCGTAAATATATTTAATTAATTTTTAACTCTTAAATTAGAAAAAAAAAATTAAAATTCTCATTACTTCTAATAAGGAAAGGTTTTACCATAAATATATTTAATTAATTATTAACTCTTAAATATTAGAAAAAAATAGTCAAAAGACGATTTTGTCTAAAACAAAGACTTTTAATGAAGGGCAAAAAGTTCAAACAACATTTCTAATGCCCTTCACACTTTTAATATATTATAGATTATAGATATATACATCTACTTTCTAAATATTGAAAATTAATAAAACTAATTGAAAAAGTATTTAAAAAGTAGATTATAATTAATATTTTATGTATAAAAAAGTTAAATTATATACATGCATATATATATATACACACACACACACAACACACACACACATATATACACTATTTTGAATAATACGTTAACATCATATGATTGAGGTAATAATACACCATTGAAGTTATAATAATGAAGTCAATTAACCGACAATTCATCATATTAATACGTTGTATTAACGTAATCAAAATCTCCAATTCAATCTTTTTTTAACCCAATTTCTAATCCCAATTTGACTCATCTCCTCAATTTTAATCTCAACCGTTCATCATCTTTGATCAACGATCAATATTAAAATTAATTTTCACTATTTTTTTCTTGAAATTAGGGGTGTGCATCGGTCGGTTCGGTTTGATTTTATATATTATCGATTTGGTTTATCGGTTATCGATTTTTAAATAAGTTAAATCAATAATTAAATCAATAAGGTATTTTTTTTTATTGTTTTTTGGTTTATCGGTTTTTAGTCCTTAACGGTTCGATTTTTGGTTTAACCAATAAGAAAATATGCATAAAATAGAAATAGTAGCAACCAATTAACAAGAAAAAAATGAAATCTTAATTGCAACAAATTATCATTAATTCTGTTATTTTATATAGTAATTTTACATAACATTAATTCTTACATGCTTAGTTTATTTTAATATCGATGTCTTACTATTTTTCTCGTCATTTCCACATTTATTAAATTATCATTTTTTCATAATTTATTAATGCAAATCCAACATCTTACAAAAATTTTATTAATATTTATTTATTTTTACGTAAATGTGCACACTCATAATTTACAAATGCATTGTCTTTATTATTACTACTATCGATAATTTTATATAACATTAATTTTTATATGCTTAGTTTATTTTGATATCGATGTCTTATTATTTTTCTCATCATTATCACATTTATTAAAATAGCGGGCCTAATTCAATTCAATTTAATTTCTCAATGTGTTTATTTTCTAGCCATCTTGTACACAATTAATGTCAATTTTAACCAAATTGATATTAATTCCATTTTGACCCCTTTCTAAAGTAATTTTAATCTTAGCCGTTGATCAAAATTGATCTAACGGCTGATGTTGACACCCAATTTTGACCCCCCGATACTACTTTTGGGCTGCTATTTTATCAAAATTATTTTATTTCAATTATTAATATTTTTGTACACATTATTCTTATATTAAATACATATTGACGTGTCACATTCATAATTTAGAAAAATGCACAAATTATTTTGATACAATTTTCTATAATTTTTAAACTCAAATACGACATTTTATATAATTTTATTAAATTATTTTTTTCATGCAATGGTGCACACTCATATTTTTTGCAAATATAATGTCTAGTTTTTCATTATTATTATTATTATTTATAACATTTATTTAAATAACAACCTAAATTAAATCAGTTTATCATATCTATTTATTTTCTGACCCAATTTTTTATCACAATATACCAATTCTAGCCTAGTTTTATTCAATTTATTATAATTATAGTCAATTTGTGACTCAATTGAAAAATTTATGCAAATTTTGATCAAATCCTCAACCTTTAAATCTCAACCGTCGATCAAAACTGATCCAACGGCTGAGATCAAAATGCCCTCTCTTTTCTTTTAAAACACATAACCAAACCCTAAGCCCCCATTTTTCCATCAATAGCCGCACAAAGCCCCCAAACCGCCGCTTCGCCATCCATTGTCGGCGGACCACCAGCTTCTGTGCCACCGGAGAAAACTCCGATCTCACCCACCGCCTTACCCCCACTTTCTCCCTCTCTCTCCCTCGATCGCCACTTCTCCAACCAATCGGCCAGCCTCAAAGCCAGCGTCGCCACCACAAAATGCTCTCAGCAGCCGCGATGTCAGCCGGCAAAGCACCAGTGGACGCCATCATCGAGATAACGCCAGAGTTTTCACCGACGAAAAGCCACATGCGTCGGCCGTCCCACCGCCGCTCCGCTCTCCCTCATTCTTCTCTCCGTTAGATCTCTTACCTTGATTGATTTCTAGTTGTTGCTTTATTATTTTTCATTACTTTCAGTTGTGCTATTTATAGTAATCTTGAGATTGAGAGTTCTTGTTTTTGAGTTTGAGTTGACATTTTAAGTAATCTTGAGATTGATATTGCTTGGGGGTTCTTGATTTTGGGTTTGTTGACTTGGGAGTGAAATGAATGTTGTTTGACTTTAGCTATTAATTGGTTTAAGCAATGAAGATCACAATGAATTTGAAAAGTAGAGGAGGTGAATCAACTGGAAGAGGTGTTTTTTCAAGGAAATTGACTGTTCTTCTATGTATTGGATATTTCTGTGCTGGGATGCTCTTCACTGACAAGTGAATAATATTCATTTGATCTTTATTGTGAGTTTTTTTATTTTTTGTTTTTGATTGGATTATGAAAGTTTGGATGTTTATCATCTAAGCTTTACATAGATTGTTACTATTCAATGATTTTATAGGGAATTTTTGATCTTGTGACTTTTGTTTATGCAATGCAGAAATTTAATGATTTTATGACTTATGGCAATGCTTTTAACATATTTGTTGTAACACTTTGTGAAGCGTATTTATATGTATTCTGGTTAGCTGACAGGTTTTTGGTAGGCCTATTTACAAAGGAAACTCTGGCAATTTTTTTTGAAAATTTTGAGAGTTAACAGAATTTTAGGACCACATAATGGATAAAATGAAGTGGAAGTTAAGTAAATGATCTCATGAGTGTCTTAGATAATTATTGGAGTCAAATAAGTTATAAGCATCATTTGACTTGAAAATGGTTTAGTGTAATTTTTGAAAGGTGAACTTATGTTTTGAAATTTGTAAAGTGTACTCACTTGAAAATGTGAATTCATGATTTGAAATTGGTTTAGTGTTGATACTTAAAATGTGAATTCATGACTTGAAAATGGTTAAGTTCAGTCACTTGAGAAGTGAATTAGAGAGTTGAAAATGGTTAAGTGTAGTGTTTTGAAATGTGTACTAGTCACTTGAAAAGTGGATTAGCGACTTGAAAATGGTTTAATGTAGTTCTTGAAAGGTGAACTTGTGTTTTGAAATTTGTAAAGTGTAAACACTTGAAAATGTGAATTCATGACTTGAAATTGGTTTAGTGTTGATACTTGAAATGCTAGGGTCACCCATTAGAGAGGCTTGACCAGAGTTGAGGTCTTTACCCGTGGCACGGTATTGACACCCTTTCAGCTGGGGTTACAGGTTGGACCTCACCAGTTCAGATTTGGGGTATATCGGTTAAGTGAGAACTCCCACAGTTACAGTTTCAGTGTCAGTTTTTAGAGTAGAACTCATAAATCAGGACTGTCGATACAGTCACCTATATCAGTAAGGAACCCAGATAGTTCCATTGATTTATGGACCACTCACTAGATAGGCATGATCTCACGTAAAGTTATTCAGTATCAGTATTATCAGATCCAAAGATCACCCGTTAGATAGGCTTGATATCAGTCTCAGATTCAATTGAGTAATCTCATTATCGTATCTAGATATCATCTGTTAGATAGGCTTGATCTCAGTCTCAGATTCAGTTGAGTAATCTCATTATTAGATCTAGAGATCACCCATTAGATAGGCCTGATGTCAGTCTTAGATTCAGTTGAGTAATCTCATTATCAGATCCAAAGACCACCCATTAGATAGGCTTGATCACAGTCTTACATTTAGTTGAGTATTCTCTTTATCAGATTCGTAGATCTTCCGCTAGATAGGTTTGATCTCAGAAATAATCTTTTCTTATCATTGATAGTATATTCGGGGTTCATCCGTTAGAGAGGTTGGATCTCAGATTCAGACAGTCGAGAGTAGTAAGCTCATCTTTCAGTCATTGATATGAGCAAATTCAGTTAATCAGCTTCATTATCATCAGTTTTCGAGATCACTTACTAGATGGGACTGATCTCTATTTTAGTACTCAGTTTTCTATATTAGGAGATTCAGTTATTCAGCATCTCAGTACTAGTAGTGAGTTTAGATATTTGTAATGCAGTATTCGAGTTTCAGTATTTCTAGTTGTGATGTTTTTAGTTATGGTTTGTGCATTCAGGCATATTTCCTCATTCAGTATTCTCATGATTATTCAGTTAAGTATTTCTTCATGCATAAGCCCTTGCATTTAGCCTTACCTCATCTTCATACTCCGTATATTCCCGTACTAACATATTTGCGCTATAGTGTTTTATTTAACACCATAGGTTCAGAGGCACGAGATCCAGAGTACCCCTAGCAGTTTAGTCCCAGTCAGCAGCAGTAGACGTAGCAGTGAGTCCTCTTTATTCGAGGATGATCCTTATTTTATTATTGTATAAAATCTAGTTTATTTTCAGTAGACGGAGTTAGTTGGGGACATTTACCATCAACTCCACAGTTCAAACTGTTTAGAGGCTTTTTAGACAGATGTATCAGTATTCAATTTTCAGTTTTGAGTATTCTAGACTTTTTGAACCTTATGGTCAGTTTTTGCCAGTTTTTCGCATTTATTATAGATATTATGTAGTGCTCAGGTATAGATATCAGTAGAGGGTTAGCTTGTGGTCCTTCGGGATCATGAGCACCGTGTGACGTTCCAGTTCTAGAAAAATCGATTCGTTACAAACTTGGTATCAGAGCCTAAGGTTCAATAGTATCCTACGGAGTCTGAAAAGTCGCATCTAGTAGAGTCTTGTGCATGGGTGTGTTGCACGCCACACTTATGTAAAAGAGGCTATAAGATGTTTTTAGGAGCAGTTTCCCTTCTTTCAGTATTCATATCGTGTGAGTGAGTATGTGCTCAAGTTAATCCTCAATTTAATACACCTCTTTCTTCCATTTACAGAGTATGCCTCCTCGCAGAGATAGTGCCCATAGGGTTGATGACCCGCCATCTCAGCCAGTAGATCCTGAGAATGAAAGTGTGTCACACGCCGAGTTTCAGGCAGCTTTTTATGTGCTAGCCCAAGCTGTGACGACTAATGTTCAGGGGAAACGTCAGGCTGTGGCCCTACCTCAGTAGGATGGGGGTTCAGCTGCTGCCAGAATTAGAGATTTCATGAGGATGAGCCCGCCAGAATTCTTTGGGTCAGTAGCAGGTAAGAACCCGCAACTTTATCTAGAGGAGGTGAGGAAGATCACCCAGATTATGCATGTTTCTGATGAGGAGAGTGTAGAGTTAGTGTCCTATAGGCTGAAGGATATTTCTCATGATTGGGTAGTGATGTGGAAGAAGGGTAGAGGGGAGGATGCAGCTCCCGTGACTTGGCAAGAGTTTCAGGATGCCTTTCTAGATAAGTTTTTCCCGCTAGAGATGAGAGAGGCAAAGGTAGAGGAGTTCATGAACCTAAGGCAAGGCTCCATGATAGTGAAAGAGTATTGTATTAAGTTTAACCAGTTAGCTAAGTATGCTCCTGACTTGATAGCTGACCCTAGTGCGAGTATGAGTAAATATGTGACTAGTGTATCCGGGTTAGTGTTGAAAGAGTGTATGGCTGCTATGCTCAATAGAGATATGGACTTTTCTAGACTGATGATTTATGCGCAGCAGATTGAGGTAGATAAGACGAAATAAAGAGAAAGAGTGAGTAAGAAAGCCAAAATAGGTAGTCATGGTTTCTCTCAAGAAGGGTCCCAAGGTGGTAGCCGTTCTCAGTATATCCAGAGATTTTCAATCCTAGCTCCATCCTCATCTAGTGTACCCGTACCAAAGTTCAGGGATGTCAGTCATGATGGAGCGCCAGGCTCCAAATCCCAGAGTAGTGCTAGTGGTGTTCGTACCTATTTGCTTTGTGAAGAGTATGGCAAGAGTCACCTAGGTGTGTTTAGAGCCGGTAGTGATATGTGCTTTGGGTGTGGTGAGCCAGGCCACAGAATGCGAGAGTGTAGATTGATAGCTCAGAGGGGTAGAGAGTTTCATCAGCGGGGTGCCTTTTTCGGTGCCAATAGTGGTCAGCATCAGAACAGACTCCATGCACTTCTGAACCACCATGATCAGGAAAGGTTCCCTGATATAAATTCATATATGTTATGAGTCCTTCATCTTTATGATATGCATTGTTAGATACTTTGCACCCATTTTGAGATTATATGTCAGCATGAGTCATGCATTAGTTTCAGATCTCAGTCGGTCAATCATGACCCAGTTCGTAGGTGCCCTGTGCACGCCCCAGTATTTCAGCGAAGTGTGTTTAGAGGGACATAAAGTCCCAAGGGGGAGATACCCAATGACATTGAAATGCTTTTATGTCCTTAGACTTAATCAGTTGCATGTTCAGACTCTCCCTATGAAGTTAACATCAGTTGTCATTGCATAGCCAGTAATGCTTTCGAGAGTCAGTTCAGTCAGACATTCAAACATTAGATATGCAAGTTCAGTAGAAAGAGTTTAGTTTTTCAATGTATTCAGTCATGCATTCATGAGAACAACTCAGTTACGCATCCATGTATCAGATATTCATGTCTATTATGAGAATTCAGCTTATGAGTAGCTTCAGTCAAGTATTCCATGCATCAGATGTGCATGTCCAGTATGAGAGCCCAATATATCAGTAGTTCCAGTTGCATGGTCATATTTCAGATACTCTCGTTCCTTGAGTAAGTTCAGTCGATCAGTATTCTTAGCCTATCAATTGACATTCGAGGATGAATATTTCCAAGAGGGAGATATTATAAGACCCTGCAAAATTCTCTCATAGTCTGAGCCTTATAGCGTGTTCAGTAAAGTGTTAATCCGGACCTAAAAGGTTGAGAAGTAACTTCCCAAGTGAGAAGTATTTTGAACCATGTAGAATTTCTCTAATATCAACTTTTTGTCATGTAGAGCATCGAATAAGCTTTCCATCGATACCAAATTCGTCCAAATTCGACACTCAGACAAAGAGTTAAAGCCATTTTAGTAAGACAGTGTACCACCTGATACTTTAGCGCATCGCGGAGCCAGCCAAAATGGCAATCTTCAAAATCCAGTGAGCCTCCGCGACTATGGGGCGTCGCACCAAGGCTTAATTTTAGAGTTGTCAATTTCCAGTGCACCAACGTGATTCCACCGCGTCGCGGTGCCTTTCCAATTCGCAACCAAGGTGGCAACGCGATTTCCACCGCGTCGCGCCATCAAGCAGTTTCCCAATTGTCCAATTTCCAGTAAGCTGACGTGATTATGGCACATCGCGCCAGCATGTAAAATCGGAATTTTTTCAGTTTAATTCCGTGAGTTATAGAACTCTGTACTCTTAAGGCAGATACAGAACTTAAAAAATCTCAGAAATCTCAGTAATCTCAGTATCGCTAGTATTCTAGCCTCAGTTCAGACCTAGTAGTATTCAAGTGTTCAGTTCGGAACTCAGTATCATGCAGTTAGATAACAAGATTTAGTAGTACTCCGTCAGATATGGAACCAAGTAAATTCAGCGTAACTCAGTTAGATCATTCAAGAAATATGATCATTAACAGACTCAGCTCAGTTTAAGTTCAGTTAAGAATCAGTTCAGAGTCTTTCAGTTGGGAGTAGGAGCTAGCACCGAGTGAGTGCAGGGATGACGGCTCCTCATTAGAGAGGCAGAGTCGTTAGGAGTAATCCCTGAACTCCAGAACTGCGTAGCCCACGTAGGATGCAGGATTCACCCGTTAGGAAAAGGCTTGACTATTATACTAACTTAGGCTTGACTTCCTTTGAGGGTCACTCGTTAGAGAGGCTTGAACAGAGTTGAGGTCTTTACTCGTGGCACAATATTGACATCCTTCCAACTGGGTTATAGGTTGGACCCCACCAGTTCAGATTCGGGGCATGCCAGTTAAGTGAACAGTCCCACAGTTACAGTTTCAATATCATTCTTCAGAGTAGAACTCAGAAATCAGGACTGTCAGATATAGTCACCTATATCAGTAAGGAACCCAGATAGTTCCATTGATTCATGGACCACCCGCTAGATAGGCATGGTCTGACGTAAAGTTATTCAGTATCAGTATTATTAGATCTAGAGATCACCCATTAGATAAGCTTGATCTCAGTCTCAGATTCAGTTGAGTAATCTCATTATTAGATCCAGAGATCACCCATTAGATAGGCTTGATCTCAGTCTCAGATTCAGTTGAGTAATCTTATTATTAGATACAGAGATCACCCGTTAGATAGGCTTGATTTTAGTCTCAGATTCAGTTGAGTAATCTCATTATCAGATCCAGAGATCACCCGTTAGATAGGCTTGATTTTGGTGTCAGATTCAGTTAAGTATTCTCTTTATCAGATTCAGATATCTTCCGCTAGATAGGTTTGATCTCAGACATAATATTTTCTTATCATTGATAGTAGATTCGGGGATCATCTGTTAGAGAGGTTTGATCTCAGATTCAGACAGTCGAGAGTAGTAAGCTCAGCTTTCAGTCATTGATATGAGTAGATTCAGTTAATCAGCTTCAGTATCAATAGTTTCTGAGATCACTCACTAGATGGGACTAATCTCGATTTCAGTACTGAGTTTTCTATATTAGGAGATTCAGTTGTTCAGCAACTCAGTACTAGTAGTGTGTTCAAATGTTAGTAATGCAGTATTCGAATTTCAGTATTTCGAGTTGCGATGTTTTTTGTTATGGTTTATGCATTCATGCATATGACCACATTATGTATTCTCATGATTATTCAGTTAAGTAATTATTCATGCATAAGCCCTTGCATTTAGCCTTACCTCATCTTTATATTCAGTACATTCATGTACTGACACATTTACACTATAGTGTTTTATTTGACACTATAGGTTCAGAGGCACGAGATCCAGACTACCCCTAGTAGGTCAGTCCCAGTCAGCAGCAGTAGACGTAGTAGTAAGTCCTCTTTATTCGAGGATGATCCTTATTTTATTATCGTATCAAATTTAGTTTATTTTTAGTAGACGGAGTTAGTTTGGAAAATGTCCCATCAACTCCACAGTTCAGACAGTTTAGAGGCTTTTCGGACAGATGTATCAATATTCAGTTTTGAGTATTTTAGACGTTTTGAACCTTATGGCCAGTTTTTGCCAGTTTTCTGCATGTATTACAGATATTATGAAGTGCTCAGGTATAAATATCAATAAAGGGTTAGCTTGTGGTCCTTCGAGATCATGAGCACCGTGTGACGTTCCAATTCCAGAAAAATCAGGTTGTTACATTAAATGTAGTGTTTTGAAATGTGTACTAGTGACTTCAAATTAATCAAGTGTAGTCACTTGAGAAGTGAATTAGTGACTTGAAAATGGTTTAGTGTAGTTACTTGAGAGATGAACTTGTGTTTTGAAATTAGTAAAGTGTAATCATTTGAAAATATGATTTCATGACTTGAAATTGGTGTACGTCCTCCTGTAGAAGATATTGATGCAGATTTAATTAGTTTAGTTCCTGGAGATACGGACATGCTTGGTAGAGTGTTTATCGAGCCTGATGGATCTTCGTAAGTTTATTTTTCAATTGATAGGTTTATTTTTTTCATCAATAAAATATTCAAGCTTACATATTTATTATGTTTTTTACAGGTGGTATCCCGCGTCAAAAGAAGTTAATGAGGCTGTAAGGGAGAACTTTATGAGACTTTTTACATATCCTTGGCACGGGTGGTGGGACATTCCAATAGTCTCTAAACAAGCCATGTTTCAAGAGTTTAAGGTATATTAGATTTAATTATTATTTAATTAACTTTAATATATATATATATATATATACTAGTCATATAAAATCATATAACACTAGTGAATTGATTTTCAGACAATGTGTTGTTGGTTGACAAAGCACGATCGGGCTATTTCTATAATTTTTGAGAGACATGCTGCTATGTCACATCAGATTGCACATCTTAGACGTACCTTGACACAGGGCGTTGCTCCTGATTCAAGTAGCAAAGAGAAAATAGAGAGTGATGAGGAGTTTGTTGGGGCTACTCCTTTGTGTTGTTGGACTTGACTTTTAGATAATTTTTAGATATTTTTGAACGTACCTTTTAATTAGTGAAAAATCTTTAGGAGTGTTTAAGTATTTTGAATGTTGTTGGATTCATTATTTAAGTGTTGTTGATTTGAATTGCTTAAATGATTTGTTGATGTAGTGTGTTGTATAATTATTGTAATAATGTGTGCTGTATGAGGGATGCATATATTGAATTGTATTTTTATTTGTCAGGTGGGATACAGAAAATGTAGATTTCTGCATCCAAAAGAAATGCAGGAAAGCAACGACGACCGTCACTTTTTTATTCATTATGAAGAACAAAAAGCGACGACCAACGTCGCTTTTTATTAATTATGAAGAACAAAAAGCGATGGCCAATGTCGCCTTTTTAAAAAATATATATTTTATTTTTCTCAAATTACGACGGACAGTGTCAATTTTTTTGAAAAAAATTATTTTTTTCAATAAAACGACGATGTCCGTCATTTTTTGTTCATCATGTGTTCTTCACATGAAGAACAAAAAGCGATGCACAACGTCGTTTTTTCAAAAAATAACTAAATTTTTTTTTCTCTAAAAGCGACGTTGTCCATCGTAATAAAAGCTACACAGGTCGTTGTTTTTAAAAAACAATGCCCTTTTTTTAGACGAAAAAAAAGTGACGGATTTCCGTCGCTTTTTTCCCAAAAAAGTGACGGATTTCCGTCGCTTTTTTCCCAAAAAAGCGACGTTGGTCGTCGCTTTTTGGCATTTTTTTAGTAGTGAGCCGGATTCAACTTTAGGTCATACCTTTACAGTATTTCAAAGAACTTTTGTAAGCTATCTAGGTGGTCCGAACTCTTTTTAGACTTGATGATGACATCATCCATATACACCTTCATCTATTTGTGAATCACATCGTGAAAAAGGGTATTCATGTCCCTCATGTAAGTTGCATCGGCATTCTTGAGTTTAAATGACATTACCTTGTAGTAGTATACTTCCCACGGAGTGATAAAAACTATCTTTTCTGCATCATCTTCATTTATCAAAATTTGATGAAACCCTGCAAAATAATCAACAAATGAATGCAACTCATGTTTTGTGCAATTATCAATGAGAATGTGAATATTTAGGAGAGAAAAATCATCTTTTGGACTTGCCTTGTTGAGATCCCGATAATCTACACATATTCTTATCTTCCCATCCTTCTTCAACACCGGCACGATGTTGGCCAACCATGTGGGGGTAATTTGTGACCCTCAGAACGTTAGCTTCTATCTGCTTGGTCACCTCCTCCTTGGTCCTTAAACTCAAATCGGATTTGAATTTTCTCGTCTTTTGCTTCACGAATGGACATGCGTGGTTAATTGGCAGTCATGATATTAGTGCTTAAACTGGGCATGACGTTGACCAAGAAACATATTGATGTATTTCTTGAGCAAGCTTATCAACTCTTACTTCATTTCATCCTCCAAGTGTATGCTGACTCAAGCCTCCTTCACCGTCTCTTCATCACCCAAATTGATGACTTTAGTTTTGTCCATATTAGACTTCTTTTGACTTTCAAGTTGCTCTATCTCATGCAGTAGGTTTTCAAGCATCATACTTTCATTGTACTCCTCATTAATCTTGTTCAACGCTTGCCTTTTTCTCAACGGATTCGTTATATTTCATAATTGTAGAATGATGATTTTTACTAATATTAGCGCTGAAACGTATAAAAAGTGAGTAAAGTAAACAAATATTAAAATATAGGAAAATAAGTTTTAAAAATAAGGACTTTTATTTATACGAAAGCACTGGGATTTGGCAAGAGACGAGTAACAAAAAGAGATTCGGCATGATTTAAGCCTCAATTGATCACACAAAAAAAACTTTAAAAGCGACCACAACTCCACACTACCAAGAATCCTGTCGATATAGGGATGGGATGATGGTCCAATTCTGTAAGACTTCTCTAGGTTCAGCATCATGGATGATGAGCTGCTTCAAAATTTATCTCCGGTTCTCCTTCGATCATGACCACAAACAACTTTCCTATCCCCTCTATGATATCCTCATCAACTTCTTGCTCTGAAACTGGGACTTGGGCTAGCACAAACACTGTCACTCTTGATCCTTCACTGCAGACTCCTCTAGGAGCAGTCTTATACCTAAGAACAATGGTACCTCTCTGATGTTTTAGCTGGATTGGCTTAATTATGCCATTGGCTTTTAGACTTAGTTCGCCCTTGGGCTGATACCCATATTTCAACATCTCCGATAAAACCATCTTTGCAACATCAATATTTTTACTTCAATTGGATCAATCTTTTCATCTATCTTTACAGCCTGCATGATCTCTAGGGTATGGAAGGTGGCTCTATCTAACTTCTTAGTGACCGAAATTGAATTGACAGAGTGGATGGGATGACTGAGTTTTCCATGGACAGTAACTTCTGTGCGATCCTACTTAAACTTTACACACTAATAGAGATTGACTCTTGCCATGTGGACCCAAGGCCTTCCCAGCAACAATTGTAACTAGATGATACATCCATCATTTAAAATAAGATGGGAAATTCAGCCGGTCATAGCTATAATGTCAAGTAGATTTCTTCGATGACACTCATGTGATCAATAAAAGGCTTTGACCTTCACCTAACTCTCCCTTATATCTTTTATATTTACACCTAAATCCCTTAAAGTGGATAATAGAAAAATGTTACAACTCGAACCACCATCGATCAAAACCCTATTCACGATTTTGTCAAGATATATGACTGCAATATGAAGTACTTTGTTGTTCACAACCCCTTCTGATAGTAGCTCATTATCATGGAAAAAGACCTTATTTTTTTCCATCATTCATCCGATTTCTGTAGCCAAAGTCTCGCTTGTGGTCTCCTTTGGTATGCTAAATCCACATAACACTTATATCAAAGCATTTCTATAGGCTTCAGAGCTCATAAGCAAGGACAAAATGGATATGTGGGCCGATGTCTTCCTTAACTGCTCTTTGATTGAATAGTCTTTATGGTGCATCTTCTTCCAAAATTCTATGGCTTCAACATCAGTAATATTCCTTTTTTGGTTCTACTCTTTCTCGAGAACTCCTCGATTCAGATCTTCTGAAGTGTAACACCTTCCCGACCTGGTCATCCCTTGAGTCATAACAATGTCTATTATTTTTCCCTTAGCTTCAGCTCGATAATCCCACGGGATTACTTTAGTGTCACAATCGGGCCTCCCAGTGGTTATAGTGGTCACTACGACTCTTGGCAGAGGCTCCCTCAACTGAACTGTGATAAAAGGCTATGATGGGGATGTAGTGGTGATTTCTTCTACGTTCCGTACGGGCACAATAGATTCTTCCAAGTCATATTCTTCCTCTAGAGTAATAATATTGACTCCTCAATTCCCATGATTTGGCAGGGGTTATTGTTCACATTTGGAGCTGCAACGATGCATTTGATTACTCTTTTCCTCATTAGAGAATCAATCTGATTCTTCAAACAATAACACTCTTTCGTGTTATTCCCATGGATTTCTTATTAATAAGCGTACCACTTATTACCATCAAAGTCTCGAGAGGTTAGGTCAGCGGTTTTTCTTTTGGCTAGATGCGACAGTTTTGCCTCCTTCAGTCTTTTAAATAGTTGGACGAAAGATTCAGTAATTGGTGTGTAGGTACGGGTATTTCTGGCATCGAGGTTCGGATGCGGTCTTGGAATGTATGCTAGTCTATTTTGGTAGGCTGGAGCTTGGACAAGGGCATATGGTCTTGGTAGATTTTGATATGTTAGCACTCGGGGTGGGTTGTAATGTGGTTGAGTATTGTACACTGGAACATGTGTAACAATCTGGGGGTTGTTAGGGTAACGGTAGGAAGAATTTGCTGGTTAGTTGTATGGTGTGATAGCTGAGAAATCTTTTTTCTTCTTCTTATTACCACCAATGGAACTAGATTGTATGACCTTACTTGCATTTTGCATTTTTGGGCTTCTTAGGCTGAAATTTGTGAATAAGAGTTGGTTTTGGGTAAAAATAAAAATTGAAACCCAAATATTCTTTTTCTACTGAAATTAATTTATCGATGCTTTCTACTACCCTAAAAATTATTTTTAGTATAACATATATAAATTGTATAAATGATTTAGTATATGCATCCGATTTAGTAATTTGTAACTTTAATTTTTATAATATTAACAATATATATATATACACACACACACACATATATACACACACACACATACACATACACACATACATACATACATACATATATATATATATACATACATACATACATATATATATATATACATACATATATATATATACATACATATATATATATATACATATATATATATATGTATGTATATATATATATATATATTTAGACAAAATATGTGCATATATATGTACACATATAGATAAGAATATATATATTAAATAATATATAAGATTATAATAAATTATACACATACGCATATAATAAAGATATGTATATTATGAGAAGATATAGTCGTAATATATCGTCTGAAAAATAAAATTAGACAAAATGCTAATGTGGTTATCAAAAAGATATTTTTGTGATTTTGATGTTAAAATAATTATTTATATTTAATTAAAATGATTTTACCATATGATAGGAAAATAAATCTTTTTTTTATTCTTTTCAAAATTCATAGAAATAAAAATATGAATTTATTTTGAAAAATTATTTAGGGCCGAGAAGCATCAGAAAAATAATTCAAGAAAAAAAAGCGAGCTAAAATTGCGTGTCAACAGGCATCATAGGATGACTAATTAAAGCAAAAAAATAGATAAGTAAAATAACACTATAAGCACGTCACCTGCAAGTACAAAACTCATAAATGGTAGCTTACACTATCTCTACTAACAATTCTAATACATAAACAGAAATGAAAAATAGGATAGACATACATGAAGAATATGCTGAAGCTAAACACAAGTCAAGAAAACTAAAGAGATCATGAAAGATGTGTGTGCAAATGCAATGCAATGCAATGCAATGTGGATGGAATGAATGGTGAAAGTCATCACATAACTTTCTATATACACCCACCAAGCTCGCAGCTCCTAGGTAGGACCTAATGGGAGTTCACAACCCATATACTATATCTCATATCTCAAATATCGACAAATCTCTTCGTCTCATATTCACAAAGAGGGTTTTATAAAAGTGTTTCATTTTCTTTCAAAAATAGTGTTCCACAATGAAACTGGCATCTCATGAACGTATATGTATGAAATGAGGATATAATGTTCACAGTCAATAAATATATATATGTGTGTGTGTATGTGCGCGCATGCGTGCGCATGTGTGTGATTCTATAAATCAACTCAATATGTCCACAATTCATGATTATCAACTCTATTTAGGAACTATCAAAATAAATGTGCACGTAAGACATCAACTATATTATATCAATCCCTAACTCTGGTATTTCTATCATAATAAAGACAACAAATGCTCAAGTAAGGCCTATACTAGCTATATAAGCCCCGACACGAGCATTATATCTAAAATGAAGGCATTTAAATGCACAGGTAAGACCAATGATGTCAAATAAAATCCCCACATGGGCCACCCACAAAATTTATCAACACAAGTCAACTACAATTGAATATAAACACTCAAATGGGCACACAACAATAATAATATCCTCGAAGTATAAATCTCATAGTTATTTTCCCCAATACATAGTATGTTTTACTTATATATTAACAATCCTAGTTAATATGAAAGAAGTTAAACCATAACCTACCTCGAAATGATGAACTCTCAGCCTAAAGAGCTTCAACACAGAGTCTTTCCCTTACGAACGACCTAATAATCAATTACAACATTCAAATATAGCACCTACACATTTAAATTTTATTTTACACAGACATTTTCCAAGGTTATAAGAGTCTGCATGAGAAAATCAGTGTGAAAACGGGTAAAAAAATAAGGTTTTAATTGAAGAAAAACTCTTTTTAAGTTTCAGCGGTAAAATCCCCAAAATTTCATTTTGAAATCATGATTTAAAGGTGTTTTTGGTGATATAATCGATGTAAATAATGGAAATAGGATTTTGGAGCTTATCCAAGCTTAAATGGTGAATAAATCCCCAAGATTTGCCCAAATTCGAAGCTCAAAAGTCCATATGGAGGAAAAACATGAAAATGAGTTATATATACAAATCCAGTTTTGGCCGCTTAAGTGGTCATCGCTTAAGCAATGGGTGACCGCTAAAGCGGTCTGCCCTACATGACTAGGCCCTCTAAAGCGATCCCCTTCCGTTAAAATGACATCCGCTAAAGCAGTAAAGTGCTTGCTTTAGCGGTAGATGACTGGCCAAGTTTACCTGTAAAGAGGTGTTTGTTGCTTAAGCAGCTACCTCTAAAGCAATATTTTGGCCGCTAAAGCGGTTGTACCAACAACTTTGCTAAGTTGCCGATCGAGCCCTCAGAATTCAATAAACGCAAACGAACTATGTTACTAAGCTCTTTTCGATATTCCAAACTCAATGTCATCGTTAGATTTTCTAAAAAAGATTATTTTCAACAATTTAACCCCCGATACCCTTTTTCACTATTTTCTCAACAAATGATCGAAATATAAAATAAAGGTACCTAACCCAAAGCAGTCACACTACTAACCCAAATTCATCATTTCGGACTAATGAAACTGTTCAAATCATCATCCGACACTCATAACAATAAATATTGACCGAAGTCAATTATATTGCTTTCTAAGCCTCTAAAAATAACAAACTCGCCAAAATCATTCTAGATTACATCAGGAACTATGCCAATCATTTATACACTTCAAAATTAATATGTAGTAGCTACGGGGAAGGAAAAATTATTAAAGCACATAAAAAGTAAGTTTTCATAAATCAGGTCATTACAATATGTTATTTACAAATTTTTTATGTTGTATTTTTTTCTCGCATAAAAATTTCACAAGTTGTGAAAATTATTAAGTTTTCTCAATTTCTTACAAAATGTTATAAAATGAGCAAACCGTTGCTCAAAAATAGGACATTGTAATATCCTAAGACATTGCATTGATAAATCACAAATCTTCGTATTTCTTTTGTAACTAGTTGTTTCCTTAATATAATCAATACAGACAATCTCTTCAGACAATTTTTTTTTTGTAAAATGTAAAATGGGAATTTTTTCACAAAATTTAAACTTATATTAAAGTTTTATATTTTAATAAGTTGTAATCGTGATTTAGAATTCTAAATCATGTATTTTTGAGAATTTGGGATTTTATCTCATTATTTAAAATTTTGAGATAATGTCATGACCCGAGGCTACCCCCTAGTTGCGAAATGGTGCTTTCGGTCACAAGTGACCACAAGCTAACCCATGAGCTGGTACCTGCTATAAACACTAAATAAAATAGTAATAGTACACGTGTGCGGAAGATAAACTGCTGAATGTAATGCTAATCTGAATACTGAAGATGTGGTTCAACCACAAGTCTGAAACATCTGATGAAATACAGAAATCTAACTGCCAATTTAAAATAACTAAAAATATTGATAAGCTGAAAAGCTGTCTAGCTGACTGTCTAATTATCTGAAAAGCCTCGAACTAACTGAGGAGTTGATGGGACAACCCCCAACTAAATCCAACTGACTAAATATAAAGAACTACTGAAATAACTGGAATAAGAAATCATGTCCTCGATGGATAAGGACTCGCCATTACTGCTGCTGAGTACGCTAAGCTATCAAGGAACGGTCGGGAAACTAAGCGTCCAAACCTATATTATAAGACAACATAGCGCAATGAAGAGTATGTGATCAGTACTTTGAGTGTACTGGTATATGAGATGAGGTCTAGCTGAAATGCATGGGGTACTGTGCACATGAGATAAAGACTAACTGAACAACTTGAAATAACTGAGCATGAATGCATAAAAACTGTAATATCTGACAATGCAAGACCAAGCATATACATATTTCTAAAATAATCTATAAACTGAAAGACTAAAATCTATATAACTGGATAACTATAAATCTGTATGCTTTGGTCAAGCAAACCTGAAATGAATATACACTGAATACCGTACTGAGACTGTAGCAGGTATCATATAACCAACATTCCCCAATCTAAGCTAATTGGGGTCCAACCTGTGACCCCAGTTGGAAGGGTGTTAGTACAGTGCCACGGGTACTAATACTAGCTGACGATGTGTATCCATAAGGCTGATTTCCCGTAGGACTAGGGAGTTAGTCCTAACTGGCGGGTGACCCCTAAGAGAGTGTCAACCCTAAACTGGAGGGTGATATCTCATAATCCTACGCTGTCTACATAGTTCTGGAACTTAGGGACTACTCTTAAGAACCCCGTGCCAACTGGAGGGTGAGCCCCCATCCCTAGGTTTGCTCGGTGCTAAATTCTACTCCAACTGAACAGACACTGGTACCAAACTGAATTATGTTTAACTAAATATTATTTCTGATATTGCTCATCTTAATCATAATAACTGAATAAGTAAGGATATTCATGGTTTAACTGAATCATACTTACGAATCTAAAAATCATGTAAAACACATAAGTATCATGTATTCATAACCCACCAACACTGAGTGATCATTAAAACATGACATTTAAACTTAACTAGTAATATTGAATCATGGTTCAACTCAAAACATGAGCATTTCATCAAACATGTGGAAAACATGGCTTTGTACATGGGGGTATTTTAAACATGAGAATTCAACAACATGAAGTTCACTTGGCTAAGACAAAAATATGGGAAACTGAAATTCATAGCTTGAGGAATTCAAATCTTGCATGGGATCATACATGGATTGAGTTGCATTTAAATTACCATGAAATCATGAGTTAAACCCATCTTAAGTAATATAAATACAATAATGATAGAAAAATCCGTTCTTTAATTGAAAAGAAGGTTTTTGGGCTCCATGGGTGAAAGGGAGCCATGGATGAACACCCCACATACCTTAAGCTTTTAACTCGAAAGGAACAATGCTATTCTAGATGCTTTCTTAAAGGTTCTTGAACTTGGGGAACTTAAATTCTTGATTTCTTAGGGAAAGGGAATTGATGTGTTCTTGGGGGAAAGGGAATGGCTTTCTTAGGAGGAAAATTAGAGAAGAAGGGAAAAATTATGCCCTAACTGATGCCCAATTTTTTTTATAAATGATTGGGTTGAGGGGGAAAAGACCCAATTGGCCCTTTGTCATTTAACTTCAAAACTGGACGTAACAAGCTTACCGCGATGCATTCTTATCATGGTCATTCATTTTCCCCACCACAATGTGGTCTGCATGACATTGAGAATAATGTCGCATCGCGGGATTATCGCAGTAACCCACTAGTTTCGTGATCCAAACATGTCCCAAACCTTGTCTAAAAAATTTGAAACTCCCCCGAGACATACTTCTTACATTCCTAAACATAAATTAACTCAAAAGTTAATATCTCGGGGTCTGTAAGACCAAAAATAAAACCCTTGAAGTTTAGGGGTCTTGAAAATGACTAAGTCCCCAATACTTGGTGAAATTTTCAGGCCTTAATCCCCTTATGCATGCAATTAAGAGCTGAATCAAACTAAAAATAGTGTTGGGTATTACAATATCTCTCCCTTGGGAACATTCATCCTTGAATGAGACTGATTAGTTTGAGAATACTAAACTAAGGAAATTGAGATCGCATGCTAAACATGCATGATTTGGAACATGATCACATAACAGAGTCTGAAACATAATACATTAACTGAATTGATTTAGTGAATGGATGCAACAACATGAGAATAATTATATAACTAGAACTGCGAATAGGAAAGAGTTAATCTAAGGAAAACTGTTACCTCAAGATGAATATGAGTTTACGGAGAAAATATGAGGGTACTTGGTACGCATATCTGCTTCTGCTTCCTAAGTAGCTCCCTCAATGGACTGATTCTGCCATAGAACTTTAACCAAGGAAACTTCTTTATTCCTCAACCTACAAATCTGACGGCCAAGGATCTCAACTAGAACTTCTTTGAAAGAAAGGCTATCCTGAACACATGAACTTTCTAAAGGAATAACAACAGATGAATTGCCAATACATTTATTTAACAAAGAAACAGAAAGCACCGGATGGACTGAGGCCAAATCTGCAGGCAAATCTAGCTCATAAGCTACCTTACCAAAATGGTTCAGGATTTTATAAGGATCAATATATCAAGGACTGAGTTTTCTCTTCTTTCTAAATCTCTTCACTCCTTTCATAGGCAAGATTTTCAAATAGACTAAATCACATACATCAAACTCAAAGTCAATTCTCCTCACATCTACATAAGATTTCTGATGGCTTTGGGTTATCTTAAGCCTCTTCCTAATCAACTGAACTTTATCCATCGTATCAAACACTGAATATGACCCTATCAAAGCAGACTCACCTACTTTAAACTAACCAATAGGAGACCTACATTTCCTTCCATAGAGAGCCTCAAATGGAGCCATCTGAATACTGGAGTGATAACTATTATTGTAGGTAAACTCAATCAATGGTAAGTGGTCATCCCAACTACCTTTAAAGTTAATAACATAAGTTTGCATTATGTCCTCTAAGGTCTGAATGGTCCTCTCTTCCTAACCAATGATCTTAGGATGAAAAGTTGTACTGAGATGAACTTGGTTACCAAGACCCTTTTGAAAAGCCTTTCAAAAGTCAGAGATAAAATATGTACCCCATACTTTTTCCTAGTTCAGTTCAGCTTATAGTGCATGCATAAAAGGCTTAGAACCTGAAAATTTAACTAAGTGTTGGGGACTTAGTCTTATTTTTGGCCTTTTAACTTTGAAGATTTTTAAAGTGGATTTATCGACCCCGAGACGTAAGTTTTTTAGTTAATTCATGTTCAAAGGTGTAAGGAGGATGTCTCGGGTAAGTTTCAAATTTTTTGGACGGCGATTGGGTCATGTTTAGATTTTGATTCCAGCAGCTCAACGCGATTATAACCCGTCGCGGTGGTATAGCGATGAGGCCTATACTGCATCGTGGTGATCCTTCAATCGATATTACAGTTACGAATTTAATACCATAGGGGAAATCATATATTTTCTCCACTAACCCAATTCATAAAAACACAGGATTAAACTTCAGTTAGGGTATTATTTGACCTAATTCTCTAAATTACACTCAATTACAAACCCTCTCCTTCCCCAAGTTCATCAAATTCAATCCTCTTCTTTCCATGAAAACCAATAAATTTCATCTCCCAATCCATGAACTTGAAGAAATCTTTCAGGATTTTATTTCCCTATCAAGCTTAAGGGTTTAAGGTATGTGTGTTGTTCATCCATGGGCCCTTTTCACCCATGGAGTCCAAGAATCCATTTTTATGTTTTAAATTATGAATTTTACATGTTTATGTTGAATTATTCCCATGATACTCTTATGAATTTTGATTATAAACTAGGGTTACACGTATTTTTTGATGAGTGAGTCTTTATGCCTCTGAAAGATGGAATTTTCATGTTAAAATCCCTAATTTATGGTGTTTGTATTGTAATTATGTTATTATCACATGCTTTACCCATTCCTATGCTTAAATTTATGACTCCCATGTGTTTTGATGAAATATCTAAATGTTGAGTTTTGAGCAATGATATTCTATTATGGTTTTTAAAGATTTTATATGTCATCATTATTTCCATTAAGTGTTGTGGCTTATGAACACCCAATACCTAGTTGTTTACATAATTTTAGTATCTTTCAAAATCTGTGTGCACTGTTGTATTCAAAATACCATAACCTGAGCTTACCAGCTTCAGTGCATACACAAGTCAGTATTTCAGTGTCATTTAATTGGGAGTAACCCTTAGCACCGAGCGAAACCAGGGGTGGTGTTTCCCCCCATCAGTTAGGGATGATGCACTAGTAGCAGTCCCTAACTTCCGGACCTACAGTGCCACCATAGATTTTGAGTGGTCTCAGTGTAATTCCCTCATCCTTCGGGACATCAGCTCAGCCTTGTAGAGTCCACTTCGTTAGTCAGTTGCTTGTACCCTTGGCAAAGTACCAGCACCCTTCCAACTGGGGTTACATATTGGATCAGCCTGTCAGTTATAGCTAGCTCCTACAGTCTCAATTTAGTATTCAGTACAGAATTCAGTTCAGGTTTTCTTGACCATGGTATACAATCTATCAGCTATTCAATTATCATATTTCAATATTTCAGTTTACAAACTATTTCAGAATTATGTTATATGCTTGGTCATGCATTCTCAGACTTTACAGCTGTCACATATTTATATTCCGTAAGTCCCTGCTATTTAGTCAGTCTTTACTTCTTGTACATAAATCCATGCATTTCAGCCTAACCTCATCTCATATACTAGTACATTCAAAGTACTGATCATATACTTTTTCTTGCGCTATGGTGTTTAATATCATGGGTTCAGAAGCTTAATTTCCTGACTGCGCTTAGATAGTTCATCTAGTCAGCAGCAGAAACAGTGGTGAGTCCTTATATTTTGTGGACCTATTATGTTTCTTTCAGTCATTTCAGTATTTTTTTTCTTAGTTATTTGGAGTTAGTTAGGGGTTTTGTCCCATCAACTTCACAGCCATTCAGTTAGAGGCTTTCAGACATTTCAGATAGTCTATTAGTTATCAGTCTTATCAGTCAGATTTCAGTATTTTCACACATATTTCAGATTTGTGGATTCAGTTGTATTTTTTTTAGAACTTAAAAACCTTATGGCATAATAGTTGATTTCCATACATATGTATTTTGTTACTTTATTTAGAGCTCACAACATGTACCAACTCATGGGTTAGCTTGTGGTCATTTGTGACCGTAAGTACTGTTGTCGTGACTAGGGGGTAGCTTCGGGTTAGGAAAAACTTGGTATCAGAGTCTAAGGTTTTACAGTATCCTAGAGAGTCTGAAACCTATATTGAGTAGAGTCTTGTGCATGGGTGTGAAGCCTTCCACATTTATGGATAAGAGGCTACAAGATATTTTAGAAAAAGTTGCCCTTTTTTTAGTATTCATATCGTGCGAATGAGAATGAGATCTATTTAAACTATTTTTCTAATTCATCCTTTCTTCCATTTACAGAAAATGCCTCCTATAAAGAACAATGGAAGAAGAAATAAAAACTAGCTCCCACCTCCGCCTATTCAAAAAGATCCCTTGAATAAGCCTGTCTCTTATATCGAGTTCAGAGTTGCATTCACTACCTTATCTCATTCAGTAGAAGCTTAAAATAATTAGTAGGATGTTTTCCCAGCTAATTCAGTGGCAAACACAGCTGCAGCTAGGATTCGGGACTTCACCTGAATGAATTCCTTTCAGTTTTTAGGATCCAAGTCTGATGAGGATCCACATGAGTTTCTTGATATGGTTCAGAAGGTGACAGATATCATGGGTTTCACCTCAAGTGAAAGTATAGAGTTGGATGCTTACCAGTTCCAGAATATAGGTCACACCTGTTATAAGAAGTGAAAAAAGAATAGGGGTACAGATGCAGTGACTGTAGAGTAAGAGGAGTTTGCTACATCCTTTTTAGATAGATTCTTTCTGATAGAATTAATGGAAGCTAAGGTGCTGGAGTTCATCAATTTGAAGTAGGGTAATATGAGTGTGAAGTAGTACTCGCTTAATTTTACTTAGTTGGCGAGGTATACTCCTTCGATGATGGCTAAAATAGGTCTAGAATGAGTAAATTTATTTCTAGTGTAGCTGATAGTGTGGTCAAGGAGTATAGGACCGCAATGTTTATTAAGGAGATGAACATATCTAGGATTATGGTCCATGCTCAACAAATTGAGAAACAGAATCTTAAGAAGAAAGAGAAAGAGAATATGAGGGCTAGAATAGGTAGCTTTAACTTTTCTTAGCTGAGGTCAGAGGGTAGTAATCATTCTTAATTCCGTCAAAATTTCTCAGCCCCAGCTCCGTCTTTAGCTAGTGTGCCATTTCCAAAGTTCAGGAATGATAGTCAAGATAAGGCTCCAGGCTCTAAGTCACAGGGTAGTGTGAACAGTGTCATACTAACCCACTTTGTCGGAGAAGTGGTAAGAGTCATCCAGGTAAATATAGGGCTGGTAGTGATGTGTGTATTAGGTGTGTCAGGCCAGGCCATAGAATCAAGGAGTGCTCAACAGTTATGTGGAAAGGTAAGAATAATTGCCAACAGAGTCAGAATAATTTTCTAGCCACACCAGCAGGTCATCCAACTCAGTAGGGCGCCACATCCAGTGCCACCGGTGGAAAGTGCTAGAATAGGCTATATGCACTTTAGTCCCGACAATATTAGGAAAGTTCTCCTGATGTGATTAAGGGTACATTATAGGTCTTTCACCTTTATGTGTATGTTTTACTAGACCCCGAAGCCTCACTTTCTTTTGTAACCCACTATATAGTTGTTGATTTTGGTGTCATCCCAAAATCATTAGTAGAACCTTTCTTAGTGTCTACCCTAGTGGGTAAGTCTATCATAGCCAGATGGGTGTACAGAAATTGCCCAATTATGGTATCCCAGAAAATCACTTTCGTAGATTTTTAAAGTTAGAGATGACTAATTTTGATGTTATTTTCGGCATTGATTGGCTCTACTCGTGCTATGCTTCAGTTGACTATAGAAATAAGGTTGTTCTATTTCAGTTTCCTAATGACCCAGTTATTGAATGGAGGGGTAGTACTTCAGTGCTTAAGGGTCAAATTATTTCATATCTTAGAGTGAGAAAGATGATATCTAATGGGTATATTTACTATCTTGTTTGATTCAAGACTCTAGTTTTGAGACTCCGTGTCTTGAGTCAGTTCTAATAGTGAGTGAATTTTCAGATGTGTTTCATGAAGATCTTCCTAGAGTTCCTCCTGAGAGGGAAATTGACTTTGGAATATATCTCCTTCCAGATACCCAGCCTATCTCTATTTAACCTTACAGAATGGCTCCAACCGAGCTTAAGAAGTTAAAAGAACAATTAAAAGATCTCTTATATAAGGGTTTTATCAATCCCATTATTTCCCCATGGGGTGCTCTAGTTGTGCATAAGAAATATGGTTCTCTTAGAATGTGTATCAATTACTGTCAGGTGAACAAAGTCACAATCAAGAATAAGTATCCACTCCCTAGAATTGATGACTTGTTCGACCAACTTTAGGGTGCCAGTTATTTCTCTAAGATAGACCTCAGATTTGTCTATCATTAACATAGAGTCAGAGATTATGACATCCCTAAAATAGCTTTCAGAACCCAGTATGGTCACTTCAAATTCTTGGTGATGTCTTTTAGACTAATAAATGCCCCTATTGATTTTATGAACTTGATGAACAGAGTGTTCAAGCAGTACTTGGACATGTTTGACATAGTCTTCATTGATGATAATCCTGTCTTCTCCCGTAGTGAAAATGATAATGCAGACCATCTCTGAGTAGTATTGTAGATTCTTAGAGCCCATCAATTGTTCACCAAATTCAGTAAGTGCAAGTTTTGGCTAAGATCAGCAGCTTTTCTTGGCCATATTATTTCCAATGATGGCATTAGAGTTGACCCTCAGAAGACTAAACCTATGAGAAACTAGCCAGACCCATCTCTCCGTTAGATATCAGGAGTTTCTTAGGTTTAGATGGATATTACCGATGATTTGTTGAAGGTTTTTCGTTTATTGCATCCCCCATGTCTCGATTGACTCAGAACAAAGTCAAGTTTCAGTGGTCAAATTTTTGCGAGAAGAATTTTTAGGAGTTGAAGACTTGACTCACTTCAGCCCTAGCCTTGACTTTGCCAGATGGTTCAGATGGGTTTGTTTTTTATTGTGATGCTTCCAGAGTTGGTCTTAGTTGTGTGTTATTGCAGAGAGGTAAGGTCATAGCCTATGCCTCTAGAAAGCTTAAGCCCCATGAAAAAAATTAACCTACCCATGATCTTGAGTTGGCAGCTGTTGTTTTTGCCTTGAAAATTTAGAGGCACTATTCATATGGGTTTATGTTGATGTGTTCACTGATTACAAAAGTTTGTAGTATGTGTTTTCGCAGAGAGATTTAAATTTTTGTCAGAGGAGGTGGTTAGAATTGTTAAAAGATTATGATATGAGTGTGTTGTATCATTTGAGCAAGGCCAATGTGGTGGCAAACACCCTTAGTAGATTGTCATGGGTATGTTGAGAATGATAAGAAGAGGTTAGATTAAGAGGTTTATCATCTTTCTATATTAGGTATTCGATTGGTCGATTTAGATGAAGGTCGTGTTTAGATCCAGAATAGTTTGGAATCTTCCTTGGTTGTCGAAGTAAAGGATAAGTAGGATAGGGACCCTAGTTTAGTTTAGTTGAAAGAATCAGTAAGAGATCAGAAAGTTAAGGTTTTCTTCTAAGGGTGACAAGTTGTGTTGTAATATCAGGGTAGGCTGTGTGTGCCATGTGTTAATGATTTGAGGCAGCGAATTCTTGCAGAAGCGTATGGTGCTCATTATTATATTCACCTAGGAGCTACTAAGAAGTACCGTGATTTATGGGAAATCTATTGGTGGAGTGGTATAAAGAAAGCTATTGCAGAGTTTGTAGCTAAGCGTTCTAACTGTCAGTAGGTTAAAGTTTAACACCAGAGGCCTAGTGGTACAATGTAGGAGTTCAACATTCTTACTTGGAAGTGGGAAGTGGTGAAGATGGATTTTTTGATGGGTTTGCCTTGTACACATCGTCAGCATGATTTGATATGGGTCATTGCAGATAGAATGACCAAATCAGCTCATTTCTTGCCAGTTCATACTTCTTACTCAGTAGAGGATTATGCCAAGCTTTACCTTAGGGAGTTGGTTAGATTGTGTGGAGTCCCATTGTCCATTATTTCAGATAGAGGTACTCAGTTTACCTCTCACTTTTGGAAGGCTTTTCAGAAGGGTCTTGGAACCCAAGTTCACCTCAGTACAACTTTTCATCCCCAGACAGATGGTCGGGCAAAGACGACCATTCTAACCCTAGAATACATATTGAGGGCTTGTGAAATTGACTTTAAAGATAGTTGGGATGACCACTTACCCTTGATCTAGTTTGCCTACAACAACAGTTATCACTCTAGTATCCAGATGGCTTCATTTGAGGCTCTCTTTGGGAGGAGATGTAGATCCCTCTATTGGTTGGTTTGAGGCAGGTGAGGTTACTTTGGTAGGGCTGGATTCATTGTTCGATGCATTGGAGAAATTTCAGTTGACTAGGGAGAGGCTAAGATAGCCTAAAGCCATCAGAAAATCTTATGCAGATGGGAGAAGAAGAGATATTGAGTTTGAAGTTAGGGATTTGGTATATTTAAAAATCTCTCCTATGAAGGGAGTGAAGAGATTTGTCTAGAAGGGGAAGCTCAATCCCCGATATGTAGGCCCTTACAGAATATTGAGCCATTTTGGGAAAGTAGCGTATAAACTTGAGTTGCCTGGAGATTTGGCATCAGTGTATCTTGTGTTCCATATGCCCTGGTTAAAGAAGTGTATTGGTGATTCAGCAGTAGTAGTTCTGTTAGAGGCTACAGATGTGCAGTATAGACTTTCTTACGAAGAAATTCTAGTTAAGATTCTTGATCTTCAGAGTCATAGACTGAGGAACAAAGAAGTTCCCTTGGTCAAAGTTCTTTGGCAGAATCAGTCCGTTGAGGGAGCCACTTGGGAAGCAGAAGCAGATATGCATACCAAGTAACCTCATCTCTTCTCTGCAAACTCAGACTCATCTTAAGGTAATATTTTTCCTTAGATTATCTCTTTTCCAATCTCAGATTCAGCCATATAATTATCTTCATGTCATTGCATACATTCACAAATCAGTTCAACCATGTATCATATTTCAGACTCAGTTATGTAATCTTGTTTCTAGTTATGCATGTTCAGTATGTAATCTCAGTTCCTCAGTATTTTTATCTTAATCAGTCTCATTCGAGGCCAAATGTTCCCAAGGGGGAGATATTGTAACACCCCATACTTTTTCCTAGTTGAGTTTAGCTCATAGTGCATGAATAAGAGGCTTAGAACTTGAAAATTTAACTAACTGTTAGGGACTTAGTCTTATTTTTGGCTTCTTAACTTCGAGGATTTTTAAAGTGGTCTTCCTGACCCCGAGATATAAGTTTTTGAGTTAATTCATGTTTAGAGGTGTAGGAGCATGTCTCGGGTAAGTTTCAAATTTTTTGGATGATGTTTGGGTCATTTTTGGATTTTGATTCCAGCAGCTCAACGCGATTGTGGCACGCACGGTGTTATAGCGATTAGGCCTATACTGCATTATGGTGATCCTTAAATTGGCGTTCTAGTTATGAATTTAATCCCTGAGGGACAATCATGTCTTTTCCCTACCGAGCCAATTCGTAAAAACACAAGATTAAACTTCAGTTAGGGCATTATTTGCCATAATTCTCCAAATTACTCTCAAATACAAACCCTTTTCTTCCCCAAGTTCATCAAATTCAATCCTCTTTCTTCCAAGAAAACTAAGAAATTTCATCTCCTAATCCAAGAACTTCAAGAAATCTTTTAGGATTGTGTTTTCCTATCAAGCTTAAGGGTTTAAGTTATGTGTGATGTTCATCCATAGGCCCTTTTCACCCATGGAGTCCAAGAATCCATTTTTATGTTTTAAATTATGAATTTTACATGTTTATGATGAATTATCTCCATGAAACTCTTATGAATTTTGATTATAAACTAGGGTTGCATGTGCTTTTCAATGAGTGAGTCTTTACACGTTTGAATGATGGAATTTTTATGTTAAAATCCCTAATTCATGGTGTTAGTATTGTAATTTTGTTATTATCATATGCTTTACCCATTCCCACGCTTAAATTCATGACTCCCATGTATTTTGATGAAATTTCTAAATGTTGGGTTTTGAGCAATGATCCTCTATTATGGTTTTTAAAGCTCTCATGTGTCATCATTGTTATTTCCATTTAGTGCTGGTGGGTTATGAACACCCGATACCTAGTTGTTTATATAATTTTAGTATCTTTTAAAATTTGTATGCACTGTTGTATTCAAAATACCATGACCTGAGCTTACCAGCTTCAGTGCATACACCAGTCAGTATTTCAGTGTTATTTAGTTGGGAGTAACCCTTAGCACCGAGCGAACTCAGGGATGGTGTCTTCCACCATCAATTAGGGACGAGGCACTAGTAGCAGTCACTAAGTTCCAGACCTATAGTGCCACCATAGATTTTGAGAGGTATCAGCATGACACCCTTGTCCTTCAAGACATCAACTCAGCCTTGTGGAGTCTACATCATTAGTCAGTTGCTTATACCCTTGGCAAGGTACCAACACCCTTGCAACTGGGGTTACATGTTGGATCAGCCAGTCGGTTATAGCTATGTCCCACAGTCTTAATTTAGTATTCAGTATAGAATTTAGTTAAGGTTTTCTTAACCATAGTATACAGTCTATCAGCTATTCAGTTATCAACTTTTAGTATTTCAGTTTACAAACTATTTTAGAATCATGTTATATGCTTGGTCATGTATTCTCAAATTTTACAACCGTCACATGTTTATATTTAGTAATCCCATGCTATTTAGCCAGTCTTTACTTCATGCAAATAAACCCATGCATTTCAGCCCAACATCATCTCATATACCAGTACATTTAAAGTACTGATCACATACTTTTCTTTGAGATATGATGTTTAATATCATAGGTTCGGACTCTCAGTTTCCCGACTGCGCTTAGATAGTCCAGCTAGTCAGCAACAACAGCAGTGGTGAGTCTTCATATTTTGAGGACCTTTTATGTTTCTTTTGGTCATTTTAGTATTTCCATTTTCTTAATCATTTGGAGTTAGTTGGGGGGTTTTGTCCCATCAATTTCACAGTCAGTCAGTTAGTTGTCGGTCTTATCAGTCAGATTTTAGTATTTTCACATATGTTTTAGACTTGTGGATTCAATTGTAGTGTTTTCAGTTCATAAAAACCTTATGGCGTAATAGTTGATTACCACACATGTGTATTTTGTTACTTTATTCAGTGCTTACAACAGGTACTAGCTCATGGGTTAGCTTGTGGTCACTTGTGGCCGTAAGCACCGTTATTGTGACTAGGGGTAACTTCGGATCGTGACAACCTTTATCTGATATAAAGCCTAGAATAATCTTCAGTTGAGTATGAAGTATGAACTAGTATGGAATAAGCTGGTTTAGTCATTCTATCTACAATGAACCATATCGAATCATGCTGACGACGCGTACAAAGTAATCTTGTCACAAAATCCATGTTCACCATTTCCCATTTCCAAGTGGGGATACTAAACTCCTGCAGTGTACCGCTAGGTATCTGGTGTTCAACTTTAACCTACTGACAATTTGAACACTTAGCCACAAACTTTGTAATAACCCTCTTCATGTCATTCCACTAATAGATTTCCCGCAATTCATGGTACATCTTAGTGGCTCCGAATGAATGGAATATCGTGCATCATACGCTTCTGCAAAAATTTTCTACCTCAAATCATCTTCACATGGAACACATAACCTACCCTGAAAATGTTACACGCCATCTCCCCCTTGGGAGAAAACCTCTACTTTCTGATCTCTAACGGCTTCTTTCAATCTAACCAAACTGGGATCCCTATCTTGCTTTTCCTTCACTTCGGCAACCAAAGAAGATTTTGAACCATTCTTAACCCATATACTACCTTTAGCTGAATCAACTAACTGAATGCCTAATCTAGCAAGCTGATGAATCTCCTAGACTAACTTCTTCTTATTATCCTCAACATGAGCCACACTACCGATAGACAATCTACTAAGGGCATCTGCTACTATATTGGCCTTGCCCGGATGATACAACACACTCATATCATAACCTTTTAACAACTCAAGCCATCTTCTCTGACAAAGATTCAAATTTTTCTGCCAAAACACATATTTTAAACTTTTTTGATCCATGAACACATCAACATGCACTCCATAAAAATAATGCCTCTAAATTTTCAAGGCAAAAACAACAGCTGCCAACTCAAGATCTTGGGTAGGATAATTCTTTTCATAGGGTTTAAGATGTCTAGAGGCATAGGCTATAAATTTACCTCTCTGCATCAAAACACAACCAAGACCAACTCTGGAAGCATCACAGTAAACTACAAACCCATCTGGATCGTCTGGCAAAGTCAAGATTGGGTTGAAGTGAGTCAAGTCTTCAACTCCTGAAAACTCTTCTCATATGAATCTGACCACTGAAATTTGACTTTTTTCTAAGTCAATCGAGACATGGAGGATGCAATAGAAGAAAACCCTTCAATAAACCATCTGTAATAGCCAACCAAACCTAATAAATTCCTGATATCTAATTGAGAGATGGGTCTAGTACAGTTTCTCACTACTTCGGTCTTTTGAGGGTCAACTCGAATGCCATCACCAGAAATAATATGTCTAAGGAAAGCTACTGATCTTAGCCATAACTCGCACTTACTAAACTTGGCGAATAACTGATGAGTTCTAAGGGCCTGTAATATAATTCCCAGATGGTCTATATGATTATTTTCACTACGGGAATAAATAAAAATATCATCAATAAAAACTACGACGAATACGTCCAAGTACTGCTTGAACACTCTGTTCATCAAGTCCATGGAAGCTGCAGGGGCATTCGTTAGTCCAAAAGACATAACTAGGAATTCGAAGTGACTATACTGAGTTTTGAAAGCTGTTTTCGAAATGTCACATTCTCTAACTCTGAGCTGTTGATAGCTGGGTCTGAGGTCTATCTTAGAGAAGTAACTGGCACCCTGAAGTTGGTCAAACAAGTCATCAATCCTGGGGAGTGGATACTTCTTCTTGATTGTGACTTTGTTAAACTGACAGTAATCAATGCACATTCTGAGAGAATCATCTTTCTTACGCACGAAAAGAACTGGAGCACCCCATGGGGAAACACTGGGCCTGATGAATCCCTTATCTAAGAGATCTTTCAACTTCTCTTTAAATTCCCTAATCTCAGCTGGAGCTTTGTAGGGAGAAATATAGATAGGCTGGGTATCTGGAAGGAGATTTATTCTGAAGTCAATTTTCCTTTTGGGAGGAACTCCTGGAAGGTCTTCAGGGAACCCATATGAAAATTCCCTTACTATTGAAACTGACTCGAGACTTGGAGTATCAGAATTAGAGTCCTTGACTCGAACAATATGGTAAACACACCCATTAGATATCATTTTTCTTGTCTTAAGATAAGAAACAATCTAACTCCTAAGCACAGAGGTACTACTCCTCCATTCAATGACTGGTTCATTGGGAAACTGAAACTGAACGACTATATTTCTCTAATAACTGAGGTATAACATGAGTAGAGCCAATCCATGCCAAGAATGACATAAAAATCAATCATCTCTAACTCCACCAGATCTGCTAAGGTTATTTTCAGAGATACTGTAACCGGGTAATTTTTGTATACCCATCTGGCTATAATAAATTTACCCACTGGGGTAGACACTAAGAAAGGTTCTGCTACAAATTCGGGATGGATACCAAAGTTGATAGCTATATAGTGAGTTATAAAGGAGAGTAAAGCTCTGGGGTCTTATAAAACATAAACATGGAGATGAAAGACCCTGCAACTTACCCATAACTACATCAGGAGAACTTTGTTGATCATGTAGGGTCTGGAGAGCATACAACCTAATCTGAAAATACCCACTAGTTGTGTTAGAGGTGGTGCCCTACTGAGTCGGGCGACCTACTGGAGCTGATGAAAGATTAGACTAACCCTGATGGAGCGAATCCTTTCCCCTCTTACCAACCAATCGACACTCCCAGATCTGAATTCCTGGATTGCCATATCCAAAGCACACATCACTACCATCTCTACGCTCACTCTGGAGGTTCCTACCACATCTCTAGAAAAGTGGATTAGTGCGGCATTGCTGATATTACCCTGGGACTTAGATCCCGGCACCCTATCCCAACTGTCTTTCCTAAACTTAGGCACTGGCTGAAGATGGAGCTGGGGATGAAAATTTCTAATGGAATTAAGAACGATTACTATCTTCCGACCTTGGCAGAGAGAAGTTAAAACTATCTGTCCTGGCCCTTTTATTCTCTCTCTCTCTTTCTCCTTAAGATTCTCTTCCTCAATATTCTGAGAATGAACCATAAGTATAGTTAAGTTCATCTCCTTAAGTAACATGGCAATCCTATACTCTTTAACCACACTATCAGCTACACCAAACATAAACTTACTCATTCTAGACCTATTGTCTACAACCATAGTAGGATCATACGTCACCAACTGAGTAAATTTAAGTGAGTACTCCTTCACACTTATGCAACCCTACTTCAAATTAATGAACTCCTAATTCTTAGCCTCCCTTAACTCTAATGGGAAGAACCTGTCTAGAAAATCCATGGAAAATTCCTCCCACTCAATAGGCCCTACATCAACACCACGGTCCTCCTTCCACTTCTAAAACTAGGTATGAGCTATATCCTGTAACTGATATGCCTCTAACTCTGCACTCTCATTCAAAGTGATACCCATAATATTTTTCACCTTCTGAACCATATTAAGAAACTCTTGTGGATCATCTTAAGATTTGGATCCAAAAAACAAAGGGGGATTTATCTGAGTGAAATCCCAAATCCTAGCTGCAGCTATATTTTCCACAGAATTGGTTAGGGAAATAGCTCTCTGGTTGTTCTGATCATTTACTGAACAGGCTAAGGTTGTGAAAGAAGCTCTAAATTCAGCGTGAGAGACATGCTCATTCAGGGGATCTTCCTGAACAGGCAGAGGTGTGGGCTGGTTCCCATTTCTTCTTCCATTATTTCTTCTGGGAGGCATGGTCTATAAACGGAATGAAGGATAAGTTAGAAAAAGAATTTAAATAGAGCTCATGCTCATTCATACAACATGAATACTGAAAGAAGGGAAGCATTTCCTAAAACATCTCATAGCCTCTTGACCATAAGTGTGGCACGCTTCACACCCATGCACAAGGCACTACTCATCACGACTTTCAGTTACCCTAGGACATTTTAAAACCTTAGGCTCTAATTACAAGTTTTTTCATGACCCAAGGCTACCTCCTAGTTGCGACAATGACGCTTCCAGTCACAAGTGACCACAAACTAACCCATGAGCTGGTACCTGTTGTAAGCACTGAATAAAATAGAAATAATACATATGTGCGGAAGATAAACTATTAAATATAATGTTAATCTGAATACTAAAGTTGTGGATAAACCACAAGTCTAAAACATCTGATGAAATACAAAAATCTAACTGTTAATCTAAAACAACTGAAAATACTAAAAAGACTGATAAGCTAAAAAGTTGTCTAACTGACGGTCTAATTATCTGATTACCTGAAAAGCCTCTAATTGATGGAGGATTTGATGGGATAATCCCCCAACTAACTCCGACTAACTGAATATAAAGAACTACTAAAATAACTGGAATAAGCATTCATGTCCTCAATGGATGAGAACTCACCACTACTGCTGCTGAGTGCGTCGAGCTATCTAGGAGCGGTCGAGAAACTGAGCATCCAAACCTATGTTATAAGACAACATAGTTCAAAGAAGAGTATGCGATCAGTACTTTGAATGTACTGGTATATGAGATGTGGTCTGGCTGAAATGCATGGGATACTGTGCACATGAGACAAGGACTAACTGAACAATATGAAATAAATGAGCATAAATGCATGAAAAATATAATATCTGAGAATGCAAGACCAAGCATATACATATTTATAAAATAATCTGTAAATTAAAAGACTGAAATCTATATAACTGGATAACTATAAACTTGTATGCTTTGGTCAAGCAAACCTGAACTGAATATACACAAAATACTGTACTGAGACTGTAGGAGGTATCATATAATTGACATGCACCAATCTAATATAATTGGGGTCCAACCTGTGACCCCAGTGGGAAGGTTGTCAGTACCATTCCATGGGTACTAACACTGGCTGACGATGTGTATCCACAAGGCTGATGTACCGTAGGACTAGGGAGTCAATCCTAACTGGCGGGTGACCCTAAGAGAGTGTCAGTCCTAAACTGGAAGATGACATCTTATAATCCTATGCTGGCTACATAGTTTTGGAACTTAGGGACTGCTTTTAAGGACCCAGTCCTAACTGGAGAGTGAGCCCCCATCCCTAAGTTCGCTCGGTGCTAAATCTTACTCCCAATTGAACTAACACTGGTATTGAACTGAATTAAGTTTAACTGAATATTATTTTTGATTGTGCTCATCTTAATCATAATAACTGAATAAGTAAGGATATTCATGGTTTAACTGAATCATACTTGAAAATCTAAAACTCATGTAAAATACGTAGGTATCGGGTATTCATATCCATTAACACTGAGTGATCATTAAAATATAACATTTAAACTTACACTGTAATATTGAATCATGGTTCAATTCAAAACATGAGCATTTCATCAAACATGTGGAAAGCATAGACTTGTACATGGGGGTATTTTAAACATGAGGATTCAACAACATGAAGTTCACTTAGCTAAGACATGGGAAACTAAAATTCATAGCATAAGGAATTAAAATCTTTCATGGGATTATACATGGACTGAGTTGCAATTAAATTACCATGACAACATGAGTTAAACCCATCTTAAGCAATAGAAAATACAATAATGATAGAAAAATCCATTCTTTAATTGAAAAAAGGGTTTTTGGGCTCCATGGGTGAAAGGGACCCATGGATGAAAATCCCACATACCTCAAGCTATTAACTTGAAAGGAACAATACTATTCTTGATGTTTTCTTGAAGGTTCTTGAACTTGAGAAACTTGAATTCTTGATTTCTTGGGGAAAAGAAATTGAATTTGTGTTCTTGGGTAAAAGGGAATGGCTTTTTTGGGATGAAAATTGAAGAAAAAAGGCAAAATTATGCCCTAACTAATGCCTAAGTCGTGTTATGAATGATTGGGTTGAGGGGGAAAAGACCCAATTACCCCTCTGTCATTTAACTTCGGAACTGGACGTAACAAGCTTACCGCGATGAGGTCTTATCGTAGTTATTAATTTCTCCTACCATGATGCGGGGCCTATATGACATCGGGATTAATGCCGCATAGAGGGCTTATCGCGTAACCCAATGGTTTCGTGATCCAAACATGTCCCAAACCTTGTCCAAAAAGCCCAAAACTCCTCTGAGACATACTTCTTACATCCCTGAACATGAATTAACTCAAAAATCAATGTCTCGGGGTCTGGAAGACCAAAAATAAAACCCTCAAAGTTTAGGGGTCTTTAAAATGACTAAGTCCCCAACACTTAGTGAAATTTTCAAGCCTTAAGCCCCTTATGCATGCAAATAAGAGCATAATCAAACTGATAATAGTGCGGGGTATTACAGATAAAATCGCACATGCAAACATTGATTTTAAATCATGATACGAAATCGCATTTTCAAACACTAACTTAGTATTCATTTGTTCATATATTTTTTGAACCGTTTGTCCATACAAATTATAATATTTTTTCGTAAATATTTTTTATTTATTTGGAACTATTGCGTTGATCTCTTTACTTCTCAAAGGCCTCCTAGAATTGTAATTCATATTTGGTCATAGACTTTGAGGACAGTTTATTCATTATTCCCATATATATTTTTTTACTTTATTCGAAGATCAATATTTGATATGAAAATTTCAAATTTAGTTAGGATTTGTAGGTGCCATGACAGTCCCACTTATGTACATAGATTAGCTTCTATTTACAAACCTGAGAAAATTGAAGGAAAGGTGCCATTTAAGTCTTGAATGAAGGATTGGTAACATTGACCAACTTAAAGGGTCAAACATAATTAGGAAACTTGATCAAGTTAATTGTGGACTTGAATAATATTTTCAAAACTTTCTAATCTTTTCAAAAACACAAATCAACCCACACTCCTCTCCTCTCTAAATCAACCGTCTCTCCCTTCTTTCTCGATAGTTTCTCCCAACTAATAGCTCTACAAATTTCTCCTTTCAATCCTAGACGACTTCAACCTCCGGCGACAAATAGTTGGGCTTCGAGTTCCTTTTCAACTTTCAACCGTCAATCGACATGATAGCCTTGATCTCCGGCCTCAACAACACGAGTTCTTCATCATCTTTTTTCTTCTTTCACAGGTAAAAAATTATGGCCTTTTTAGTTTTGAAGAAAAAGAGGAACTTGAGCCAACTTCTCTTCTAATATTGGTTAACAATTTTAATATTTGTTGCTTTAATTTGAAATGTAGTCTAAATAAAATCCTAATTTTTGGTATTTCTTCTTTCTCTTTTCAAAGTGAAATATGATTTTTTGTTGTTTGTTGCATTTTTTGAAATTTGATTTTTATTATTTGTGCTTGTACAAACAAAAAAATAATGTTGGTGTTTTTGGTGTTGCGCTAGTTGCTGGGTTGATTTGTTGTTGTTATTGGTAAAAATGATGATATTGCTACTGTTCTATTGAACAAAATTATGCTACTATTTTTTTTACAACAGATTAACCTACTGATACAACAGATTAACCTTCTGCTGCAATAGATTTACTATTTAATTCAATAGATTTACCATCTGATACAACAGAATTACCATCTGATGCAACAGAGGAAACATTTGATGCAATAGATTTACCGTATGATGCAATAGAGGAATCATTGGATAAAAAAATTGATGCAACAGATTAACCATCGGATAAAAACCCTGATACAACAGATTAACCATATGATGCAACAAATTTACCAGCGAATTAAAAATCTGATGCGACAAATTAATCATAATATGCAATAGATTTAACATCGGACGCAATAGAGGAACCATCCAATTAAAAATTTGATGCAACAGATTAACCATCTGATGTAACAAATTAACCATCTAATGTAACATATTTACCATCTGATGCAACGGAGGAACCATCAGAATAAAAATCTAATGTAACATGTTAATCATCTGATGCAACAGATGAACCTTCTGTTGGATAAAATCCTATTAACTATTCCAACAAGACATGTCCAAGACTTGATTTTTCCAGTTCACATTCATATGTCGCGATATACGACCCTTCTATTGGAAGAAATCTAAATAATATTAACTGTTGATAACTATTCCAATAGATCACTCATATGTTGCAACAGATGTGTGATCTGTTGCACAGACCAGTCATCTATTTCAATAGATAAGTGATCTATTTGTATTGTTGCAACAAATTACTCATCCATTGCAACCGGTTAGTTATATGTTGCAATAGATAACCTACCTGGTGCACCAGATGTGTTATTTATTGGAAATGTTATTTTACTATTATGCATGTTAGATTTACTGTTATCCTTTTTTAATGATGCATCAATCAATTATAATATATGTTATGTTCTTATTAATTTTAGATTATATGGATCCCAAAATAAAAAAAAGAATCAAGTCAAAGTAAAGGAACAAGTGAAGCAGCTAGGATATATCCACTACTTTATAAGCTTTCTCTACAAGCGTTATCTCAATCGGGAGAAGAAGATGATGAACATGGGGAGGAGGAATACTTCAAAATAGATGATCTAAATGCTAATATCCCTTCCACCGAAGAGTTGGTCAAAACCTTCAGCATTGATAGTTATCCTATAAGAATGCAGTGTGATGGTGCCACAGATTTAATGGGTAATTTTGTGGTTAAGTAAGCCATGGGAAAATCTTTTGACACCTTTAGAAAAATAATTCGAGAACAAAATTTGGATACTTATTGTAGGGACAACTGCTTTGGAAAATATCTTGATTTGTCGGAGGACAACAATGCTCGTTTCCAAATGAAAATGGTATATGATCTTCTCAATCATAGATTTATGTATGAAAACAAAAATAAGATGGATGAGGTGTGGATAAATGACTGTGGCATGCTTGTTTGTTTTGGTTGGAAGCAGTTTGCCATAGTTATTAGACTAAAATATTAGACTCCTTCTCCTTCTCAAATTATACCTATTCTAACCCAAAAAAGCCCCCCGTACACCAAAAAAGGCAAATGCAAATCGAGTGATCGTGAAGACTTGGTGTTCCTTATTGGTCCAAACTTCAAAAACAAAAATTTGATAAAAGCATTTAAAGGTAAAAGACTTTCGAAGAAGCACAAGCAATCACTGTTCTTGGTTTGGTTTGTACATAATATTCTTTGGGCGAGAGACGTTAACAATAACATACCACTTGGTTTAATAAAACTCTTTTAGGATCTTGAGGCATTTAACAGCTATCCTTTGGGTTATGAAAGCTTCCAAATAACTGTCAAATATTTGTTGACTCTGTTAACGCCAAAGACAACAACTTATATGGCTTTCCATGGAAAATATTTCTTTTATTATGATATGATTCATTTTTATTCAATAATTCTTTTGATTTATTGTTGTTATCTCACATGCTTAGGCATTTGAAGCCATTTCTTATTTTAGACAACAAGTGAACTACCACTAAGAAGTTCTCTGTCCAAGAATTCTGAGATAGTTGCTGGCCAAAACTGATAAAAATATAAAATTTCTTGATCTTTTCAACCCCTCAAAGGAAGTAGTAAGTCTAATTCTAATTGAGTTATTATTTTAATTAATATATTTTTAAATGATTTTATCATCATTCTAATATATGTACTCATTTATTTTAGATTGTCCATCCGTGGATTGTCCCAACCAATCGAGAGTTGAAGATGTCATTTTTTCTTACTTTACGGTCTATGGAAACTTTGTCAGACCCTAAGGTCATTGACAGAATAAAAAAGGAATTGTTTAGAGCAACAACCATCAGAAGAAAAATAATTTTGAAGGGTGGGCTTGTTGTTGTTGATGATGGTAGCGGTAGTGGTGTTGCTATTGGGTCTAATGATGCTCCTCTTACAGTTTTTGAAATAACAAATCATTATGATTATGATCATACTGGTTGTATAAATTTTGCCCCTTCTAGCAAATGTTTTGCATACAAATGTCAAGACTGTAAGGCAAAACATGATGGAGTGATTAATACTATTAATGCATTAAATACTTCTGTAAAGGAATTGACATTTAAGTGGGGTTTCATTCCATCAAAGAGGATTTTATGTCCATACACTCCACTAGAGATTAAGGTGGCTAAGAGGTGAATGAAAGAAATTTCCAAGGCATCATCAAGCATAAAAAAAGAAAAATTACAACTCCTCTATCTTTTTCTTGCACCTTTGATCAATGTACAAGGGCTACATGAGAGCAACATGAGCTGTAGAAGGTGAATGTATATCATCTGTTCTAACAAATAAACAGACACATATCTGTTTCAATAAATGATACATCTGCTAAAAATTATCAAAAAAATATATTCATTTGTTGCAACAGTTGTCTAACCTATTGCAATACATGTGTTATCTGTTCCAATTATTGTCTAATCTTTTGCATCAGAAGCGTTATCTAATTCAACATATGTCCGTCTGTTTCAGCAAATTAAACAAGTCATCATACTATTTTAATTTGTACCAATAGCTGAGTCATATGTTGCAACATATGGGTCATCTATTCGAAATTATCATACAACTCTTTTTTACCCATTGGAATTTGTCCCAACAGATGATCCATATGTTGTAATAGATATATAATCTATTGTATATCTGTGATTAGCATTGATAATTCTAGCTTTACAGGTGGATGTCACAGTACAAGCTACTACTGAATAGCATAATATCATAGTTGATAATCCATCAACTGCTTCCAAAGAAGAAAAAAAATGGAGTCTATCAGTTTGGGAGAACGGAAGAATTACCCATTTGAAGGGTTCAACATCTCGGATGAGGCTCCAAGAAAACTAACAAAGTTGATCAACAACTATTCAGAATGAGTTATCAATGGGATATTAAAGCATCATGTCGGCAGGTACAAAAATCTTTTTTAAATATATTGATTTATACAATTCTTGTTGTAAAAACATGACATTAACACATATAATAATGTAGAAAACAAAATGACAAACACTACAAATTGAATAAATTGGGTCTTGGTTTTTAGATGTTCAATTTTGTTGTTGCACATCCCGAAATAAATGATTGGTTCTATTTGATGTCATAGCCCCAAACTTCCTGGAATGATAAGGTTTAAATGCCATACATATAAATATTAATTAATACTTTATTTAATTACATTTGTGTATTAATTTTATTATCACGTAATCTAAAATGCTTGATAATATGTGCAGCACATCGATGTCATTTTTTACTACCTCCTAAAGAAGGCCAAGTTACAAATACAAGAACAATACAGATACACGACAAGTAATTGTTTGTACAAAGTTTACATCAATAATGCCTATGATAGGTATTGTCAACAATAGCCGGAAGTTTCCTAAATTGAGGAACGCATAATCAACATCATCAAAGGTTTTAGCATTCTAGATGGTTTACCTTGGCATTTGGTCAATGAAGTGTATATCTCAATCAATTGTGGTGATGAATTCCATTGGATATTGGATGTCATCATTCTAAAAGAGAGGCGCATCCGAGTTTATGACTTGATGTTGGGAAGGAGATGTTCCAGGCCATCAGTTGAGATATAAAAGCTGGCCAAAATATTGCCTCCTTACCTTGATATAAGTGGCTTTTTAGACCAAAAGGTTCATACTGATTGGTCGATGATTGAAGCATACCGAGATAAAATGGGTAATCCATTTGATGTAGAGTATGTTGAAGGAATTTCTCAACAACCCATTGGTAGCCTGTAAGTATCATGATTTAGTTTCATTTCATATATTTCACAACGCTTAGATGAATGGAAAGATATGAATTATCTAATTTTTTAAAAATACATGGATTGTGGTCTTTTTATTACCGCTTACGCCGAGTATTTAAGCAATGGATTAGAAGTACCAAATGATGGACTTGATGTTGGATTACTCCAGAAAAGATATGCTACTCTTTTATGGAAATACAGAAAAGAGAAAGCTCAAAAAGCGTACGCAAGTGACATTAAAGATCCACGGCGACCAAAGAGGAATTTCATAACACCGGATGAAGAATAACTTGTCAATATTGAGTAGATTTGTAATACCCCATATTTCCCTAGCTTAGTTTAACTCCCAGTGCATGAGTATATCTATATAATTTTTTCAAAGTACTCAGAATTTTAAAGTTTAAGACCTGCCATTGTATAGGAAATTTAGTCAGCTTTCCAACGATATAAAATTCACCCAAATCTGATACCCGGGTGAAGAGTTATAGAAGTTTTTGTAAACCAGTGTGCCAAAGTGGGCATCACCGCATCGCAGAGCCAGGCCAATTGGCAATTGCGAATTTCCAGTGTGCCATCGTGATAAGCCCGCATCGCGCCAAAGTTCCAGTTCGCACTTGTCAAATTCCAGTAAGGCAACGCGATTCCATTGCGTCGTGCCAATGCCTAGTTTCCCAGTTGTCACTTTCCAGTGTGACTCTGCGATCATGATGCATTATGCCAAGGGTCAATTTCACGCTCGTCTTTTTTTAAAATAGTTCCTGCCAGATCCAGCGGCTCACCGCGATGCCACCGCATTGCGGTGAAGCCCAAAATTGAGATTTTCAGTGATGAATTTTAATTTCTTTCCATGGGTAATTTGGTATTTTTCCCATGACTTTAATTAGTCTTAAACACGAAATTAACCCCTAAATAACCTAATTACATCATAATTCACTCATTCTTCCCTAAATTAAAAGCTTTCTCTCTCAATTAGCAAACCCTAGTTTTCAAGAATTCTTCCAAGAATCTTCAAGAATAAATCTTCTCAGGTATGTTAGGTGTTCATCTTGGGTTTCCTTTCACCCATGGAGTCCAACAACCCTTTTAAACATACAAGTTCTCAGATTTATGAATTCAATGCTTGAAATTAATTGTGTTCATATCCATGATATTATTTGGATTTTAATCCATGATTAATTACAAGTTCCATGAAATTAAAATAGTATGTACGGTGAATTATGTGATTCTGATGTTAAACCTTTGAAATTACAAGTTAAAGATTGTAGCCATGGTGATTTTATATGTTTATTATTATGTGAAATAACCATGCTACCTAAGTGTTTGAAAGAATGCCTATGTGAATTGAATAGTGAAATCATAACATGTCATCATGTGGTCCCATTCATGTACAAGTTCATGTATCTCAAGTGTTTGACAAAATGCCTAGGTAAATGTATTGTTAACAAATATCTATTATTATGCTTTTTCAAGATCATGCCATGCTTTACTTTCCATGCTATCGAGTCCTGTGGGTATTTAACACCCAAAAATCTAGCTATTTACGTAGAGCTACAGTAGTTACAGAATAGTCTCAGTAATGTCACGATCAATAGTACTCAGTTATTATAGAGCTCAGTGAGACTCAGTACCAGTCCAGTTTAGCTCTGTATAATAATCAGTGTCTTCAGTTGGGAGTAGGATTCAGCACCGAGTGAACCCAAGGATGGGGGCTCACCTGCCAGTAGAGGGTGTGATCCTTAGAAGCAGTCCTTGCATTCCAGAACGTAGGTTAAGGTATCAACCTACCAGTTGAGGATTGATAAGGTGTTTTACCTACTAGTTGAGGGTACCATCATTCTCATTCAGGTAACCTGCCAGATGAGGGTGACTTTTCACCTTGTCTTTATCTATAGCATGGTACTGACACCCTTCCAACTGGGGTTACAGGTTGGACCCTAATCACTTCAGAAAGGGGGATGTCAGTTAAATAATTATCTTTTACAGTTTCAGTTTCAGTCTCAGTATAGAACTCAGTTCAGTTCTATAAAATCAGGACTGTCAGAAATAGTCACTCAGTATCAGTAATTCAGTTATCAGTAACCTCAGATATTAGTTACTCAATATCAGAAATCAGTACTCAACTTCAGTAAAAGCTCAGATACAGTATACATATATATGCATAGTATTGCATACTCAGTATTTTACAGTAGTTCCAGTTATTCATGTACTCTTATTTAGTTACTTCATATCATTCAGTCAGTTACTGTTCATTCATATGAACCCTTCCATTCAACCTTACCTTATCTAGCATACCAATACAATTCACGCACCGACACATACTTTCTCTTTGTGATATGATGTCTCATATAATAGGTTTGGACGCTCAGGTTCCCGACCGTACTTACTCAGATTCAATTAGCAGCAACAAATTCAGTAGTAAGCCCTCATCTATCGAGGATATACTTTTATTTCAGTATTTTAATATTTCAGTAGCTTCAGTATTTCAGTAGTCGGAGTTAGTTGGGGGCTTGTCCCATCAACTCACCATCCAAATATTTAATTTAGAGGCTTTTCAAACTAGACTAGTTCAGACAGTATTTAGTTTACAGATGATATTATCAGTTGCTATTTATCAGTATTTAGATTATGAACCTTATGGCATTTCAACCTATTTTTTGCATGATTTTAGTATTATGATTATGTTCTCACAGCAGGTACTAGTTATGGATTAACTTGTGATCCTTCGGGGTCGTAAGCACCATGTGACATCTGAGGTACATACTTGGGGTGTTACAAACTTGGTATTAGAGCCTAAGGTTCAACAGAGTCCTAGGGAGTCTGAAAGCCATGTTATGTAGAGTCTTGTGCATAGGTCTGTAGCATGCCACACTTATGGATAAGAGGCTATGAGGCATTTTTTGGAAAGGTTTCCCTTCTTTCAGTATTTATGTCGTGCGAATGAGCAAGAGCTCAAGTTAAAACTGTCAGTCTAATTCTTTTTTTTCTTCCTTTTATAGAACTTGCCTCCCAAAAAGACCAAAGAAAGAAGAACATGAAACCAGTTAGCACCTCAGCCCATTCAGGCAGATCCCCTAGACGAGTATGTCTCCCATGCAGAATTCAGAGTTATGTTCACCACTCTAGCCTATTCTGTATCAGCTCAGAATAAATGACCAACTACTGTTCAGGCCAACCCAGTGGATGATACTGCTACAGTCAGGATTCAGGACTTCACCCGAGTGAATCCTTTCCTATTTTTAGGATCTATGTCTAAAGAAAATCCACAAGAGTTCCTCGATCAGGTCCAGAAAGTCACAAATATTATGGGAGTGACTTTCAGTAAGAGTGCTGAGTTAGCTTCCTATCAACTACAAGATATAGGTCATACATGGTTTAAGTAGTGGAAGGTAGACAGGGGCACAAATGCAAAGCCCATAGGATGGGAAGAGTTTGCTACTGCTTTTCTAGATAAATATTTTCCCTTAGAGATAAAAGAAGCCAAGGTGTTAGAGTTCATCAATCTCAGGCAAGTGAACATGAGTGTGAAAGAGTATTCCCTCAAGTTTACTCAGTTAGCCAGGTATGCTCCCCATGTAGTAGTGGAAAATAGGTCCAAGATGAGAAAGTTCATGTCTGAGGTGTCAGAGAGTATAGTTAAGAAGTGCAAAACTGCAATGTTAATTTAGGAGATGGACATATCTAGGCTCATGGTCCATGCTCAGTAGATAGAAAAGGCTAATAATAAAGAAAGAGAGAGAGAAAATAAGAGAGATAAAACTGATAGCTTTAATTTCACTCAGCCTAAGTTAGAGGGCGGTAACCATTCCTAATTTTGTCCAAAGTCTTTAGTTTTAGATCTATCCTCAGCCAGTGCTCCAGTACCAAAGTTCAGAAATGGTAACAAAGATAGGTCACCAGGCTCTAAATCTCAGGGTGGTGTCAGCAGTGCTAGAACAAATCCTCTTTGCCAGAAATACGGCAGAAACCATCAGGATGTCTACAAGGCTGGCAATGATATTTGTTTCAGGTGTGTCAATCTTGGCCATAGGATCAGAGATTGTCCTCAGTCAAGTTCACAGGGTAAGTACAATCGTCCTTCAGCTCAGTCTGATCGCCCGAACTAGCAGGGTGCCGCTTCCAGTGCCACCAGTGGGCAACGCCCAAATAGGCTTTATGCACTTTAGTCCATACAAGATCAGGAAATTTCTCCTGACGTGGTCATTGGTTCATTACAGATCTTCCATTTATATGTTTATGCCTTATTAGATCCAGGAGCCTCTCTGTCTTTTGTAACTCCTTACATAACAGTAAACTTTAAGGTCGGACCAGAAATCTTAACAGAACTATTCTTGGTCTCTAGTACAGTGGGTCAATCTATCATATTTTGGTGGTTATACAGGAACTGTTCAGTTATGATATCTCAGAAAGTCACTTCAGCAGACTTAGTAGAGTTAGAGATAATAGATTTCGACGTCATTCTTAGCATGGATTGGGTCCATTCATGGTATGCCTCAATTGATTGTAGAAATAAAATTATTTATTTTTAGTTTCTAAATGAACCAGTCCTTGAATGAAGGGGTAGTACTATAGCGCTTAAGGGTCAGTTGATTTCATACCTTAGAGTGAGAAAAATGATATCCAAGGGATGTGTCTATCATCTTATGTGAGTCAAGGACTCTAGTTCAGAGACTCCTAGTCTTGAGTCAACTCCAGAAGTAAATGAATTCTCATATGTGTTTCCTGAAGATCTTCTCGGAGTTCTTCCCGTAAGGGAAATTAACTTCGAAATAGACCTTCTTCCAGACACTCAGACCATATCTATTCCGCCATAAAGAATGGCACCATCTAAACTCAGAGAGTTAAAAGAATAGTTAAAGGACCTTTTAGACAAGGGGTTCATCAGACCCATTATTTCCTTGTGGGGCGCATGAATCTTATTCGTGCATAATAAAGACGGTTCACTTAGAATATGTATAGACTACCGTTAGTTGAACAAAGTCATAGTCAAGAATAAATACACACTTCCTAGAATCGATGACTTGTTTGACCAACTTCAGGGCACTAGTTACTTTTCTAAGATAGACCTCAAATAAGGCTATCATCAACTCAGAGTCAGAGAATGTGAATTCCAAAAATAGCTTTCCAAACCCGGTATGGTCACTTTGAGTTTTTATTCATGTTCTTTGGTCTCACTAATGCCCCAGCAACCTTTATGGACTTAATGAATCATGTGTTCAAGCACTACTTGGACATGTTCATTATAGTCTTCATCGATGACATTCTTGTCTATTCTTGTAGCGAGAATGATCTTGCAGATCACCTCAAAATTGTACTTCAGACTCTCAGAGCCCATCATTTGTTCACCAAATTTAGTAAGTGCAAATTTTGGCTAAGGTCAGTAGCATTCGTTGGTCATATTATTTTTGGTGATGGCAATAGAGTTGATCCTCAAAAGACCGAGGCGGTGAGAAACTGGCCAAGACTCATTTCTTTGATAGATATTAAGAGCTTCTTGGGTTTAGCAGGCTATTACCGTCGGTTTTTTTGAAGGGTTTTCATCTATTGCATCCCTCATATCCAGATTGACTCAGAAGAAAGTCAAGTTTTAGTGGTCAGATTCTTCTGAGAAGAGTTTTTAGGAGTTGAAGACTTGACTCACCTCAGCCTCAGTTCTAATATTACCAAATGGTTCAGATGGGTTGGTTGTGTACTGTGATGCATCTAGAGTAGGTTTGGGTTGTATCCTCATGCAGAGAGGTAAGGTCATAGCCTATGCCTCTAGATAGCTTAAGCCCCATGAGAAGAATTACCCTACCCATGATCTTAAGTTTGCAGCTATTGTGTTTTTCTTAAAGATTTGGAGGCATTATTTTTATGGGGTGCATGTTGATGTGTTCACAGATCATAAAAGTTTGTAGTACGTGTTCTCTCAGAAAGATTTGAATTTGCGTCAGAGAAGATGGTTATAGTTATTAAAAGATTATGATATGAGTGTTCATCCAGGGGTCAGTAAGATGTACCTTGATTTGTGGGCGTTGAGTGGGATAAAGAGGGATATCGCAGAGTTTGTAGCTAAGTGCTTATGTGTCCACAGGTTAATATTAAGCACCAGAAGCCTAGTGGGACCATACAGGAGTTTAGTATTCCCACGTGGAAGTGGGAAGAAGTGAACATAGACTTTGTGATGGGTTTGGCTTGTACTCGTCATCAGCATGATTTGGTTTGGGTTATCGTAGACAGGATGACTAAATCCTCTTATTTCTTACTAGTCCATACTTGCTATTCAGCCAAGGACTATGCCAAACATTATATCTAAGAGTTGGTCAAGTTATATGGAGTCCCGGTATCTATTATTTCAGATAGAGGTACCTAGTTTACCTCTCATTTTTGGAAGGCATTCTAAAAGGGTCTTGGTACCCAAGTTCACCTCAATATAACTTTTCACCCTCAAACAAATGGTCAAGTAGAAAGGACCATTCAGACTCTAGAATATATGTTAAGAATGTGCATTATTGATTTTAAAGGTAGTTGGGATGACCACTTGCCTTTGATCGAATTCGTATATGATAATACTTATCATTCCAGTATTCAGATGGCTCCGTTTGAGGCTCTTTATGGTAGGAGATATAGATTTATAATTGGTTGGTTCGAGGTAGGTGAGGTTATAATAGTAGGGACTGATTTAGTGTTTGATAGATTAGAGAAAGTTCAAATGATCAGAGAAAGGCTTAAGACAACCTAGAACTGACAGAAATCATATGCAGATGTGAGGAGAAAAAATCTCGAGTTTGAGGTCAGGGATTTTGTGTACTTAAAATTCTCTCTTATGAAGGGAGTGAGGAGGTTTGGCAAGAAGGGGAAACTTAGCCCCCGATATGTCGGTCCTTATAGAATTCTCAGTCGTTATGGAAAGGTAGCTTACGAGCTTGAGTTACCTTCAGATCTAGCTTTAGTGCACCTGCTGTTTCACGTCTCCTTGCTAAAGAAATGCATTGATGACCCTGCATTCATTGTCCCCTTAGAGGATGTAAATATCCAGAATGATCTCTCTTTCGAAGAGGTTCCAGTCTAAATTCTCGATCATCAAATTTGCAGACTAAGGAATAAAAAAGTTCCCTATGTCAAAGTTCTTTGGCAGAATTAGTCAGTTGAGGGAGCTACATGGGAAGCAGAAGCAGATATGCGGACCAAGTACCCTCTCCTCTTCTCTGCAAACTCAGACTCAGCTTAAGGTAATATTTTTCCCTAGATTTACTCAGTTCTATGTTTAGTTACAGTTACAAATTTGGTATTCATGATCATTGCATATCATTTTCACGACAGTCATGCATTCATGAATCAGTTCATCCATGTACTCATGCATTAGATATGCATGTTCAGTATGGAAACTCAGCTTATTAGTAGTTTCAGTTATGTACTCATGCTTCAGTATGCATATTCAGTATGAAAATTTAGTTTATCAGCAGTTTCAATCATGCAATCATGCTTCAGTCGTGCATGTTTAGTTTGTAAACTCAGTCTATCAGTATTTCTCAGCTTAATCAATCTCATTTGAGGACGAATGTTCCCAAGGGGAAGATATTGTAATACCCTGTATTTACCTAGCTCAGTTTAACTCTCAGTGCACGAGTATCTCTATATAAATTTTTCAAAACACTTAGAATTTTTAAGTTTAAGACCTGCCATTGCATAGGAAATTCAGTTAGCTTTCCAACGATATAAAATTCGTCCAAATCTAATACCCGAGTGAAGAGTTATAGCAATTTTTGTAAAGAAGTGTGCCAAAGTGGGCATCACCGCATCGTGGAGCCAGGCCAATTGGAAATTTTCAATTTCTAGTGTGCCATCGTGATAAGACCACATTGCTCCAAAGTTCTAGTTCCCGCTTATCAATTTCCTATGAGGCAACGCAATTCCATCGTGTCGTGCTAATGTCCAGTTTCCTAGTTATCACTTTCTAATGTGACTCCGCAATCATGGCACGTCGCGCCAAGAGTCAATTTCACGCTCGTCATTCTTTTTAAATAGTTCCATCCTGTAACGCTCTGAAAAAGGGTCCTGAGACGTGACACGGTGGTTAGGGTCACAAGTGACCCAAGCTAGCCCTTCTACTGGCAAACTCATAAGAAACTGAATAAAATGCATAAATTTGTACAATATCAGTGGAAGATAACTCTTTTCTGAATCTAATCAATACAAAACTGAATTCACAGGATTATAACTATACTTTTACAATGAAAACTGAAACTGAATATATTAACTCTACTGACTGTCTATGAAGCCTCTACCAATAATGACTATAGATATCAAGGACACGACCCCAATTATCACTAATCAATACTCAAGAATAAGAAAGTAAAGAACAATAGTGAATCTAACTGAAGTCCCAGAAATAGGAGGACCCATCATCTATTGGCTGGAATCTGCAACTGTCTGATTTTGACTGCACATACTACAACTTATACCTACATTATGAGACAATGTAGCACATAGACATATATGTGGATTAGCACTTGGGAATGTACTGAGTATATGGGGGTGTACGCATTTAAATAAATATTATCATCAATCTTTATAGAAAATCTGCATGCAGATATAAATGACTCACATAGCTTGAGTAAAAGCTGAAATCTGAATCTCATAAATCATGTATAATGAAGCATATAGTACAAATCTCGTGAGTCATTCTACTTTGGCTTTAAAATCTGTACTCTTCTCTTATTCTCATTACTCATAGGCTGAAGGAAACTTTAAACAATACTTTCAACTCATGCATATGTCTCATGGAGAGTAAAACTTCTTCAATGCTCAAGAACTCATAACTCTTTTGAACTCAAATACTTGGAATTCGGGATCATATAACTTTGGAACATACTTGAAGGAATTTCATTCACGTTAGAAAAATATCTAATTTCAAGCTTTAGGGGGAAAATACTCATATCAAGGGAAAGTATTTTAGTTTTAAAGGAAAATATCTTATCTCAAAGATTTAGTTTTAAGGGAAAATATTCTATCTCAATGGAAAATACTTTAGTTTAGGGAGTTTCTCTTAATCGACATAAACCATGCGAGCTACATGGAGTCCAACGTTTGTCCTCCTAAGGTAGAGACCTCACGTTAGGGAGATGCGTCATACTCTTGCCAGGGAGTATAACCTAGGTCCAGTGATCACTAAATAAACTCAGCCTCGGGCCCAATATCAACTCATCCTTAGGCCCAATGATAATCATAAACTCGACCTCAGGCCCAACCTACGGTGGCACGTAGTTTTGGGGTAAGAAACCATAGTGACTTACCCGCTCGGTGCTAAATACTACTCCCTTTAGATTATCTGCGCTCATCTCGTAAAAAAATCCACTTTTAAAAATAATCCCATGGTTCACCACGAACCCAATAATCAAATCTGTACTCTCATGTAGGAAAGTGGATTTCAAAGCTCAATGACCATTAGGTCAAAACATTTCTCAACAATCTCAGAATACTCAAATTATGGGTGCTTATAGCACAATAGTTCATAAAATTGTAAGTCTCAAGTAGGGTTTAATAACCCAGAATTCAATCTAAAGTTAAAACTTATCAAAAGCATAATAGATAGCATATAGATTCATAACCCATGTAGAAATCTAAAAATTTCAGATATTTGTCTCAAAATCTCAACACACCTATATACTTCAATATCTCAAACATTTTAACTATTAAATTCTCAAGGATTAAAATCATGGGGTATAGACTCAGCTGCAATTTCTCAAGAAAACATGTAAAAATCATGCCATTAGACTCTCAATTCATGGGAAATATCAAAAGCTTGCAACTAATAACAATGGGTGAAAACCCCCAATTCAATTTCATGTAAAATCTCATAAATTGCAGAGAAATTGTAGTTTAAATAAGCCTTTGGGAACAAGGGTGAAAGGATTACCCTTGTTCAAAACCCCACATACCTTAGATTGATAAACTTGGATGAACAACTTGCTTTTGAGATGTTATTGGAACTCTTGAATGGGGGTTCTTGAAGCTTTTGACTTGGGGGTCTTGAATCTTGACTCAATTTGTAAAAACTATGGTGAACTCTTGAGTTTCTTGGAAGAGGATTTGGATGCTTAGGGTTTTTGTTTTGAAGAGAAAGAGGATTTAGGGCATAAAGAGCTTTGTAATATGCTAGATTTTATGTTTTGGACGGATTGGGGGTAGGATAATTGTCCAAAATACCCCCCTTTAAACCCCTGACAAAATTGGAAAAACTTAACTGGAAGCCCGATTTTATGGGCCACCGCGATGCACCACTATCGCGGTGGCTCACTAGAAATTGACGAATGGGAATCTGAGGGTCACCGCGATGCGGAGTCATCGCGTTATCCCACTGGTTGGGATCTAAAACTTCAGCGCGATGCGCCACAATCGCTCTAGGCTACTGAAAACTGACAATTGGGATATTAATCCTCTCCGCAATGCGCTAAGGGTCTCAATGACGGTGCTTTATGACAGGCACTTCAATTAGCCATAACTTATTGTCCGGTTATCGGATTTGGGTGAATCTTATATCGTTGGAAAGATAATTCAATTTCCCAAATGATAAAATTCAAAATTAGGAGAATTTTGTATGATTTAAATGTTACTCACTTTGGAAGTTATTCCTCAATCTTATAAAGACGAAATTAGGCTTAAGGAAAATTCGGGGTATTACACAACCAGATTCCAGTGGCTGGCATCACGGTGAAACCCAAAATCAGGATTTTAAGTGACGAATTTTAATTTCTTTCCAGGAATAATTTGGTATTTTTTCATGACCTTAATCAGTCTTAAACATGAAATTAACTCCTAAATAACCTAATTGCATCATAATTCACTCATTCTTCCCCAAATTAAAAGCTTTCTCTCTCAATTAGCAAACCCTAGTTTTTAAGAATCAAGAACAATACTCAAGAATCCTTCCAAGAATCTTCAAGAATAAATCTTCTCAGGTATTTAGGTGTTCATCCTGGGTTTCCTTTCACCCATGGAGTCCAAGAACCCTATTTAAATATACAAGTTCTCAAATTTATAAATTCAATGCTTGAAATTGATTGTGTTCATGTCCATGATATTATTTGGGTTTAAATCCATGATTAATTGCAAATTCCATGAAATTAAAATAGTATGTATGGTGAATTATGTGATTCTCATATTAAACCTTTGAAATAACAAGTTAAAGATTATAGCCAAGATGATTTTAAATGTTTATTATTATGTGAAATAACCATGCTCCCAAGTATTTGAAAGAATGTCTATGTGAATTGAATAGTGAAATCATGACATGTCATCATGTGGTCCTATTCATGTACAAGTTCATGTATCTCAAGTGTTTGACAAAATGCCTAGGTGAATGTATTGTTAACAAGTATCTATTGTTAAGCTTTTTAAAGATCACGCCATGTTTTACTTTCTATGCTATCGAGTCCTGGGGGTATTCAATACCCAAAAATCTAGTTGTTTACCTAGAGCTATAGTAGTTACAGAATAGTCTCAGTAATGTCACAATCAGTAGTACTCAGTTAGTTATAAAACTCAGTAAGACTCAGTACCAGTCCAGTTCATCTTAGTATGATAATCAATGTCTTCAGTTGGGAGTAGGATTCAGCATCGAGTGAACCCAAGGATGGGGGCTCACCTTCCAGTAGAGGGTGTGATCCTTAGAAGTAGTCCTTGCATTCCAGAACTACATAGACAGCGTAGGTTGAGGTATTAACCTGCCAGTTGAGGGTTGATAAGGTGTTTTACCTGTCAGTTGGGGGTACCACCATTCTCATTCAGGTCACCTGCCAGATGAGGGTGACTTTTCAGCTTGTCTTTACCCATAGTACGATACTTATACCCTTCTAACTAGGGTTACAGGTTGTACCCCAATCACTTTAGAGAGGGGCATGCCGGTTAGATGATTATCTCCCATAATTTCAATTTCAGTCTCTGTATAGAACTCAGTTTAGTTTTACAGAATCAGGACTGTCAGAAATAGTCACTCAGTATTAGTAATTCAGTTATTAGTAATCTCAGATATCAGTTAATCAGTATCAAAAATTAGTACTCAGCTTCAGTAAAAGCTCAGATATAGTATACATATATATGCACAGTATTGCATACTCAGTATTTTATAGTAGTTCCAGTTATCCATGTACTCTTATTCAGTTACTTCATATCATTTAGCCAGTTATTGTTCATGTATATGACCCCTTGCATTCAGCCTTACCTTATCTAGCATACCAGTACATTCCACGTATTGACGCATACATTCTCTTTGAGCTATGATGTCTCATATCATAGTTTGGACGCTCAGGTTCCCGACCGCGCTTAGTCAGATTCAGTTAGCAGTAGAAGATTCAGTAGTGAGTGCTCATCTATTGAGGATATGATTTTATTTCAGTATTTCAGTAGCTTTAGTATTTCAGTAGTCGGAGTTAGTTGGGGGCTTATCCCATCAACTCCCCATCTAGACAGTTCAGCTCGAGGTTTTTCAGACTAGACTAGTTCAGACAGTATTTAATTTTCAGATGATATTATTAGTTGCTATTTATCAGTATGTAGATTATGAACCTTATTGCATTTTAGCCTATTTTCTGCATTATTTCAGTATTATTATTATGTGCTCACATCAAGTACCAGTTATGGGTTAGCTTTTGGTCCTTCGGGGTCGTAGCACCATGTGACGTTCGAGGTACAGACTGATGGCATTACAAGATCTTTATAGATTGAGTCTGTCAAAGTAATAACCTCTCCTTAGGAATTGTTGGCACCAAAGGTTAAATTATTGATTTATTTATTGAGTAGATCATCTGTACCCATAATAATTTTTTTAGGTGATTTCTGAAAGCTTCAATTTATTTTATGTTGCCTGTGAATTTAATTTAATCCCTAGCTTTGATCTTATTAATTGGAATGGAATACTAGATTCAAATATCACAATAGATAATGCATCTGTTGCAATTGATAATTCATCTATCGCAACATACAAAATATTTTTTGGAAATTATCAAACAGATTTAGACATATGTTGCAACATATAAGTCATTTGTTGGAAATTATCAAATAGGTCTTCCTACTATTTTGATTTGTTCGAATAGATTACCTATCAGTTGCAACGGATAGACTATATGATGCAACAGATTGTATATCTGTTGTGACAGATAGACTTCGAAACATCTTCATAATATAATAGATAACCAACCTATTGCAATAGATAATCAATCTATCAGATTTGATAGATTATCTATTACAATAGATATACAATCTGGTGCATTATAAAAAATTCAATTTTCATCAAACGTAAAAAATTGTCACTACATGTAAAGTGAAGTGGCTTGAGAAATAAAAAGTTGTTATGGTGTTTGTCTTTGTACATTTTCTTCTTTCACGGGCTTCAAGCATCTAGTTAGTACCCCATAAGCCCAGACCTCTTGCATGTTTTCCACAACATTATCGCACAGAGCAGCCATTTCTATGCCGGTCAGCAAATATTTAATGTATGCAAACGCGTAATACCCGCATGCGACACCAATTTTATTTTTTGGAAGGTCCATATCCTTGTTTTGACCTTCAAAATCCCATGCTTTCTTCATCAACACTTCCGCTAGCAAATGATACATCAGTTTACTCTGCCTCGATAACTTAGGGAACAACTCCAACAGTGGCTGCATATGGGTAAAAAAATGACCTCATCGAAGACAGGTAAGTTGCAGTCATAAACCTTAATCTTTCCCTCCTTTAGTAGTATCTCAACAGTGAGAAAATGTTTGACATCTACGTACATAACTTTAAGAATTCACTTTCCCTTGGTCCATCTCTTGTTATGTGGATATGGCCTCTTTCCTCTAACATAGTTAATCATATCTTCATTCCATTGGAATGTAGAAATAAACCAATCAAATACCGAGCCACCGAGAGTTTCAGTTAGCGTACTGAGCTCTTTGTACCTACCTCTAAAATTATTGTAGAAGTTGAGGTCCATTATCCTATTGGCAGTATCATAAGCATCCGGGTACGCTAATTTCCTGCTTCTCATGAGGCAGAGAATTTACTCAACATACTGTGATATAAGAAGAAATTTTTTAAATAGGTTAGTAATTTTAAAGAAGAAAAACACAGTGGAAAGATACAATGAGTGGTCCATCTGTTGTAGAGGGTTCTCTGAATCTATTCACAGATTACCCAGCTAACACAAATTATGCAACAGATAGGTAATCTGTTGCAATAAAACCACTACTAGTTGCACCAGAATACCTAGCTATTGCAATAGATGACACATCTGTTACATAGTTTTTTCTTCGTGGAGTAGATTAGAAGGATAGGTTAGGAAAAATAAGCTTACCTTGTCCACGTACCACTTGCGCATATTTGTTATATTCTTTAAGTCTTGGCCACGAAAGGCATGCATGGTGTATTCTTGTGCAGGTTTCTTGGCATTCATGGTCCTTCACAGTTCCTTACTCTCTTCGGCACCAAATTATGTGTATATGTCACCTTCTTCAATGACCCCTAAACTTCAACAACTTTTGGAGAGGAGGAGTTGCAATTTTTTTTGTTTTTAGATTGGAGAGTATTTGGCTAATTTTTTTGTATTCCTCCTAACTGCCACTGTAGGAGTGTATGGCTCCCTTTCTTTCTTGGATGGTATGACACCCCTCTTAGATTTTAATTCCTAGGTAACTTTAGCAATAGCCTCTAGTTTTTCAAAGAGTTTATCCTATTTGTCTTTGTACACTTTGTATTTGCAATGAGAACATGAGGGTGAAAAGGGGTAAGAAAGACCACTGTAAGGGTGAGAGGGACCAGTGTAAGGGTGAGAGGGACCAGTGAAAGGGTGAGAGGGACCTTTGTAAGGGTTGATTTTAAATATATTTATTTTTATTGAGCATCAACATGCTCATCATCAGACTGGCATTAACATCAAGATGGCTATCACCAATATCAACACCTCCACCAGTAATACCCCCAGAAGAAGCACCCGAATCTGTTGCAGTAGGTTGGTCATGAAGAGCCTCAACATTAGGCTGACCTTGCCTAGATTCTCTTCTTATGGTTATTACTCCAGCCAATTCCTTCTTTATTAACTTTACCATTGGGTCTGTTATTATATCTACAAGGCCTAGAGTAATAAAAGAAGTCATCTCACACTCCTACTCAGTAGGCATGATCCATGGATGCACAACCTATAAAAAAAAAGATAAATACATTTAAATCATATAATAATTTACAACCAGTTGGGTTACATGTTAACGCAGACAACTTATGCAATAGATAATCTACCTATCATAACAGCTGATCTATCTGTTGCAATAGATTAGCAATATGTTGCATCAGATTACCCATTTATTGCATAATTTACAGTAGATAGGTAATTTGTTGCAAAATATGGATCATCTATCACAATAGATTACCCATCTGTTGCACCAGTTGCAGTAGACGGGTAATCTGTTACAATAGATGACCCATCTGTCGCAACACATGGCACATCTTTTTCAATATCTTTCTTTGATTTAAATTATTTTAGTTGAAAGAAGACATACTGTATCAAAATTATTTTAGTTGAAAGAAGACATACTGTATCATCTAGGGGATTAAAGAGATCAACCTTCTTAATTATTGTGTTGCTCTTTGCAGCCAACCACCTAAGGATCCTTGGATGAGAAACCTCATTCGGGTAATCCTTGACCTACTTTCGGAGGAAAGGAATGGCTTCAAATGCCCAAGCCTAAAATATGTATATAGGAAGCAACCAAAAAAAGTCATAATAATTATTAAATATAAATTAATGAATGAGTAAATAAATAGTGATTTAATTTACCATGAAAGCCCAAGGAAACCCGTATAATATGATCGTCTTTAGAAATAGCTATGTCAGTAAATATTTGACAGTCAAGTTGTAGCTGTCATATCCCCAGGGATAATCATTAAATTTCTTAAAATCCTCAGCAACCACCAATAAATCATCTTCTATGATTTTCTTGACGTCTCTTTCCAATATAACGGAATGGGCAAACTAAACTAAGCACAATTTCTCCTTGTACTGATTTGGTATAGTTTTATCCTTAAGATTTTCTATCAAATCCACCGCTTTGTAGCTACGTCCCTTAATGTCGAACAACCCATCTATTTTTTTTCCTTGCATTTGTTGGCTTTGGTGGGTGGTTACTTGGACAATGCCTTTCCTTTATTTGATGGTGGTGCTTTGACTTTCCTGCTTGCCATGGACTTTTTGCGGGGTTTTTCCTTGATGAGAGGTTCTTTTGAACGATCGCATCTCAAGCCTGTCACTATGGCAAACTCTTTTATGCCAAAACAAATTGGCATGCCACAGTAGTTGATCCAGATTTCATCCATCTTCCCCCCCCCCCCCGTCGAATCTTTATCATCCCCCACATACTTGATCCTACGCTTCAGAAGACCATATACCATGCTTATTTGGAAATGGGGAATGTGGTCCTCAAGCAGCTCAATAAAGTGTCCAAAGCAGCACTTCTAAAAAAATTCATCTATTTTTTCATTTTTCATAATATTCCTAAATTTATCAAAAGGTTTCCCCAACTGACATTTAAGTACAAGATCACCAGTTAGTTCTGTAGGGTCATCTATCGGCATCGCAAGTTGAAACCTGTCAATACTAATAGTTTTGATAAGATCGTGTTGGGATTTTGATCTTAATTCATGCCCCATTGGTGATGCATTATTATCATGTTGATCATTATCCTCTTTCTCACTTTATACTTCCTCCTCTTCTTGTTTATTATCATGTTGATCAACATCCTCTTTCTCACTTTCTACTTTTTCCTCTTCTTGTTTATCTTCTTTTTCCTTCTCACTTTTATTTTCCTCACCAGCCTCTATATACCCTTCTCCACCTCCCTTTTCATAACTTTTCTCAACTTCAGTTTTTGTTGACTGAGATTGTTCAGGAAGTTCCTCTGAATCCATCTGTACTTTAGCCTTTTTTGTTGGGTGGTCAAAAGTTGTTCCACGTTGAGTTTCTTTTTTTTTGGGATACATCTTTTGACTACAAACAATAAAAAAACAAAAAATACATCACATTTGATGTCGGTATAATTTTTAAAAAAGGTAAGACAAATTTCAATAAATTATTATGTGCCACATTACAAAAAAAAACTCCAATGGATAACCCATCAGTTGGAACAAATGGGGAATTTGTTTGAAGACCTATTTAATATTTTCCAACAGATGTTCCACCTGTTGCAACAGATGGACCACAAAGACCACCACCAATGCCACCAAAACCACTAAGACCACTAAGACCACCAAGACCACCAACACCAATTCCATCAATACCAACACCACCACCAAGACTGCCACCACCACCACCAATGCCACCAATACCCGCACCACGATCATGAAGACTGCCAACACTATAACCAATGACACAAATACCAAGACCAAGACCACCGACACCACCATCAAGACCACCAAGACCGACACCACCAACAACAGCCACCAATAATACCACAAACACCATCCAATAATTCCACAATAGTCAACGAAACACTGCGATAAAAACTAGGGTTTTCTCAAGTTGTTCCTACGTTTTTAGCACCAAAACTCAAAATTGTTAACTCATTCTCGAAGATAATACAACTAAAAGTTTATTTTTCATCATTAACTAAAAAGCCCTAATTTTTAAAATAAAAAAAAATGTATAACTCTTCTTGAACTTTGGTACCTGCAAGGAAAGAGAAAACGACAAAAACAAGCGAGAATAAATTCAAAAATAACAACTATGTGGTCGAAAATGGGAAGAAAATTGGTATATTTTGAAGGGTTGAGCAATATGTTGAGTAGTTGTTGTTTGTATTATTGAGAGAGAAATAAAAGAGTGAGAACTTGAGATTTGAAATGATGAAATATTTTTTTCGTAAATGGATGATTTGTATGGGTTGATTTGTATTTTTGAAAAAGAATGACAAGTTTTGAAATTGTTAATTTGTTCTGAATTGATCTTAATTATTTTAGATATTAGCTTAATAATAAGATAATAAGAATCATTTTAACTCAGATTTATCGATTGACGACTCAGGTCGGGAGAAACGCAATACCAACATGATGCAATTGTAAAGACTCAATTGAAGTTGTAGTTGAACCTAACATCTCATTCCTAGTTATAGATAAATAAATTTAGGTATTAGATTAATAATAAGTTGATAATAATTATTTCAACTCAGATTCATTGATTGACGACTCAGGTCAGGAGTAACGCAATACCAACATGATGCAATTGCAAAGACTCAATTGAAGTTGTAGTTGACCTTAACATCTCATCCCTAGTTCTAACTAAATAAATTTAGGTATTGTCTTATTAATAAGTTAATAAGAATCGTTTCAACTCAGATTGATCGATTGATGACTCAGGTCGGGAGAAATGCAATACCAATATATTGAAATTGCAAAGACTCAATTGAAGTTGTAGTTGACCCTATCATCTCATCCCTAGTTCTATCTTAATTAATTTAGATATTAGTTTAATAATAAGTTAATAAGAATCATTTCAACTTAGATTGATCGATTGACGACTCAGATCGAGAGGAACGCAATACCAACATGATGTAATTACAAAAAATCAATTGAAGTTATAGTTGACTCTAAAATCTCATCCCTAGTTATAAATAAATCAATTTAGGTATTAGCTTAATAATAATTTAATAAGAATCTTTTCAACTTAGATTGATTGATTGATGACTCTGGTCGGGAGGAACGGAATACCAACATGATACAATTGCAAAGATTCAATTGAAATTATAGTTGACCCTAACATCTCATCCATAGTAATAGCTAAATTAATTTAGGTATTATCTTAATAATAAGTTAGTAATAATCATTTCAACATAGGTTGTTCGATTGATGACTTAGGTAGAGAAGAACTGTAATACCCCGAACTTTCTTTAAGTCAAATTTAGTCTTTAGAAGAGTTAGTGATGACTTCCTAAATGATTAATGTTTAAATCAGATAGAATTTTCCTAATTTTTACTTTTTATCATGTGGGTAATTGAATTAGCTTTCCAACGATACCAATTTTGTCCAAATTCAGTATCGGAGTAAAAAGTTATGGACGTTTTACAAAGAATTATCGGAACTGCCCAAAAGCGATGGTCAAGCCGACGGACCGTTGATCTAGTGATGGACCATCGCCCAAGCCATCATGACTAAGGTAGTGAACCAATCTTCTGGACAAGTATGACAGTCAGGATCGACGGACCGTCGTGCTAGCAACGGACCATCGCCCAAACCGTCGCAAATGAGGCAGGAAGTTCAGGTTCTGGCCAAGTACAACGGGATGGACCGACGGGCCGTCGATCCAGAGATGGACCATCGCCCAAAACATCACCACTTCCGATCAACAATTTTAAGACATTTTTTTAAAAGGGTATTTGGGTCTTTTTCCACCCGTTTTAACCCCTAATTATACCAGACCAGATTTCATAACTTCATTATTCATCCACAACACCAAATTTGGATTTCTCTCAAAGATCAATCCCCAAGAACAAGAAATTCTAGGTGTCTAATCCCAAGGCAAGAATTCAAGCTTTTCTCCACCAATATTCAAGAAACCATCCACCCAGGTATGTCAAGTGTTGATTCATGGGTTTTTTTTCACTCATGAAGCTCAAAAAATCCTATTTGAAATATAAACTTTGGATTCCATGGTATGAATTGAATTATATCCATGTTTATGTTGTTGTTTGATTTTCAAGTTGAAGTCTAATGATTATCATGAAAATATGTTAGTATGTGGTTGAAATTGTTGCATTGAAAGTGTAAAATGTTACCATGATGTATTATTTCAATATTCATGCCTAAGACTAAAGATATGCATGCAAGGTGTTTGATAAAATGCCTAAGAGAATAGGAATTATGCCTTATGACTCATTTGTGACCAAAATTGATGAATCCATGTTTTTTCCTTATGTTCAATATGACTCCCACGCTATTGTTATACTTTGTAATGGATTGACGTAATGCTCATGAGATTATGCTTATGAAATTATGATATGTTTACATGTATTTCTATTCGTGTGTAAGCTTATAGCATGCAAATACTTTATGAAAATCCCCAATGATTGTACTATGAATTGTTGACTATGGTCATGTGTCAAGAAGTATCATGTCTTGTAAGTTTCATGCTATCGAGTCTTGGGGGTAATTGTACCCGATAATTTAGTTGTGTGCCTAGAGCCAGTGTCAGTTTTCAAGATACTCTCAGTCAAGCCATGTTCAGTAGAATTCAGTCAGTCTCAGGACTCAGTAAAACTCAGTAATCTCAGTCAATTATCAGATCTCAGTAATATTTCGTCAGTCAACGAAACTCAGTGAACTCAGTCCAATCAGTTAAGTATAATTAATTCAGTGCCTAATCATATAGGAGTAGGATTCAGCATCGAGTGAGCCCAAGGATGGGAACTCACCTGCGAGTAGAGGGTGTGATTCTTAGAAGCAATCCTTGCGCTCCAGAACTACGTAGCCAGCGTAGGTTGAGACATAAAACCTGCTAGTTGAGGGTAGATGAGGTGGTTTAACCTATTATATGAGGGTCTCACCATTCTCCTTAGAGTACCTGTTAGATGAGGGATTACTCATAGCTTGTCCTTACCAGTGGCGCGGTATTGACACCCTTCCAATTGGGGTTACAGATTGGACCCCAACTCAGCTATAATAGCTTATTAGGGGCATGTCGGTTAAATGACTACTTCCTTCAGTTACAGTCTCAGTAATAAAACTCAGATAGTTCTATAGAATTCAGGACTCACCCAGTTTAGTACGAAACTCAGCTAGTTCCATCAGAAACAGGACTGTCAGACACAATCATTCAGATAATAGTATATCAGTTATACGAAAACTTATGTTATCAGTATTCAGATTTAGTGATGCCATGATCTCAACTACAGCTCACGCATTCATGCATGTATTCTCACGTTCATGTTACTCAGTCTGTCAGTATTGTTCATGCATATGAACCCTTACATTCAGCCTACCTCACTTGCATACCAGTACATTCAAACATACTGATGCACTTACGCTATGGTGTTTTATACCATAGGTTCATAAGTACGAGCTCCAGAACATCCTTAGTAGATCAGACGATCAGTAACAAGACTAGCAGTGAGTCCTCATCATTTGAGGATAGCATGATTATTTTATTACTTTATTATTTCAGTAGTCTAGAGTTAGTTGGGGACATGTCCCATCAACTCCACAGTTTAGAGGCTTCCAGACTATAGCATGTTCAGACAGTTATTTCAGTTTTGTTTTGGTATTGATATACCATATTTCCAGATGTTATGTTTTATCAGATATTTGAACCTTATGTCCTTTCAGCCTTTTATTCGTATTTATACAGTATATTATGCAGTGCTCAGGTACAGATATTAGTCATGGGTTAGCTTGTGGTCCTTCGTGGTCATGAGCACCGTGTAACATTTCGAGTACCAGATTCGGGGCGTTACAAGAAGCAATACCAATATGATGCAACTACAAAGACTCAATTGATGTTGTAGTTGACTCTATCTTCTCATCGCTAGTTATAGAAAATAAATTTAGGTATTATCTTAATAATAAGTTAATAAGAATTATTTCAACTCAGATTGAACGATTAACGACTTAGGTCGGGAGAAATATAATACCAACATGATGCAATTGTAAAGACTCAATTAAAGTTGTAGTTGACCCTAACATCTCATCCCTAGTTCTAGATAAATAAATTTAGGCATTATCTTAATAATAAGTTAATAAAAATCATTTTAACTCAGATTAATCAATTGATGACTCAGGTCGGGAGGAATGCAATACAAACATAATGCAATTGCAAAGACTCAATTAAAGTTGTAGTTGACCCTAACATCTCATCCATAGTTCTAGCTAAATCAGTTTAGGTATTAGCTTAATAATTAGTTAATAAGAATCGTTTCAACTCATATTGATCGATTGACGACTCAGGTCGGGAGAAATGCAATACCAACATGATGCAATTGCAAAGACTTAATTGAAGTTGTAGTTGACCCTAACATCTCATCCCTAGTTCTAGCTAAATCAATTTAGGTATTAGCTTAATAATAAGTTAATAAGAATTGTTTCAACTCAAATTAATCTATTGATGACTCAGGTCGGGAGGAACGCAATATCAACATGATGCAATTGCAAAGACTCAAAAGAAGTTATAGTTAACCCTAACATCTCATCCCTAGTTCTAGCTAAAAAATTTGTTGCAACAGATGACTAAGTTATTGGAAATTTTCAAGCAAATATTGAGATTTATTACAACAAATTACCTATCTGTTTTAATTATCAAATAGACATTTGCGTCTGTTGCGACAGATGACTGGGTTGTTTGAAATTTTCAAATAGATATTGATATTTGTTACAACAGATGACATATCTGTTTGAAAATCTTATTTTTAATTTTAAAGTAATTTTCTATCTAAAATAAAAAAGATAAAATACTAAGGCGGTAAAAAATATTCCTTGGATAACTCAAAACTCTCCTCCTTGACTAGTCTTATCTTGTGTTTTCAATGTCACCCATCTCCTCGTGTCCCTCAAAGTTATTAGTGAATATTAATGAATATTCAAACCCGTCTCTACAATTATCTCTCCTTCAGCCATAAATTTATTTCTCTCTCTTTTTTTCTTTCTCTTCTCTTTAGGGTTATCACAACTGTCTCCTTTTTTCTCTCTCTTTTCTCTCCTCTTTCTCGTGAGGATTCTTTCAGATCTCAACCAATCTATATCTTTTCTCGACTGAAATTGTTGTTTTGATCCCCTTGCTTTTGATATTGCAGGTATGGTTCACTATTACTCTTTTATTCTCGTCTTCTTCTTTGCAAGTTATTTAAATTAGTTATTTACATCTATTTTTTTATTTACTTACCATTTACCCATATCTTATTTATTTAAAAAAAATGAAGAAAAGGTGACTTTTAAGTCTTGAATGAACAAACCATTATTTTTATTCAAAAAAAGTCATATGTTGGGAGAAGTTTAAGAACCTTGTTGGCAGTATCATTTTTTTTGTAAGTATTTTATTTTTTTCTTTGTTGTTGATATTTTTATTAATGTTGCTGGAGGGTTTGGAGTTGTTGGAATATGTGGTGTGGTGTTGCTGATGGTGTTGAAACAAATGGTGTTGTTTTCTTGTTGTTGATGTTGCAATAGACGGAGCAACTGTTGGAACAAATCAAACCACTAGCAAGGTTGGTTTGATGTATTCCAACAAATTACACATCTATTGTAACAGACACCACATCTATTTCAACAAATGCATAGCTTATTACAACAGATTTGAACAGATGGGGAATCTATTATAATAGATGTGGAGTTTGTTGCAATAAATGGGTAATCTGTTACAACACATAGGTAATGTGATTTTTTTCTTCCCTTGGTTGACATCAATTATTTTTATATTATTTGTATATATAAAGAAGTGAAAGTCAATCAACTATTGCTCGACCAACACAAAAGGCTATAGTAAAGATGGATTCGGATGAATAAACTGCTTGTAGATGGAACCACTTCATATGTGAAAGGTATGTATTACTGATCATGTTGTCGTGAAAACACACATAGAGTACACTAATTTTGTGAATGCTTTTTTACAGATTAGGCATTAATTATTCAAACAAGATATCTGCAATTTTACAATTAAGTTTGATAGGTCCGAACTGATAAGGCTGAGGGACCATGAGTATGGTTTTGATACCCTGTTAAGATTTAATGACGGTTGTTTCTCATATTTATGTGTTAAGCTTTGTGAAGGGATCAAGTTTTAATGATATTGTAAAAAGATTTGATAGCGATTGGACTAACTTTTAGGGTGCATTAGACTTTGAAAGGGCCTTCAAAGCCTCCCACTACTTCAACCAAGGACGAAAATCAATATCGTTATTGCCTTAGCCCAAATTTATATGGTTGGGTTGCTCAAGGTGATAATTATACACCAGAAGGTGCGGTAGGAGAATACTAATGAGGAAAAGAGGAGTTGATGAAGATTATATCATCTGAGAACTAATTGAAGAGGGAACATAGGATATGAGAGAATTTGTAGAGAATCTGGCCGATGTAATTGACTTAGAACATGAGAAATCTGAATCAAGTGCAAATATGAAAGTTTATCCAAAAATGAAAATTCTTTTGTTGTCTCTCTAAAAGAAAAATAGTGCAGCTGGGCACTTTGCTAGGGAGCTGCGACTAGCTATCGTGGTCGGAATGATCACCAACATAGAAAATAGCAGAACACTAAGAAAACAAATTTACGGGCACCGAGGGTTGTAATGATGTACAATAAGTAAATAAAACTTACGCCAAGAACAATTGAAGTTAAAATAAGGAATCTAAGTAAAGGCGGAAATTTCTGAATTTTAATTACATCCCTTGCCTTGTTGCTTGTGGTTCTGATTAGGTCCACTACTATTGACCTGATTGGAACCACAAACAAGATTGAAAGGAATATTGAGTATCATAACTTCCTTAGAAATATGGATATAATTGATTGTGTTTTCTTGCCTTAGCATGTTTTCAACATATCTTGGAGAAGATCAGAGGCTTGTTGTAGTATGTGAATCCCGATAATTTTCAAACTTGCCTCCAGCTTGCTAATTTGGTCATCAAGTTTGTTATTGTCATCTTTGAGGTTAGGATAGAGTTCTTGGTCTTTTGTGAGCTCATCGATGAGGAACACTTTCTTTGGAGTGTTTCCATTGTAAAAGGCCTTCAGAAGGCTTCCAGAACACTTTCTTCAAAAGGGTTAAATAATACATGGATGGTCGTTATGTTTTTTTTAGGTCAACATGTTGATGCACACTCAAGAAGTGGTCCCAACAGTTAAACAACTCAATTTCTTGAGCGTTGTTCAATGCAGTTTTTTCAATGCAACCTTCAAAGGATTTGATAGGTTAAGGAGCCTGGAATTATGTAACATTTGATCTAAACTGATTACACTAATCCTATAGCCTAAACGCTAGGAAACAACTTATTTGACTCCAAATAGATATTATAAATAGATAGCAAATAAAATTAGAGGATCTTATAAATACCGTAATACCTTATTTGATCTAAATTGTTTGTTACTTTTTTGGAGTCAAATAAGTTGTTTCCTAGCATTTTGGCTATAGGATTAGTGGAATCAGTTTGGATCAAATATTACGTAATTCCAGGATCATTAACCTATCAAATCCTTAAAAGGTTGGTTGAACAACGCTCGACAAAGTGAGTTTTTCAACTGTTGGGACCACTGCTTGAGAGTGTATCAATACGTTGACCTAAAATGAATATAGGGACCCTCTATGTATTATTTAAGCCTGTTGAAGGCCTTTTACAATGCCATAACTTTGAAGAAAGTGTTCTTCATCGATAAGGTCACAAAAGACCAAGAACTCTATACTAACCTCAAAGTTGGCAGTGATAAACTTGAAGACCAAATCAGCAAGCTGGAGGTAAGCTTGAAAATTATCGGGATTCACATACTATGGCAAGCCTCTGATCTTCTCAAAGATATGTTGAAAGCATGCTAAGGCAAGAAAATATAATCAATTATATCCATATTTCTAAGAAAGTAATGATACTCAATCTGCCTTTCAATCTTGGTTGTGGTTCCAATCAGGTCAATAGAAGTGGACCTAATCAGAACCACAAACAACAAGGCATGGAATACAATTTAAAATTTAGAAATTATTGTCTTCGCTTGATTCCTTATTTTAATTTTAGTTGTTCTTGGAAGAAATTTTCTTGACTTACTGTACATCATTTCAACCCTCGATGTTCGCAAAGCTTCTTTCTTGGTGTTCTGATATTTTCTATGTAGGTGACATTCCGACCATGATACCTAGTCGCAGTTTCCTAGCAAAGTGTTCAGCTGCACTATTTTTCTTTGAGAGAGACAACAGACAAATTTTCATTACTGGATACATTTTCATATTTGCACTTGATTCAAATTTCTCATGTTTTATTTCAGTTTCATCAGTCGTTTCGCTAGAAGTTCCTTACTACTCTATGTTTCCTCTTTAATTAGCCATTAGATGATATAGTCTTTTATCAAATCCCCTTTCCCTCATAGGTATTCTCCTATGGCTTCTTCTAGAGTATAATCTTCTTCTCGAATAATCCATCCATATAAATCTGGGCTAGGAGAATTTCTATTGGTTTTTCGTTCTTGTTCGATGTAGTGCGAGGCTTCGAAGGACTTCTCAGAGTCCAATGCACACTTAAAGTTAAGTCCAATTTCCATTGGATCTCTGCACTGACACCAAATATTGATCCCTTCTCAAAACTTGACACGCATAAACATGAGCAACAACCATCATTAATTCATAACAGGGTATCGACACCATCTTTATGGGCCTCTCGACCTTATCAATTTGAACCTATTAAACTTAACTGTACAATGCAGGGTCTTGTTTGAATGATCAATGCCTAATCGGTTAAAAACTGCATTCACAAAATTATTGTACTTTATGTGTGTAGTCCCGATGATTTTATTAGTAATACATAACTCCCACACATGAATGTGGATCCATCCATCTGAATGCACCTTATTCTTCCTAGCCCATCTATGGCTTAATTTGAATAAACAGATGACTAACATGTTGCAATAGATGACACATCTATTAAAATTATCAAATATTTATAGACATTTGTTACGACAGATGATCAATCTGTAGCAATATATGACTTATCTGTTGGAAATAATCAAATATATATATACATCTGTTGCATCAGATTGTAAATATGTTGTAAATTATCGAACAGATAGAATATATTTTGTAACAGATTATCCATCTATTAGATTTATTTTGAAGCAATTTTTTTTCTTTCCGAAATACAAAAAATATAAAATGTTGTATTTAGATCTATTTTTTTAAGTTACATATTCAAAAAGTCGTCAGTTTTATTTACTTAAGGGATGTTATTATTAATAAAGAGGTGAACAGTCGTGGCTTTTTGACTAACCCATTCGAAAAGTCACCAGTTTTATTTACTTAAGGGATTGTAATTATTAAAAAAGAGGTGAATAGTCGTGACTTTTTGACTAACCCATTCAAATTTAATCCTTTATAAATAGGTCCCTCCTTACTCGTTCAGTTTATTCCACTTCTATATGTGTCTGATCCGGATTTGTACAAAATGATTCTGTGAAACTCCTCGCGGGAACTTGAAAAGCAGATTCATGAACTCCGGCGAGAGTTGAGCGACATGAGAGCAAGGCTGAGGAGGGCCCTGTAGCTGTCGGATGACGATTGGTCGGGTGACAATAATTTTAATAATAATAATAATAATAGTAACAATAATAATTCGATTATATTTTTTTCTTTTAGCGTATGTAATTTCTTTTATTATATCGAATCTACCTAAGGAAGGAACCTAGTGTATGTTTTATTTTTTATTGTATATTTGTATATAATGGATTCAAAAATCTATGTTTCGTCAACTTTAGATTTTTAATTCTTATTTAATATTTAATTTTTATTCTGTCTATTCCTTATTCTCAACATGTCAACAGTTGGAGGTAGGAATTGAACGTTTGTGGCAGTGGATGGACCATATATTGCAACAGATGGTTAATCTGTTGCGATAGATGGATCATATGTTGCAACAGACGGTTATTAATAAAAAAGGGTAATTGTTATTGAGAGGGTGAAAAGTCAAGACTTTTCGATTATTTAATATGAAAAATGGGTCATAAATAGCTAATAAGAAAATAAATGATAAACACAATTTATAATCGTAAAAAAATTGTTATTTAGTTTTAATAACTGATCGTGACTTTTCACCATTTTTTGTTTTCAAAATCTATTTTTTTAATTTATTTACTTATTATATAATAAAAAAAATCATCATATTGGATTAATTAAGGTATATGATGATTGTTAAGAAAAGGTGAATAGTCGTGACTTTCTGTCTAACACATTCAAAATAACTGATGAATCAAATTCCCCATCTATTGCGACTGATGAATCAACTGTTAGAAGAAATAAAAAAAGTTCCTTCAACAGATGGTATATCTGTTGCCACAGATGGGTTATCTGACGCAACAGATATATAATCTGTTGCCACAACTCAATAAAAATGGTTATTATTTTATTAAAAGAAATGGTTATTGAAAAGGTGAGAAGTCTTCGATTATTTAATTGAGAAAAAAGTTATTTAAATTTAAGAACTAATTAATAATAATAAGCTGAAAAGTCATAACTTTTCAGAGTAATCAAAAAGTCACCAGTTTGAATGTAATTAATAAATGGAGGTGAACAAACAATCGCGCCTTTTTGCCTAACTCATTCAAATTCAATCATGTATAAATAGGTTCCTCCTTACTTGTTCATTCTACTACACTCTATTTATTCCTTGCATTGTGTCTTTCATATTACACCTTCTACTACTTTCTCTTCAAAGAACAAATACCAGATATCTTTTTTCTTACTCAGGTAATTTTTTTTCTTGCTTTTTGTGTAAATATACCCAATTGGTAGTATACGTTGTATTACATTCAGACTATTTTCTTTACTTGTGTTTTTACTTTTTTTTTTGTCAATTCATGCGTGTTCTAGATATGGCTGATCCTATTTGGGACGTTGCTTTTCTGTGAGATGTGGTGCGGGAACTTCGAATGGAGGTTCATGACCTGCAGTGGGAGTTGGGCACCGTGAGAGCAAGGATGCTCTGAGAGATTCACAGGCTGGGAGGGCCCTGTTGTTGTCGGTTGACGATTAGCCAGCTGGCAATAATAATAATGATGATGATAATAATAATAATAATAATAATTAGGTTATGTTTATTCTTTTAGCGTTTGTATTTTTATTCTTATTTATATTCCAACTACCTACCTAATGTATTTTATTTTTATTTAATAAAAAATTTATGTTTTTGTCTATTTCTTATTCTCAACAAATATGTCGACAATTAGACGTAAGAAATAATTTTGAATCCAATTGCAATAACAAGAGTTTTGAAATATATTGATTATTTATTGGGTTTGTGGCAGGAGTTGTTTTGTGTTGCTCCAAATAGATTACTCATTTGTTGCAATAGATAACTAATCTGTTGCAACAAAAAACTCGCCTGATGCAACAGATAACTAGTTTGTTGCAACAGTTATTGCAACTGATGACCCATCTATTCTATTCATATTACGGGCACTATATAAAACCCGTTCATGAATCTAACATATGAGTCTTTCATTGCAACAGATTACTCATCTGTCGCAATAGATGAGTGATCTGTTTAAACAGATGGCTCTTATGTTGAATTCATGAACGGATTCTTTCCATTGTTAAAAAACAGCACTAGCAGTGTACCCAGATGACAAATTCAACTAAAAATCATAATTTTACTTACCAAAGTCACCTATGAAGTAATGCCAAAGTGATTTACGAAATAAAATTTGACCTAAAAAATTGTTCAAGTAGCAGCAGTAGCAGTGAAAACAGCAACAATGATCGACAAGAAGAAGATAAAGTGGATAATGAAGTTGAAGATGATGATAATGAAGCAGAAGATGATGAATAAAGCACCAGCAACAATGAACAACAAAAATTGCTAAGAGAGAGAAAACAACAACGGATGAGAAGAGAGAGAAACATATTTTTTTGCTCTGTTTCCTATTATATTAACTAACATTTGGATGAAAGTATAAATTTAAAAACATGTGGGCTATTTTCAAACTTCCCCAACCTTCTTAATCCGTAATTGTCACCTCCACTCAATTATTAAGACTTGAGTCACCTACACCTCATTTTCATACTCTTTTATCACTTTTAACTAAATGTCCTACAAGCCTCATAAAATCTTTTTTTCTATTTGAAAAAGTATTTTCAACAAGGAGTTTGACTGATCATTCAATTGTAGAAAGCTTTGGTATTTGCGGAAAACATTTATTACATTAGGGGTCTATATGGCATTAGCCATCTACGATGAATATAATTACATTATTTGATTTCAATTGTGGCACTGACACGATCACAATTGAGGCTCTTGACACCTACAACATGAATAAATTTGAGAGATTAACTAAAATATTTTGAGAAAGGAAGAAAACATAATTCGTCTTCAATTTTATTCTCTTTCTGTGTTGGCCTCGTTTTTCTTGAAGAAAGCTTTCAAAAATTTTGTTACTTCAACTTTTTTTAGGTTGTTTGGTATAATAAAATGTTTACACTTATTGGGCCATGATTTGTTGTTATCTAACTCTTGAAAAATAATGGATACTATAAATTTAGTCCACTACTCTCTCTATGAACATCTCAATAAAATAAAAGATTTGAACAAAATTGATTTACTGAAGAGAAAAATAAAAAGATAACAAGAGGCAAAAACAAAATGGTTCGCATTGTTTCTTAAATAAGAGTGCATCAATAAAATTAATAGCTAGATTTTTATTAGAGGCTTTAAGTATATTTTAATACGCATAAGAAGATAATAATTTAGAGTTATCTTATTAATTTTTACTTATTTGTTGTTTATAGTGCAGTATTTTTAAGTGACATAAAGTCTTTATTTAACCTCATATAGTAATATAAAATTAAGAATTATATTCAATAAGATGATAGCCATGTATTTGCAATACATTACGTGGATATTGTTGTAGAAACTTTATTTATTGATATGAAGATTTAAATTATTAAATTGAAAGTTCTAAAATAGTTTTGGTCAAAGGTAGATAATTTCTTAAAAAAAAATTGAATTTTTTTCAGTCTTTAATATTGTTTTATGTGAAATAAAATCATAAAATTCACCACTAAATTTTTTTGAGGCTTCAATGTTTTGAAGGTCTAAAGCAACTGCTTACTAGTTTTATCTATGAGCCGCACCTATTCTCATATAATGATCGTAACAAGATAGGACAAATTGTTAGGGGCCTGAGAAGAGATGGGAAACTTATCCATAAAAGGGCACAATTCAGAAATAACATACTTATCTCCTTAATTATGAGTTTCATAGCAACAGTTTCATAATTACATAATATAACAAGTTGTATTTTATATTTTTGCAAACTGTTGCTACAAAAATACAAATACATATGATTTTTACGGCCCTTATGATCGATATGTATTTTGTATTTTTGCAAACTGTTGCTACAAAAATATAAATATATACAAATACATTTGCTACAAAATGTAATTTGATAAAAGTGTTGTTCTTTTTTGTAATTTAATACTTAAGTATGCTACTTTATGTATTTGACATTCCATAAAATAGCATGTTTGACGCTTTAAATGAGTTGATTTCTAATTTTTATTCTTCAAATAGTTGATTTTTAATTTTTGTACTTTAATAATTGGACTTATGCTTAGTGGAGCATAAATTTCTTAGAAACTAAAGTCATATGAACATATAATACAAAAATATAGGTTTATGTCTCACAAAAAAATATTTGTTATAAGGGGTATAAATTAAAGACCATCACAAGATTAGAACAAAAGTATGAATGTATTCCATACTCATATTACGATTTCCTCTATTTCATATTACTTGAATCGTGTTGACCTGACACATCCTTTAAGAAAATTTAATTAGTGGTTATTTTACTAAATTTATCCTTTAAGAAAGTTTAATTAGCAGTTATTTTTCTAAGCTAACCTTATAATGATGTTTAAAATTCTAAACTTGACTAATACAATAGTAGTTTATGTAGTTGTTTAATTTTAAAGGTTTGGGGTGGTGGTGGGGGGTTGGGGTGGAGGTGGGGGTGGGGGATACTCCATATGTTCCACTTTACTCATTATTCTTACTGAAAATAGATGGTCCATAATAATTGTTGTTTTAGAAAATCAAGACATAATTAGTTGTTTATTTATAACTCTACTCTTATAATAATAAACTAATTAAGTGTACTCGTTCCACGCATGTACCTCGCTTCAATAAATTTGATTTTATAAATTTACTTTGATGTTATAAAGAAAAGGCTTGATTAATATAATTAATAAATTTATGATTTTATTAAATACAAAAAATACTTAAATATAAAATTAATATATTCATACAAAATTATAAAAAATAATTAATTAAAAACCACTTCAAACTAAATTAAAAAAGATTACCAAGGGTATCGAACAACAAAAAAAAAATCTTTAAAAATTTTTGAATATGACTTATGGAGCAATTCATATGTCGTTAGAAAGTGTCAGAAGACAAGAAATTAATATTTTTACTATTATAGGGAAAGATAATTTACTACGTAAAGAATTTACCTAAAGTATTACTTTTAGACACTTTCAATTTTGAAAAATTATTTTTCTACCTATTTTCACGCATCTCTTAAATATCTTAGTTAAACCATATAAAATTTGTGAGAATCATATTGAGTGTTTGAATAAAATTTATCGATAAATTTAAGAAGTTGTCAACCCATTTCATCAATATATTTTGTTATTGTATTTAGCTTGTGAAAAATAACTTCTACTATTCTTTAGATCCCAAATAAGTCCTACGCTTATCTTTTAAGACTTTAGTTAAAAGATCATTTTTTGTTCCCAACCTCCTTCAACATCTATATAAAGGTCTCTTGGTCATTCCATACGATCATCCTTTATTACATCTCCTCATATATTCTGCTATTAATATATTTACTGATAATAAATCAAAATATATACAATGACAGGTTGTGCTATAAAGTTGATGTTTATTCCTCATTTTAGGCTTGCTGCTTAAGAACAACATTATTAAAAAGTAGCAATTCACATTAAAAAAGATCATATTTATTTAAATAATATAAATAAATATGTATTGTATCTCATTTTACAAATGAAAAGAACAAATCCAATTCAAATTTCATGAAATTGAATTATTATTTTTTATGCAATATATATGTAAGAAATAAAGAAAAATATAAAGGATGATGATAATAAATGTAAAAACCAATATGAATCAAAATTAAATAAGAAGAAAAAAGTAGAAGTTGAAGAGGGTATGTTTGTTGTAAATTTTGATCCTAAATAAGATAAAATTTTAATTGATTTATAAGTATTAAATATTATGATTTCTTGCCTATATCAAATTACTAAGAAAACTTTACCTCAAAAAGGACACATTCAGTGAGAGAAAAAAATGGCTACTATCAATCTTTTTACTTTGACTTTTAGGATTTATGTAAAATAAGAAATTAATGGTTAAAAGAGATGAAAAATATAAAATCCAAGACAAATAAATAAATAATCTAATATACCATGTATTTACTGACCTTTTAATTGTACTCCAAAATAAAAACAAAAACAACATTCGATATTATACTTTATTTTTCAGGAAAGTCGTGTGTTAACTAAACTAATTCTTTGTTAACTAAAAATAATTCAATACTTACCTTTTTTTTTAATGGAGAAGTGTTTTATTATCAAAACAAAAGATAACCTAATAAAAAAATTATCAAAAAGTTCAAAATCAATTGAGCTACTAATTTAATTGCAAATAAGAAAGGATGTCTATAATGTAAATTTAATTATTGATGATGAAATTCTAGACTTTCACCTCTTTACCCACCCTTCTTCTTCTCCAATATTCAGTACTCTTCCATTTGTTCCTCATTCAAGGGATCGTTTGGTTGGAAACAAGTTATTCCAGAATAATTAATCTCAAAATTAATTTTTTTCGGAATTAGTTATCCCACTATACTAAGGCACAAATGGTGGGATAAGTAATCTTTGACAAAGTTATCCCATCAATCAAACATGGGATAAAATAATCCCACAGTTTATCCTAGAATTATTATAATTTATACCTCACACCAAATATTATAGTACTCCTTTAATTGTTCCTCAATCAATAAATATTAAGGCATTTAACAATAACGATTGTTGCATGAATCAATCAGTTTCTGCAAAAATTTAAATACAAAAATTAAATCATTAATTTATTGCACCTCTATTAGTTATATGCAACCGTAATAATTTATGCAAATTAATTTTAAAAAAAATATAGTATGATTTGAAAGAATTGAATTTGAAAAAAGGCTATGAATCTGGGGAAAAACAATAAATTTTGTATTGAGAATTTTTTTTCATTTACGGCTGAAAACCTTTTGTAAATAAAGCACGTCCTAAACTTAATATAATTATTTTTCATGATTACAATTACTAATAGATTGTTGAATTTTTTTTTGTTTTTTTTTTCTTACCATCTAAACCTAATATAATTCTTTTACGTGATTACAATTAATAGGTTGTTGAATATTTCTTTCCTTATTTTTCTTTTACCATATATTTTAGGACTCATTAATTTAAATATTATAAATATAATTAAATACTGAAAAGACTATTTTTTAAAAGAAGAGACTTTTAATGAAGGGTAAAAAATTCAAATCACCTTTCTAAGGTCTTCACACTTTTAATATATTATAGATTATAGATACAGAGAGTTATTAATATGGTGCAAAAGACAAAGTATTAACTAGAGAGGGTAACAAATAAAAACAATTTAGTCAAATTGCTCGACCTCCCTAAGGCACATTGGTAAGATCTACGTATATTTTTTCCTCTTCATACTCCACTTATGAAATTTTACTAGGTATGTTGTTGTTATAATAATGTATTTTTAAGTGGTGTACAAAACAAAACATGACAAATAAAATAAGCATTCGACCATGTTTCATTGTAAAAATAGAAGAAAGTAGTTTCTATTTTTGTAGTGAAAAATGATATTTGAAAATTAGAGTTATATTTGGCCATGAAATAAATTAGAGTTGTTTTTAATTTTTGTGAGTAATTTGGAATGAAAAGGGTGAAAACACATTGCTGTGGTTTTTTAAATTTTTTGAAATAAGTAAATAAAGTGGAAACATGATTTTCTAAAATTTCATGACTAAATGTGCTTTTCGTAGTTTAATTCTTAAAAAAAAAAAAAAAATCATGGCCAAATGTGTCCCAGTAAAGGGTGTGTACTGTTCAAATTAAATTAAAAAAATTGAACCAAATATTTATTATTATTTGGTTTGGTTTTGGGCGAAATTTCAAAAAATAAAATTAAAAAAATTGATTTGATTTGGAATTCAAAAAGTTATGTAGAAAAAGTTGGAACAAAGTTTGAGAAATTTTCTCTGTCTATATTCCTTGTCAATGACCTTTATTTATACAAGCTAAACTAAAGAAAGAATCTTCCCTTCTAAGTTAAACAATGAAACTAAAAATACTAAATATAAAAGAAGAAGCTTCTCTTTTAAGCTAAAATAAAGTAACCTTCTATTCTAAGTTGGCCCATGTTCTTGTTTGCTACTGAAAATATTTATTTCGGCCCAAATAATTATTTCGCCTAACAAATGAAGCTTTCTTGTTTGGATCGAATGACGCTCTTCCTTTATTCTCAACATCCCCCCTCAAGATGGAGGGGATCGAAGTGAGTCCCATCTTGGTAAGAAGACGGTGGTGCGATAGTCCAGAAAGGGACTTTGTGAATATGTCGGCAAGTTGATCCTTTGAAGGGAGAAAGTGAAGAGAAATGAGCCCGAAAAGAAACAATTGCCGAACGAAATGACAATCTAGCTCCACATATTTTGTGCGTTCATGGAATACGGGAATTCTAGCGATATGAATCACTGCTTGACTGTTGGAACGAACGGGTATCGTCAAAGCCGGTGGAACTGATAGATCAGACAGTAAGCGAGTTAACCAAGTGAGCTTCGCAACTAATCATCTCATCGATCGATATTCTACTTCAGCTGACGAAAGAGACACAGATGCTTGCTTCTGGGATTTCCAAGAAATGGGAGAACCTCTCATGGAGATGAAAAACCCACTGATCGATCGACGAGAATCTGGGCAAGACGCCCAATCCGCATCGCAAAATGCATTGAGGGAGAAAGATGGAGATGCGGACAAGAATATCCCTCGACAAGAATGTGCTTTCAGGTAACGCAGAACCCTTAAAGTTGCTGTGAAATGTATATCGCAGGGAGTTTGCATATATTGACTCAATGTTAATACTGCATAGCATAGATCTGGTCTGGTATGAGTTAAATAATTTAACTTGCCAATCAAATGCCTGTAAACAGATGGATCTGACATTGGTGTTCCTAATGATTCAGAAAGTTTACAAGAAGGATCCATCGGAGATGATACAGGATGCAGATGAGAAATGTCAAATTCTTGAAGTAAATCAAAGGTATATTTCCTTTGACTGATGATAATTCCATGATCTTCCCTTAACATTTCCATTCCCAAAAAGTAATGTAGAAGTCCTAGGTCTTTGATTTTGAATTCAGAATGAAGAAACTGTTTTAGACACTCAATCTCTTTGGTGTCACTACCTGTAATGAGGATATCATCGACATAGACAGCCACAATAGATATCAAAGAACCACTTTTTTTGAAAAATAGAGAATAGTCATTGAGAGAAGCACTGTAACCTTTGAAATTAAGAGCACCTGCAAGTTTGGCATACCATTGCCTAGAAGCTTGTCTCAAACCATAAAGCGATTTGTTGAGTTTGCACACCAAATTAGGATCAGGAGAAGACAAACCAGGTGGAAACTTTATATACACTTCTTCTTGCAAATCTTCTTGCAAAAAAGCATTTTTAACAGAAAATTGAGAAATATCCCAATGCCTTTTAGCAGCCACAGATAAAATGCATCTGATTGTAGTCATTTTGACTACGGGGGAGAAAGTTTCATTGAAATCTACCCCTTCCTTTTGGATGTCCCCCCTTATGACCAGCCTAGCTTTTATCCTCTCAAGTGATCCATCTGTATGATGCTTTACTTTGTAAACCCATTTGCAAGGTAAAGCCTTTCTTCTAGGTGGAAGTGGAACCACATTCCAAGTGTGGTTGGACTGTAGAACTGCTAGTTCATCATTTATAGCACTGCACCAATCTGTATTAGTAGATGCCTGGTGATAACTAGTTAGTTCTTTGATTTTAGACATTGATTCAAGAATGAGTTGATTTGATAAAGAGAGTACAGCAAAAAAAATATAATTAGGTGCAACAGAAGATGAAAAACAAAACTCAATGACTGGGCTAAAAAATATATTGTTACAAAAATAATCTTGTAAATGAACTGGAAGTACACCTTTATTAGTTTTGTCTGATCTCCTAAGAAGTGGTGTACTAGTTGTAGGTAGATTTTCTGGTGGAGAAGGTGGGGTTGATTGTGAATGTGAAGAATCTGAAGCTGGTAGTGTATCTAAAAGTGGAAAAGTGTGGTTTGTGGAATTTGTGTTGAAAAGGAGTGTGTCATCAGTGAAAGAAACAGTTTCATGGTCTGGTACAGAAAAGATAGGTGGAGATGATTTGGGATTCTTTGTAAAGGGAAAAATGTTCTCATAGAACTAGACATCTCTAGTGACAATTATTTTCTGTGTATTCAACTCTAAGAGTTTAAAACCCTTTTGATTAATGGGATAACCAAGAAAGACACAAGCTTGTTCTCTTGATTCAAACTTTTCTCTCCCATGTGACAAAGTGCTAGCATAGCACAAACATCCAAAACACTTTAATGAACGATAATCAGGCGTCTTACCAAAAAATCTATGATAGGGAGTTTTTTCGTGAAGGACCCTTGAAGGCATCCTGTTAATAAGAAAAGTAGCAGTGAGAATACACTCTCCCCAATATCTTAAGGGAACCTGAGATTAAAATAAAAGAGCCCTTGCTATTTCAAGCAAGTGTCTGTGCTTCCTCTCAACAACTCTATTTTGTTGAGGGGTAGCCACACAGGATGTTTGATGTACAATCCCTTGAGAGTTGAAATAATTAGTTACAATCAAGCTCTTTCCCAACTCCAGGGCATTATCTGACCTTATTTTCTTCACCTTAACATTAAATTGTCTCTCAACCATATTCAGAAAGCATTGCAATACAGGAAAGACATTACTTTTGGTTCTCAACAGATACGTCCAAGTCCCTCTACTATAATCATCCACTATAGTAAGGAAGTATCTATATCCATTGTAAGTATCTACCTTGTAGGGTCCCCAAGTATCAATATGAATAAGTTCAAATATAGAAGTTGTTGAAATTTGACTAATGTGGAAAGAAGGTCTAGATTGTCTAGCTTTGAGACAAATATCACAAAAACACTCAGAATTAGATGAAAAAAAAAAAGAAAACTGACATTCTTCATTGATGAAAAAGGCAAATGCCCTAATCTAATATGCCAAAGTCTTACATTAGAAGTTGCATTAGTACAAATGGGAAAGGAAACAATACTATCTTTATTAGAAACTGAAATTGAAGAACTACTAGGATTAACAGCAATCTTTCTACAAGTAGTCTTGCTGAAACTAGAGAATGACTCCTTCGCATTAGGCTTGAGTAGATAAAGACCTTCTTGTGCTTCACCAAAAACTTGAGGCCTCCTCATGGAAGGGCCCTGCATCACAAAGTTTTTCAGAGTGAAATACAAGGTGCAAGAAAACTGTTTACACAACTTGTGAATAGAAATAAGATTATACTTGAAACTAGGAACATATAACACATTTTCTAGAATCAAATCAGAAAATATGGCTATTGTACCTATGTGAGTAACTGAAATGGTTTGACAATTAGGAAGATTGATAGTTAAAGAAAATTGAAGACAAGTTATGGAAGCAAAGGAAGATGAATTGAAAAACATGTGTTCTGATGCACCTGAATCTATGATCTAGGTGCTAGAGTTTAGGACAGAAAAACATGAACCAAGATGCTTAGAAATTGTACCAGCTACAGAATTAGCATTGATGCCAATCCCTGAATTTGAACCTTCCTCCATCTTTATCTGTTTGAATATCTGAACAAACTGAGAATATTGTTCCTTGCTAAAAGGTATCTTAGATTCAATAGCTTATTTTTGTACTGCATCTTCCATCATAGCATTATTCCCCCTTATCTGATTTTGAGAACCCTTATCATTTGTGAACTGAAAATTCTTAGAAAAACCTATCAATCTGTAACAATCTACTTCCAGATGTCCTTGTTTTCTACAATAATCACAAGAGACATTTGGGTTGTATTTTCCCTTTTTTCTTTGAGATTTAAAAGTTGTTTGGTAAACCGCTGCTATTGAACCTGTGGAGGTGCAGATCTGGGATAAAAATTTCCAGATCTGTGGGGAGATGATGGTATAGATTTTTGTGTCTGTTTCCCTATTTTCTGATTGTTAACATTTCTTATCATGAAGGCTGATGGATTTACAGAATTCGCAGGGTTGAAATAAGATTCCCTTTGGTTCTTATCTTGCAGAATCAAAGAGTAAGCAACATTGATGTTAGGTAATGGGTTAATCATGAGAATATTTCTTCTAGCTTGAGAATAGGTATCATTCAGACCCATGAGAACTGTATTAACCTCTCATCCTCTAAGGATTTCTTTAGTTTGAGCTTACCTTCACACATACACACACAACTACACTGAATATTAGAATTAAGAGAATCTAGTTCATCCCATAATTTTTTGAGTTTAGTGAAGTATCGTGCTATGCTATTTGTTCCTTGATTTAAGCTATTATTGAGATCTTTTTGCAGATGATAAAGCTTAGCACCATTGGACTGACCAAACTTGTGCTCAAGGTTGGTCCAAAGTTCTTGTACAGTTTTGGAATAAATTACACTGTCAGCTATGTCCTTAGAGAGTGAATTCAAGATCCAAGATGTGACCATGTCATTGCACCTGTTCCATGCTTGAAAATCTATTGCATCCGATGCTGAGCATGGGTGGGAACCCGTGATGAATTCCAATTTTTTCTTTACTAACAGAGCAATTAGGACTGACCTCTTCCACCCTGGATATCCCTTGTCATCAAAGGGTGTATTTACTAGTGTCATACCAGGGTTATCAGAAACATGAAGATGATTAGGATGATTTGGATCCATGGTGAGAGTGCTAGCAGTAGTTGTCATTGAAGCAGTAATTGTTTGCTCCTCCATGTTTGAGATCGAGAAAGGAGAAAGTTGGTGTTGAATCTGATCTGAAAATTATTTCTCTGATACCATGTAGAAAAAGTTGGAACAAAGTTTGGAAAATTTTCTCTGTCTATATTTCTTGTTAATGACCTTTATTTATACAAGCTAAACTAAAGAAAGAATCTTCCCTTCTAAGTTAAACAATGAAACTAAAAATATTAAATATAAAAGAAGAAGCTTCTCTTCTAAGCTAAAATAAAGTAACCTTCTATTCTAAGTTGGCCCATGTTCTTGTTTGCTACTGAAAATGTTTATTTTGGCCCAAATGTTTATTTCGCCTAACAAATGAAGCTTTCTTGTTCGAATCGAATGACGCTCTTCCTTTATTCTCAACAAGTTAAAATTAAAAAAATGAACGTTTACATAATTAATTTTTTTGGAAGTTAGTGATTGATACAAAATCAAACCAACAACACCAAGAGCTTCAAGTAGGCTCGGATTTCAGTCCAACAACACAAGAACAACAAGTTTAAGTTTCGGTTTTTCAGTCCAACAACACAAGAACAACAAGATAGATAACAATGCTAGTGAATCGAAAAAGAGCCCCACACGGCTTCACTAGACTTTAAGATAACAAAATCAACAACAACAACAAGATAAAGAAAGATAGATAACTTGACATATAACATTCAAGAAACTAAGAACCCTAACATCAAGAGAGGACCCTAAGTCTAATGAATATAAACACCAAGTTCTTACGAGGACCAAGAGGCACTCAACGACCTCAAAACCCTTGTTTCTAGCCAAAGAGACAACACAAGTATCCCTCTACTTGTGAGATAATAGGGACGGCTTCTAAGAGTGGGAGAGAGAGCCGAAATGTTTAGTGTTTTTAGGTTACAAAATCAGCATTCAAAAACTAAGGAATAACTCTCTAACATGTTCTATTTATACTACAAACAAAAGGGGTAAAATGACCCATCCGCCCTTGCTTCTTGTGCCAACCTTGGAGAGTAGTTTATTACACATTAAGACCTCTCTTCACACATAAAAACGTTTAGGTCCTTGGTTGGTTCAATCACCAACTCACACACGGCCATTTGCATGAACAAAGCTTGGAGTTTTTGTAATTCCCGAGCTTGGCTTCGTGTGAAAGGTCGTGTACCTGTGGAGGCTGCCCCAACCGTATCAGTGATATTGCATTAAATAGAAAACTTAATAAAGTGTTAATACAAACATGGTCGACTATTAGTCAGGCTCCAAAATAAAAGTATTAATCTTATGAGAATTAGGACAATGTTTGAATTCCTAATACGAGAAGTTCTTAGAATGTTTGTCAGACATGTTCGAGGGCATATATAGGATGAACTACAAAAAAATTATATTTTCAAAAATCTTTCTTGTTGTTCCTTCCTTAGCTAAAGTATCAGCAACAAAGTTTTGTTCCCTAATACAAGGCACCACTAATGAACTCCCTATTCTTCTCAACAAAGACCTACAAACATCAATAATAGAGTTACTGTAAGTTCCATTTTGGAGCATAGTGATTATGTATTTAGAATCAATATTTATCTTTCATGGGATAAAGATTGCGTTCCTCCACCAGCATAAGTCCTTCAGGAAGGGGTATAAACTCCTTTTAATTATTTGTAGCCGTACGAAAATTCTTACAGAAGCCCAAAATTCAATCTCCCTTATTGTTCTTAATGGTAAGTGGTAACCCCTATCCCTCATGTTCTAGAATTTTTCAAACATGATTCATTTGTGTTAACTTATAAATACCTTGTTGGGGCGGGTTTCAATTAATAGTTAGTAAAGTCATCCAACACTAGATCACGCCTACATTATGTTTTGACTATGGTATAGTGCAAGCTTATTTTTTGTTGGCTTGTGGAATTGTACTTTTAACAGGAGATTAAAATTTTTTGATCATCTCATAAAATATGTATTTATTATCTTATTGAATGGTGTCCTTATTTCAATTAAGAGAATTAAATTTTGCAAAAAATATCTAAGAATTTGACATTATTATAGTTTTTTTTATCATCATTCAGACATAACTAATTCCTCCCTAATAAAGAAGGTTAAATTACAGACTTTCTTGTGAGATTGCGACATGATTTATGTTTGATTTCATTCTTATGCGTAGTCTTTTTTCCATATGGGTATGTCTTACAAATTTGATATTTTCACAGGATTGCTTAAACGTGAGAAAAAATTACTCGTATTTTCTTAATATAGAATTCCCTATTTAAAAATTATACAACACAATTTTGTATATAGTATGTCTCCGGGGTATAAATGCACATAACTATTTACTTGAAATCAGTATTTTAAAAGGCGCGGATGTGAGACGAAATGTTTTACATACCACGGGGCGAGGCGTAAGCATGGGGCATGGAGCGTAATCCAATGGTTCTTTGATTTTTAATTTATAATATAATAAAAATAGTATAATAAACACAAAAATTATTAAAAATACAGTAATAACTTTTAAAAATTTTAAACATGGTTAAAAAATTCATAGAAATCAAAATTCCTAACATCATTTTATAAATAGAAACAATGCAATAAAATTAAAGATATTATAGGATGCAAATCAACTCTAAAATCTTATCTTTCAAATAATAAAAAAATCATAATTTCTTAAAATATTGACTATCATACTACGCAATTTACCTCCCTAAAAGAAATAATCAATAAACTGTTACTATTATAATTAAGACATTATTTTTTCATGAATAAAAATAAAATAGTTTCAAATAACAAAATAATAAAATATAATAATTTTGAGATATAGGATAAAAACATAAAGTCTTGAATGAAGGATTGGTGACATTGACCAACTTAAAGGGTCAAACATAATTAGGAAACTTGATTAAGTTAATTGTGGACTTGATTAAAATTTCTAATCTTTTTAAGAATACAAATCAACCCAACCCACACCCTTTATCAATCCAAATCAACTAGTCTCTCTCCTCTCTCTCTCGACAGTTTCTCTCGACTCTCTTTCAACCAATAACGACTTCAACCTCCGGCGATAAATAGTCGGGCGAGTTTCTTTTTGACTTCAACCGTCAATTGACGTGAAGACTTCTCCGGCGATAAAAACTTCGAGTTCTTCATCGTCCCATTTCTTCTTTCACGGGTAAAAAGTTATGTCTTTTTAGTTATGAAGAAACAGAGGAACTTGAGCCAACTTCTCTTCTAGTATTGGTTAACAATTTCAATATTTATTGCTTAAATTTGAAATGTGGACTGAATAAAACTCTAATTTCTAGAATTTCTTCTTCTTGTTGTCGAACTGTTGATTTGATTTGTTGGTATTTTTGGTCACCATTGATATTATTAGTGTGTGTATGTGTGTTGTGTTGGTGTTGTTGGGTTGATTTGTTATTTTTCTTGGAAAAAATGGTGTTGCAACAGATGAACCATCTGATGCAATAATAAAAATCTGATGCAACAGATGAACAATCTAACAGATCATTCATCTGTTGTGACAAACGACTCTTCTATTTGGAAAAAATTTAACAAATAACTCCTTTTACAACAGATAACTCATTTTCCAATAGATGAGTGGTCTGTTTTTATTATTTCCAATGGATTACTCATCCGCTGCAACAGGTTGGTTAGATGCTGCAACAGATATCATACTTGGTGCAACAGATCAGTGATCTATTTTTACTATTTCCAATGGATTACTCATCCGTTGCAACAGGTTGGTTATATATTGTAACAGATAACCTTCTTGGTGCAACAGATCAGTGATCTGTTTTTACTGTTTCCAACAGATTACTCATCCGTTGCAATACGTTGGTTATATGTTGCAACAGATAACCTTCCTGGTGCAATAGATGAGTGATCTGTTATAATTGTTTCTAATGAATTACTCATCTGCTGCAACAGATTGGTTATATATTGCAACAGATAAACTACCTGGAGCAACAAATTAGTGATATATTTTTATTATTTCCAAGGGTTTACTCATCCGTTGCAACAGATTGGTTATATGTTGCATCAGATAAACTACATGGTGCAACAGATTAGTGATTTGTTTTTATTATTTCCAACGGTTTACTCATCCATTTCAATAGGTCGGTTATATGTTGCAACAGATAACATACCTAGTACAACAGATGTGTGGTATGTTGGAACTATTATTTTTGTGTTGTGCATGTTAGATTTACTGTTATCTTTTTTTTAATGGTGCATTAATCAATTATAATCTATTTTATGTTTCTGTTAATTTAAGATAATATGGCTCCCAAAAGAAAAGAAACTGAATCAAGTACAAGTAAAGGAACAAATAAAGCAGCTAGGCTACATCCACCACTCTATGAGCTTGTTTTACAAGCGTTATCTTAACCAGGAGCAGAAGATAACGAACACAGTGAGGGGAAATATTTCAAAAGAGATGATCCAAATGTTAATACCCTTTACGTCGAAGAGTTGGTCAAAACCTTCAGCATTAATCATTATATTGTGAGAATGTAGTGCAATGGTGCCACAGATTTAACGGGTTACACCTAAATCAATTTATTTACTATCTTAACATTAAGTTAATGAGAATCTTTTCAACTCAGAGTAATCGATCGATGACTCGGGTTGGGATGAATGCAATACCAATACCATACAATTGTAAAGACTTAATTGAAGTTGTAGTTGATCCTACGAACTCATTCATCCCTAGTTCCACCTAAATCAATTAAGGTACTATCTTAACATTAAGTTAATGAGAATCTTTTCAACTCAGATTGATCGATCGATGACTCGGGTCGGGATGAATACAATACGAACACCATGTAATTGCAAAGACTCAATTAAAGTTGTAGTTGACCCTACGAACTCATTTATCCTTAGTTAAACATAAATCAATTAAGGTACTAGCTTAACATAAAGTTAATAAGAATCTTTTGAACTCAGAGTGATCGATCGATGACTTGGGTCGGGAAGAATGCAATACCAACACCATGCAATTGCAAAGACTCAATTGAAGTTGTAGTTGATCCTACGAACTCATTCATCCTTAGTTCAACATAAATCAATTAATATACTAGCTTAACATTAAGTTAATGAGAATCTTTTAAACTCGGAGTGATTGATCGATAACTCGAGTCGGGATGAACACAATACCAACACCATGCAATTGCAAAGACTCAATTGAAGTTGTAGTTGACCCTATGAACTCATTCATTCATCCCTAGTTCCACCTAAATCAATTTAGGTACTATCTTAACATTAAGTTAATGAATATCTTTTCAATTTAGAGTGATCAATCGATGACTCGGGTCGGGATGAATACAATACCAACACCATGCAATTGCAAAGACTCAATTGAAGTGTTAGTTGACCTTATGAAGTCATTCATTCCTCCCTAGTTCCACCTAAATCAATTGCAATAAAATTTGTTGCAAAAAATGACTGAGTTATTGGAAATTTTCAAACAGATATTCATATTTATTGCAACAGATGACATATTTGATTTAATTATCAAATAGACATTTGCATTTATTGTGATAGATGACTGAGCTGTTGGAAATTTTCAAACAAATATTGATATTTGTTGTAACAGATGACATATCTGATTTAATTATGAAATGGACATTTGTATCTGTTGTTACAAATGACTGAGCTGTTGGAATTTTTCAAACAGATATTGCTATTTGTTTCAACAGATAATATATTTATTTAAAAATCTTTTTTTCTGTTAATTTTAAAGCAAGCTTCTATCTGAGTAGATAAAGTTGTACTACTAAATGCGGTAAAAAATATTTCTTGAATAACTCAAAAATCTCATTGAGTAGTCTTATATTGTCTTTTCAATGTCACCAGTCTTCTTCCTCGTGCCCCTCAAATTATTAATGAATATTAATTAATGAATATTGAAATCCCTAATACATCTAGAATTAGCTCATCTCTCTTTCAGCCCTAAATTTATTTTATTCATCTCTTATCTTTTTCTTTCCTCTTTAGGGTTATCACAACTTTTTTTCTTTTTTCTCTTCTCTTTCTCATAAAGATCCTTTTGGATCTAAATCGATCCATATCTTTCATCGACTTAAATTGTTGTTTTGATCTTCTTTTGACATTAAGGTATGGTCTCTTATCTTTCAAGGTATGGTCTCTTCTCTTTCTCATAAAGATCCTTTCGGATCTAAACTGATCCATATCTTTCCTTGACTGAAATTGCTGTTTTGATCCCCTTTTGATATTAAGGTATGGTTCACTATTGCTCTTTCATTCTCGTCTTCTTCTTTGCAAGTTATTTACATCTATTTTTTTATTTAATTATCATTTACCCTTATCATATTTATTTAAAAATTTTGAAGGAACTTTTAAGTGTTGAATAAACGAACCAGGGATTTTTATTATAATATGCAAAAAAAATCATATGTTGGGAGAAGTTTAAAAGCCTTGCTGGCAGTATCATTTTTTTTGTATGTATTTTGTTTGTTTCTTTGTTGTTGATGTTGTTATTGATGTTGTTGGTAGGGTTGGCATTGTTGGAACTTATGGTGGGGTATTGTTGATGGTGTTGGAACAAAGGATGTTGCTTCTTTATTGTTGATGATGTTGTTGATGGTGTTGGAACAAATAATGTTGTTTCTTTATTGTTGATATTTTTTATTTGTTGTTTATATTATTATTGATGTTGCAATAGACGGAGCAATTGTTGAAACAAATCAAACCACCAGCAAAGTTGGTTTGATGTATTCCAATAGACTCCACATCTATTGTAACAGGCTCCACATCTGATGCAACAAGCTCCACATCTGATGCAACAGGCTCCACATCTAATGCAATAGGCTCTACATTTGTTGCAATAGACTCCACATCTGTTGTAACAGATGGATAATGTTCTTTCTGTGACGTTAATTTTTTTCCTCTTCTTCATATATATAAGGAACTGAAAGTTGATCAACTTTTGTCCGACCAACACAAGAGGCTGCAATAAAGATGGGTTCGAAGAAATAAGATGCTTGCAGATGGAACCACTTCATATGTGGGAGGTATGAATTACTGATAATGTTATCATGGAAACACACATAGAGTACACTAATTTTGTGAATATTGTTTTTACCGATTAGTCATTGATCATTCAAACAAGATATCTATAATTTTATAGTTAAGTTTGGTAGGTTCAAACTGATAAAGCTGAGGGACCCTGAATAAGGTTTTGATACCCTGTTAAGATTTAATGTCGGTTGTTGCTCATGTTTATGTGTCAAGAATTATGAAGGGATCTAGTTTTGGTGGCATTGTAAAGAGATTCAATAACAAATGGACTAACTTTTAGGGTATATTGGACCCCGAGAGGACCTTCGAAGCCTCTCACTGCTTCAACCAAGAACGAAATCAATATAGTTATTGTCCTATCCTAAATTTATATGGTTGGGTTGCTTAGGGTGATGATTTTACGCCAGAAGGTGCAGTCGGAGAATGCCTTCGAGGGAAAATGGGTAGTTGATGAAAGACTATATCATCTGAGAGCTAATTGAAGAGGATACATAGGGTAGAAAGTAACTTCTAGCGAATCTGAACGATGAAACTATCTTAGAACATGAGAAATTTGTATCAAGTGCAAATATGAAATTGTATCCGGTAATGAAAAATCTGTTTGTTGTTTCTCTAAAAGAAAAATAGTGCATATGGTTTCTTTACTAAGAAGTTGTGTCTAGGTAGCGTGGTCGGGATTATCACCTAGATAGAAAATAGAAGAAGACCAAGAAAGCAGCCTTACGGATATCTAGGGTTGAAATTATGTACAGTAAGTCTAGAAAACTTAAGCCAATAGAAACTGCAGTTAAAATAAGGAATCTAAGCGAAGGCGGCAATTTTTGAATTTTAAATTGCATCTCATGCCTTCTTATTTGTGGTTTCGATCTGGTTTGACCTAATCAGAATCACAAATGCTATTGAAAGACAGATTGAGTGCCATTACTTCCTTAGCAATATGGATATAATTGAGTGTGTTTTCTAACCTTAGCATGCTTTCAACATATCTTGGAAAAGATTAGAGGCTTGTTTTAGTATGTGAATTTTGATAATTTTCAAGCTTACCTCCAGCTTGCTGATTTGGTATTCAAGCTTGTCGTTGTCGTTGTCGTCTTTGAAGTTGGTATAGAGTTCCTGATCTCTTGTTAGCTCGATCAGGAACACTATCTTTGAAGTTGTGGCATTCTAGAAGCCCTTCAAAACACTTTCTTCAAAAGCCTTAATGGATATATGTAGGGTCGTTATGTATGTTTTTAGGTCAAAATATGTTGATGCACAGCCAAGATATGGTCCCAACAGTTGAATAGCTCACTTTTATCGAGTGTTGATCACTACAGCTTCCTCAACCAACCTTCAAGGGATTTGATAAATTAATAAACAAGGAGTTACATAACGTTTGATCTAAACTGACTCTACCAAGCCTATCAAATGTTACGTAACTCCAGGCTCATTACCCCATCAAAAAACATTGCCCGAGTTAGTGGACAAATCAAACGAGCTCAATCTCTTAGCCTTTTTACTGATTGTTCTTCTCCCATATAGAGGACAAGATATCTGCCATGCAAAGTTTTTTGAAAGGGTAATGAGCCTGGAGTTACGTAATGTTTGATAGGCTTGGTAGATTCAGTTTAGATCAAACGTTACGTAACTCCTTGCTTATTAATTTATCAAATCCCTTGAAGGTTGGTTGAGCAAGCTGCATTGAGCAACGCTCGATAAAAGTAAGTTATTCAACTGTTGGGACCACATCTTGACTGTGCATCAACACATTTTGACCTAAAACAAACATAGAGACCCTTCATGTATCCTTTAAGGTTTCTGAAGAAAGTTTTTCGAAGGCCTTCTACAATGCCACAACTTTGAAGATAGTGTTCCTGATCAAGCTCACAAGACATCAGGAAATCTATACCAACTTCAAAGACAACAACTACAACCTTGGATACCAAATCGGTAAGTTGGAGGCAAGCTTGAAAATTATCGGGATTCACATACTACAACGAGCCTCTGATCTTCTCCAAGAAATGTTGAATGCATGCTAAGGCAAGAAAACACAATCAATTAATCCATATTGCTAAGGAAGTAATGACACTCAATCTATCTTTCAATCTCGCTTGTGGTTTCGATTAGGTCAACAACAGCGGACCTAATCAGAACCACAAACAAGAAGGCATGGGATGCAATTTAAAATTCAGAAATTGTCGCCTTCGCTTAGATTTTGTTATTTTAACTACAACTGTTATTGGCGTAAGTTTTCTAGACTTACTGTACATTATTTCAACCCTCGATACCCGTAAGTCTGCTTTCTTGGTCTTTTGCTATTTTCTATCTAGATGATAATCCCGACCACACTACCTAGTCGCAGCTCCCTAGCAATGTGTCCATCTACATTATTTTTCTTTCAGAGAAACATCAGATGAATTTACATTACCGGATACACTTTTATATTTGCACTTGATTAAGATTTCTCATGTTTTAAGATAATTTCATCGGCCAGATTTGCTAGAAGTTCCTTGCTACCCTATGTCTCCTCTTCAATTAGCTTTCAGATGATATAGTCTTTTATCAACTCTCCTTTACCTCGCAAAAATTCTTTTTCATCTCCTTCTGGCGTATAATCATCTTCTCAAACAACCCTTCCATATACATTTGGTCCAGGGGAATTTCTATTGGCTTTCCGTTCTTGTTTGATGCAGTGCGAGGCTTCGAAGGCCTTCTCAGAGTCTAATGCACACTTAAAGTTAAGTCCAATCGCTATTGGATCTCTGCAATGACACCAAATATTGATCCCTTCTCAAAACTTAACACACATAAATATGAGCAACAACCGTCGGTAATTCGTAACAGGGTATATCTATTTGCAACAGATGGTTTATCTGATGCAACAGATAAACGATCTATTGCCAGAACTCAATAAAAATGGTTATTATTTTATTAAAAAATGGTTATTGAAAAGGTGTCTTCGATTTTTAAATTGAGAAAAAGATTATCTAATAATAACAAGCTGAAAAGTCATCACTTGTCACAATAATAAAAAACTCCCCAGCTTGATTTAATTAAGTCATTTCTTTTCACAGAAAACAATAAGAAAATAAATGATAAACACAATTTATAACCATAAAAAAATAGTTATTTAATTTGAATAATTGACGTTAATGTTAAATAGGCATCATTTCTTTTCACAGAAAATATTTTTGTTTTAAAATCTATTTTTTTAATTTATATAATAAAAAAGTCAGCAAATTTGGATTATAAAAAGGGATAGATTATATATTGCAACAGATAGATTATCTGATGCAATAGGTTTTCTATTTGTTGCAACAGATGTTATATCTATTATCACAGATAAGTTATCTGATGCAACAAATATAGAATCTGTTGTCACAACTTAATAAAAATGGTTCTTGGAAAGAACTAATTAATAATAATAATCTGAAAAGTCATGACTTATCACAATATTTTTTAATTTAATTAAGTCATAATTTTTTACAGTAATAAAAAATGTAATTAATAAATGGAGATGAACAGTTAGATTATATGTTGCAACAGATATATTATCTAATGCAATAGATTTTTTATTTGTTGCAACAGATAATATATTTGTTGTCACAGATGAGCTATCCGATGCAACAGATATAGAATCTGTTGTCACAACTCAATAAAAATGGTTCTTAGAAAGAACTAATTAATAATAATAATCTGAAAAGTCATGACTTATCACAATATTTCTTAATTTAATTAAGTCATAACTTTTCAGAGTAATAAAAATATAATTAATAAATTGAGGTGAACAGTTAGATTATATATTGCAACAGATAGATTATCTGATACAACAGGTTTTCTATTTGTTGCAGCAGATGATATATCAACAGATGATATATATGTTGTCACTGATGAGTTATCTGATGCAACAGATATAGAATTTGTTGTCACAACTCAATAAAAACAGTTCTTGGCAAGAACTAATTAATAATAATAATCTGAAAAGTCATGACTTATCACAATATTTTTTAATTTAATTAAGTCATAACTATTCACAGTAATAAAAAATATAATTAATAAATGGAGATGAACAATCGCGCCTTTTTGCCACTCATTCAAATTCAATCCTCTATAGATAGGTCCCTCCTTACTCAATCATTCATTCAACTACACTCTATTTATTTATTGTATCTTGTCTTTCATATTACACCTTCCACCACTTTCTCTTCCCTGACTCAGGTAAGTTTTTTTCTTGTCAATTTGTAGTATACTTTGTATTACATTCGGATATTCTTTTCTTTACTTTTATTTTTACGTTTTTTGTCAACTCATATGTGTTCTAGATATGGATGATCTAGTGTGGGACGTTGCTTTTCTGCAAGACGCCGTGAATGAACTTCGGATGCAGGTTCATGACCTGCAATGGGAACTGGGAGCAGTTAGAGCAAGGATGCTCCGTGAGATCCGCAGGCTGAGGAGGACCTTGCTGCTACCGGTTGAAGATTGGCCGGCTGATAATAATAATAATAATAATAATAATAATAATAATAATATAATAATAATTAGATTATTTTTTTCTTTTAGTCTATGTATATGTATTTTTATTTATTTTTGTTTAATAAAAAAATTATGTTTGATCAACTTTGACATTTTAATTCATATTTAATTTTTATTTTGTCTATTATCTTCTCAACAAACATGTCGACGATTGGACGTAAGGAATAATTTTGAATCCAGTAGCAATAACAAGAGTTGAAATATATTGGTTATCTGTTGGGTTTGTGGCAGGGGATGATTTGTGTTGTTCCAAACAGATTACTCGTATGTTGCAACAGATAAGCAGTCTGATGCAACAGATAATCAGTCTGATGTAACAGATAACTAGTCTGTTTCAATGGATAACTAGTATGTTGCATGGCTTTGATGTTTTAATTCATACTTCCTCCATCTCAAATTACCCGTCCCAAATTGAGATGATGCATTGATTAAGAAAAATAATTAATAACATGTCTAGTTTATCATAATACCCCTATTAAATGATGTTTGCATTTTAATTTGAAGAAAAAATAATTAATGCAAAGGGTAAAACATGGAATTTTTTTATGTCTCTTCTTGATTAATGAAAAAAGACAAGTAAAATGAGAAATCAAATTAGGAAATTTGGGACGGGTAATTTGAGACGGAGGAAGTATTTAATTTTCATTCTGTCAATTATTTTCTCAACAAACATGTTAACGATTGAACGTAAGGAATAATTTTGAATCCAGTAGCAATAGCAAGAGTTGAAACATATTGGTTATCTGTTGCGTTTGTGGCAGGGGCTGATTTATGTTGTTCCAAAGAGATTAATCATCTGTTGCAACAGATTACTCATATGTTGCAATAGATAAACAGTCTGATGTAATAGATAATCAGTCTGATGCAACAGATAATCAATCTGATGCAACAGATAACTAGTCGGTTGCAACAGATAACTAGTCGGTTGCAACAGATAACTAGTCTGTTGCAACAGATAAATCTTCTGTTGCAACAAATTACCCATCTATTCGATTCATATTACGGGCACTATAGAAGCATAAACATGAATTCAGCATATGTCTTCCGTTGCAACAGATTACTCATCCGATGCACCAGATGAGTGATCTATTTAAATTTTGGGCACTTATGTTGGATTCATGATCGGGTTCTATCCATTATTGGAAAAAAAACAGCAATAACTGTGTACTCAGATGACAAATTCGAATAAAAATCATAATTTTACTTACCAAAGTCACCTATGAAGTAATGTCAAAGTGGAAAGTGATGTAGGAAACAAAATTTGACCTAAGAAATTGGTCAGATAGCAGCAGTAGCGGTAACAATAACAACAACAATAGTCGACAAGAAGAAGTTGAAGATGCTAATAAAGTAGAAGATGATGATAATGAAGCAGAAGATGATGAATAAAGCAGCAGCAACAATGAACAACAATAATCGTGAAGGGAGAGAAAACAACAACGGATGAGAAGAGAGAGAAAAATGCTTTTTTTCCTCCGTTTCCTGTTATATTAACTAACATTTGGATCAAAGTATAAATTAAAAAACTTGTGGGTTATTTTCAAACTTTTCCAACTTTTTTAATACATAATAAAGTAATTGTCACTTGCACTCAATTATTAAGACTTATGTCACCTACACCTCATTTTAAAACTCTTTTGTCACCTACAGCCCAAAACTCCACGTAAAGATATAAAATTTGGATATGTATTTTAAACAAAAATATTAAGTGATGTTCACCCTCACACCATTCTCAAATAGTAAATAAACGATAAAATGACTTGTTATTTGAGTTACTCTCGATTTTCTTACTTTTATAATGAGAAAAACTACTAAGCGTCATTTGTTTATTAAAAAGTTATGAGGATCAATAGTGTTGGATAAGAAATTTGACACAATTTGTGTAAGAATTATTAGGCGAGTCTCGAGCGTAGATGTCGGGCGTACAATCGGCCGCTTGTGGTGTAGGCCTCGTAGAACTAAGCTCCATACTTGAGGTCTTGAGCCCTGGGACGTTTTGGTAGTGCCTCACCCAGAGCAACCCACAAAACTTTATTTTAAAACGCAGCTTGGAATTTAACATGTAATCTGAATTTGTTAGTAATTTTTTAAAGATTATTTTAGATCTGAAATCTATATTTAGAGGCGATGTCAAGGCTGTTTAATATTTTTTTAAAACGATTTCAACAAAGGTAATTAGAGGGGAGAAATAAGCTAAGCCTATAACTTTTCCTTTAGAAAAGCCTTCACGACCAAGTTAAAAGTCCAAATTAGATAAATGGGATATTATTTGAGATGGAGGGGTAATAGTCTTCGCTAGCAAGAAGGATCCCACTATGACCAAGCTAAAGGTGTCAGGAATTCATCAAAAAATTATATTATATATATAATTATTTTTTATATTATATAAACTTAGGTGTTGATTAAATATATATAAAAAAAAAAATTATATTATATGAACTTAGGTGTTGAGTAAATAGGTCGTTTGGTTAGAAAAAGAGTTATTTCAGAATTAATTATTTCATATGTATATAAAATAATTTATCCAATTACAATAATGTAAATAGTGGGATAAATAATTCCGATGATAACTAATACCTCACACTAAATATGAAATAAAATAATTTCTCATTTTATTCCAAAATTATTTATCCATTATATCTCACATCAAACACCAAATACCAAATAAACCCCCAATATAAATAAAGAGGGTAGATAAGTGGAGAGGAAAATGGTTGTTTTAACCGCCAAAAACCCAATATCCGATTTTCCCTCTTCTTCACTACTTCCATAGACTCGGTACACAATGCTCTCTCTCCGATGCAAACTATTGTTGCGATAAAAACTTATCCGTATTAATGTTTACATCAAATAAATATGACTTACCATAATTAAAAAATTTAATGAAAAAGAAATACATGTTAATTAATTATGATCATGTAAAATAACTTTATATTCAAACAGAGCACATGCATATATATATTGACTTGATATAAATAAGAGCGGAGTCAAGTAGGGCCGAGAGGTTTCATCCGAATTCTTCTTGACAAAAAATTATGTTATTTGTATATGATTAAAATTAATATTATGCATATAGTAGATGTTGAAATTTTTTTGATTTATTTATGTGTTTACTTTTTCATATTTGAAATCCCTTAAGTAAAAATTCTGCAAATGCTAATGGATATATAAACACTGAATGCAGGTAAATTTTTCGTTGTGGTGCTACCTGCAGAAACGGATCTAATATCGTAGCACTTATTCTGAGTGTGGCTGCATGCACTCATTGCTTTCAATTCCAATTATAGACACACTTTATCAAAAAAGAATTTAATTAAAAAAAATGTATATGCACACACATTAAGTAACTGCAACATAATACCCAAGCCAATTATCCCCATGTTGTTACATGCCACTAGAAAACCAGACACCTTTTCCCCAAATCCTCTTCATGTTTGTGTAGATTTGCAGCAGAAAGGATCAATTCAGTACAACAAAAAGAATTTTTTGTTAGTCATTTAAGACAAACAATTATTGCATTTTACTTTTGACAACATTTGGATACATGGCATTTGTAAGAATTGGCTCCAAATCTGAGGCCTTCCGTCGTGAAGGACATGCTTGGTAAGCCCCTTTCAGCCTTTCTTTTATTTTTTCCTTTCAGTATTCGGTATCCACTTTGAGGTTTTGATTAAATTCTGATTCATGCTGCTTTAGGCTTATTAAAGGGAAAACGCTTCCTATTAATATTATTTTTCATTCTCGGAGCTTAACCTCTGATTAAAGGTGGAGGGATTGTATTAACCTCACCATAATCCGTGGAACTGTCTTAATTTTGCATCTTCTTCCTAGCAACAATTGAATCATCATTGCTTATCATATACTATGGGCTCTATCAACTTATTTTGCTTGAGTTTCCAATGTGTACTTCTGGAGTGACTACTATAAAATTAACAATAGTAATTGTGATAATAATAAGAACACTATTTGCCGAGTATCGTCCAATTGAAATTAAAAAAAAAAATTGATCCATTCATAATCCTCCACTAGTTGGACTAGTTTATCATCCGATTGGATATGATAAAGAAAATGCATAAGTGGTTAGAAAGAGTTCGTGTCAAATTTGAGGAAAAAGTTAAGCTTATGCTTGTAATCTCTCTGTTTATTAACAGAAGTTCAGCCTCACATAAGCATTTCAGTATATTAAATGTTCAATCGCGTTTGGTTGGTGTTTAGTTAGGATTTGACTGTTTAGTCTTATAGTTTTCGCGGTAGATTAGGTAAGTAATGGATAAATGATAGGAAACAGAATTTCATATGGACCATTTGATTTCTTGAATATGTAAACTAGTCGAATTTGACAAATAATTTACTACCAGCGGATCGCGCTTCGAATCTGCCTGTGCCATTATTATTTTGCACCCAACAGAGTGACCTAATGGTCAATGAAGGGCTTGAGAACTATGAGATCTTAGGTTCAAATCCCGACGGAGACAAAAACACTAGACGATTTCTTTTCATCTGCCCTAACCTTGTTGGACAGAATTGTCTGGTTTTTGATATTGTTGGGAGTTGGCAGGCATTCCGAGAAACTAGTCAAGGGGCGCACAAGATGGCTTAGACACCACGGTTATCAAAAAAAAAAAAAGACAAATAATTTGGTTCATTTTCTTCATTTTTGCTTGTGAAGCAGCAGAACTAGAAATGTTTTCATTAAATTATGAACCTTATGCATGAACCTCTTCAGGCATTGCACATCAGGCCTTCCCAGTGATGTTACAATTGAAATTGGAGAAATGTCCTTTTATCTGCACAAGGTACACCTTTTTTCTTCTATCAATTATCGTTTTGTTCAAATATAGTGTGTGTGCATTTATCTTGTTTGCGTATTACTCTGCAGTTCCCATTGATATCAAGAAGTGGACGTCTAGCAACACTAATTAAAGAATCATGCAATGACGAAGGGTCAATTAGTGTCCTGCAGCTCAATGACATACCTGGTGGTGCTAAAGCATTTGAGCTAGTAGCCAAATTTTGTTATGGTGTCAAAATAGAACTTTCCCCGTTGAATATAGTAAGCCTTAGATGTGCATCAGAGTATCTGCAAATGACAGATGAATATGGAGATGAGAATTTAACTGCACAAACAGAGGGTTTTCTTAATGATGTTTTCGGAAATTGGACAGATACCATAAAAGCTCTTGAAACCTGTGAAGAAGTTTTACCACATGCTGAAGAGCTTCATATTGTTTCAAGATGCATAAATTCCTTGGCAATGAAAGCTTGTACCGATACAAGGTTGTTTAACTGGCCTGTATCTGAAAATGGTCTGGAGGGTACCACAGACGTGGATGTGTGGAATGGTATATGCACCAGATCCAAGACACAGCCGATGACAGATGATTGGTGGTATGAAGACGTGTCGTTCCTTAGCTTACCTCTGTACAAACGGTTGATTCAGGCAGTTGAAGCCGGAGGAATGAGACCCGAAAATGTAGCAGGTGCCCTTGTATTTTATGCCAAGAAATATATCCCCTTGATGAATAGACAATCAAGTTTCAAGGATGCTACTAGCCATACTAATAAATCAGGGTCAACAATTTCCACTCCATCAGAGGGAGACCAAAGGGCACTTTTAGAAGAGATAATGGAGTTGCTACCAAATCAGAAAGGAGTAACAGAAACCAGGTTCTTAAGAGAGAACACATTTTTAATTACGTAATCATATTATGTCTTAACCTTTCTTCATTTTTGGGCGGCGATGAGATTTGAACTTACGGGGTGTGTTTGATATGGAGAAAATGTTCCCAATTTTTCCATGTTTGGTTAGTAAAATGTTTTGGAAAAAAGTTTTCTTTAGAAAAACAAGTTCCTTAAAAATTAAGAAAATGATTTTCCTCAAGTGGCTTTCTAAGTTCATTGTCTCCTCCCTAACTCTCATTCCCCCAACCCTTACCCCGTACCACCTCTTGATCATCCCACCCCACCCTCGTAGTGTTTTTCGAGATGACATGTAAATGCTCTTGGGATAATATTTTTTTTGCTTACTTAGCAGATACCAGAACATAAGTAAGAAAATCACTTACAACAACATACCTAGTGTAATCTCACAGGTGAGGTCTAGAAAGGGTAGGATGTACACAAACCTTACCCCTACCTTTGTTGGGTAGGGAGGTTGTTTCCAATAGACCCTCAGCTCAAAAGAAATGAAATCAATGAAAATCACTTATTTTCAGTTAAAATATCTAGGAAAACGTTTTCAGTCATACCAAACACACCCTAGGACCTTCCACCTGTTCTGGTACCATATTGAGTTACTGAAATATCTTATTTATAAGCTTTTGTTATAGAGAGCATACTTCTTGTAACTTACTTTATGTATGAGTACAGGTTTCTACTCAGGCTGCTCCGTAGCGCTATGATGTTACAAGCAAGTCCATCTTGCAGGGAGAATTTGGAGAGAAGAGTGGGATTGCAGTTAGATCAAGCTGCACTAGATGACTTGCTAATACCAAATATGGGATATTCAGTGGAAACTTTATATGACATAGACTGTTTTCAGAGAATTCTGGACCATTTTGTGTCAATAGATCAGGCTTCTTCTGCACCTTCTCCATGTGTTATGGAAGAAAACCAATTGATGGAAGGTTCAAATTCCTTGACTTCATTAACAAGGGTGGCAACTCTGGTGGATTCATATCTTTCTGAGGTGGCACCTGACGTTAACTTCAAGTTCCCGAAATTTCAGTCTCTTGCTGCTACAATCCCAGATTTTGCAAGGCCACTTTCCGATGGTATCTATCGTGCAATTGATATATATTTGAAGGTAACCAGTACTTATATATTTCTGATCCTTCTTTCTTTAAATGTCTTTCTATCGGGGTTGAAATTGATTCTTCTAATATCTGATTGTCATGGTAGCAACTAGGTTTCGACTTTCTACAGTAATTTTGATGATTTACTATGTTATGATAAAGTACAACAACAACATACTCAGTGTAATCCCACAAAGTGGGGTCTGGAGATGGTAGAGTGTATGCAAACCTTAACCCTACCTCAAAGGTATTTAAGTTGTTTCCGTCTATTCTACGGTAAAGTAGTAACAAGAATTAACAGGATTCATTTCTCTGCCTCTTTTTTTTTTTTGGTTTCCCACCCAGTGTCCGGTAATGTCAAGGTTTACTTTCTTTGACACTATCAATGAAGTTTACTCTATGATAGTAGTTCAGTTACCATTTTACTAGATTACCGATTAATGTTTATCGTTGAGATGTACATGTATTTACTTCAGTGTCTGATGTTGTGTAAATATTTTTGTACGGTCAGTGTTGAGCTTAATCTCTTCTTTACCAATACATGTTTTCTCATATATTTCAATATTAGGCACATCCTTGGCTCACAGACTCGGAAAGAGAGCAAATCTGCAGACTGATGAATTGCCAGAAGCTCTCGTTGGAGGCTTGCACACACGCTGCTCAAAATGAGAGGCTACCTCTTAGGGTCGTAGTTCAAGTCTTGTTCTTTGAACAACTACGCCTACGGACATCAATATCAGGATGGTTCTTTGTTTCGGATAATCTTGACAACTCTCAAAGTACTAGTCTCCACGGAGGCAACCGAAATGCAAACACAACAAATGGTAGAGGAGGATCAAGTATCGATGACATGAGGAAGCGTGTGGCAGAGCTAGAGAAAGAGTGTAACAGCATGAAACAGGAGTTTAAAAAGGTGGTAAAAACAAAGAAAAGGTGGAATGTGTTTTGTGGAAGAAATTCTGAATGTGACTTGAATTCAGTAATGCCCACCAAGTTACACCCTCAACATGTTAATGAGCATAAAAATCAAAAGAATGTTGACTCAAAGTGAAGGTGGATAGAGTTTATTACTGTGTTTTCTTCTTTTAGTGCCATCAGGACTTCTTTGAGTATCATGTATAATATGGTTTGGAGTTGTCATATTGCTATTATGATCAAGACGATTCTATTAGTAGGTTTAGACATTGTCTGCACTTACTGGTTGGCAAAAGTAGCATTTAGTAGCATCCTTGAGAGGACAATTTGGAAAGGTAGGTTGATAACATGAGGTCTTCTTGATGAAAGGACAGATGCATGCTAAGAGGAAGAATTGAGCAACTTTATATGTGCCATCACATATATTTGCAGAAATACACTTAGATTTAGATGTAGGCTTTTGAATGTACCAAGAGCATAAACCATTGTCAACTCTCAATGTCATCTGTCCGAGCCCTTCTTATTTTCGGACTCTAGCAAGAGGCATGATATGATGCTAGTAAATTGGTACCATAACTAAATATGGGTATATTATTTAACACTGCCAACCTAACGTTGCATTAGTTCGCGGTGATTACCACGCACTGTACTTATGTGGGATGTGTGTAGGGGTTAATTGCTCCAATATCATAATCAAACAACTCCTTAGTCCAACAAATGAAGTTCCGAAGACTTCAAAAATTTGCGCAACACATTCTGAATGTTCATTTATAAGACGAATGGTTCACACCAAGATACATCCCAAAGATTGATCTAACGTCATTTGTCTAGTCCATCATCAACTAATGGAAATAACATTACTTACAGGTCAGAATCTTCCCCCCAAGGCAATTTTGGAACATTTACTTTAATAGAAAATATAATTGTGAGTGCTCTATTAATCTTAGATACCAAAAACTTTGTACCAACTTTGGTGTAAAAGTAACAGGTGCTGAAGGTGCAAACAATTTCATGAGCTTTGCCGCAATTTTCATCATTTCCAGACCCTGCCATGTAGATTATACATTCGTTAGAGCAAAAACACATTCAGCAAGAATGTTGAACCTAAAATAACCAAGTAAATGGACATGAGATTAAGACAGAAAAGACAATATGCATATGGTAGATTTGAGCTTTTTCAACATCCATCTTGATCTCTTCCCCTTTATAGTACCATTATCACGAAGCTGACTCTTGATGGGGTGAAGTGTGAGCAGGGGCGGATCTATTAAGGGTTCTGGGGGTGCCACGCTGCCACCCGCAAACTTCGAAGGTAACTTCATATATATATATATATATATATATATATATGGTCTGTGGTTCAGGTGGCACAAGGCTGTTAATTTCACCCAACAAGCCTGGATTCAAAACTTGCTATCAACCTCCCTTTTTAGTAAGTTTAATTAATCACTACACAATGTAACTTTAAAAAATTTCTTGTTTTCTCGAGTTCAGTATTTACTAAATAAACATATATTTTTTTTAATCATGTATAAATAGTGTCGATTTTCGTCGAAGGAGATTCAATGAACCTCTTGTCCATAAGTTGGCTCGGATCTACGATTTGGAGTCTCCAATTAATTTAACCAATGACTTTACTTGGCACCCGGAGACTTCGAATCCTGGATCTGCCTCTGTGTGTGAGACCAAATTCTTCAAAGGTTGCTAAACTATTCAAGTTTAAAAATAGATATTAATGCATATGGTAGATTGAGCTTTTTCAACATCCATCTAGATCTCTTCCCCTTTATAGTACCATTATCAAGAAGCTGACTCTTGTTGGGGTGAAGTGTGTGAGACCAAATTCTTCAAAGGTTGCTAAACTATTCAAGTTTAAAAATAGATATTAATGTTTTTCTCAGCTCTGCCTTGAAACTACTATGAAGATATATGAAACCAGAACATGTGAGTTGTTTACCTCAAGTTCTTCCCCAATCAAAAGAGATGTAATTTAACACATTCAAAATTGACGCCTGGGGGGCCTCTCTTCAGCAGCACTCACGCGTATGGACCTGCCATCAAGGTCCTGCACCACAAATCACACCAGATGCATAGCATCAGAACAGCCTGAGAGTCTGAGACTATCAAATATCTTTGCAGAAAAACTCAACTCCAATGAGAAAAACATCTAGGAAAGCTGAAATCCAAGAATGATTCCAAAGAATATCTAAATCACAAGTTCAACGAAAGGAACTAATAAATTGAGGTCCAACTAGTCCAGCAGATATGTTAGGAAAGATGCAAAAAACTACAGCTGTGGACAAATTTGTAACCGTTCTTTTCAGATACCCGAAGGACAAAAACTACTGATATCAACAGATACTGAGAACAGGCGTGTGTATTACACAAATCAAGATAAGTAATCAGGCTAAGTAAGAATACACTTACAACACCATTCAAGCTATCAATTGCATTATTGACCTCTGTAGCGGAACTATATGTCACAAAGCCAAAGCCCCTTGATCTACCACTATCTCTGTCATAGACTACCTTGGCATCCACAACTTTGCCTTGTTCACTGAACAATTCTCTAAGTGAAAGGTCATCGACACCCCATGAGAGGTTCCCCACATAGACTCTGTTGGAGCTACCAAAACTTCTCCCATCACGTGGACCTCCAAAAGAAGAACTCTCTCTTCTCCCACCACGTCCACCTCCAAAAGAATTCTCCCTTTTGTCTGGTGCTGGCCCAGAGTTCACTCTCAATGCCCTCCCATCAATTTCCTGCAGAAGGATATCACAACATTTGCTTAGATTTCTACAACAAGTGGTTGAAAGGGATGCATGTCCAAACACTTCTTTTGAAAAGACAAGATTTTTAGATCATGCAAATGACAAGTTGAAAAGCAACACTAGAAAGTGATTTCATCAACTTATTAGTATTGCAAGTTGTAATGACTTCACCACAAAGGCAAAAAAACTAAAGCTTGCTTCATCGCTCATCAAGATAAGCCAAGACCAAGGAAACTTTAGGCCAACGTCGTAATATAAGTGCACTTGAAGATAATAATGAATGGCAAACACAAAGGGCAAGACTTTACATATCCATTGAATTGTTGTTCAGCAGCTTCCACTTCTGCCTTCGTAGACATTGTCACAAAACCAAACCCTCTGCTTCTCCCTGTGAGCTTGTCATATATAACCTGCAAAATTGAAACAACTTCAGTACTTCATAATCCTCCCAAACAATTCTTGCAACTCCACTCAATCCAAGATCCCAATGAAGAAAAGAAATCTTTTTGAACACACTATAGGACTTCTCCAAGATGCTTGAGCAAGCATGAAGCAAAATTTACTGATATATCAAAAAAGTTGTATAGCAAGTTACTTATCATGTTATATTGAAACTTAAAACATCCCATCAGCACAGCATTTCAAAGGAATATGTGAAAGGCATTCCACTCCAAATGAAAGCTTGCTCTTTTCAAGTGTTGAATTGAGTGAACCATCTCATCTATATGTCTAAACTGTTAGGGGTCGTTTGGTAGCTGGTTAGAGTTATGCACTGACACATTAATAACTAAACCCTGCATAAATATACATAAATTCACTCATGACACTAATATGTATTAGTCTCAGGTTTCTAAATTGCTGACCAAACACAGTACTAATTTAATACTTGCATAACTCACCTCCAAACCAGCTAACAAACAACCCCTTATAACAAATACACTTTTACTTACTTATTTATGTCTTAACATGTTCCCTCGTTAGCCTAATTCTTTTATCTTAGTCAATTTATCATAAAACTTGAACCAAGACATGACATACTTCTATTTAATTAATCTTTGTGGTCCATCCCTTCCCGGACCCCGGCATAACATGAACCTTTTAGTACACCGAGCTGCCTTTTTTCCTATTATGCTTTTAACATTAATCAGCAAAATTAATATTCCCCAACACATTAATTGCAAAATAACTTAGAATTAGCAAAATTACCTCAACCATCTCAACATTCCCAGCACGTTCAAAAATCTCAGCAAGGGCAGCACTATCAACACTAAACGGTAAATTACCAACAAACAGTTTAAGGTCCGGAGAGAAACTCCGCTCTTCTTCTCCCTCTTCAACACCATCCTCCAACTGATCAAATTCCGACAACGCCACTTTACGAACAAAACGAGACGATTCAAAAGGCTTCATAGAAAGGGTTGAAGAAGTTAAAGAAAGATTTAGAGAGAACGAAGAAGGAAGAGAAAAGAAGGAAAATGAAGTTGTTGTTGAATTTGGTTTTAGAGAAGAAGGGGTTTGTGGGGTTACGAAGAGGAATTGGAGAGAAGAAAGTGAAGAAGAAGCCATTGTTGTTGATAATGCTAAGGCTGCTGAGTTTTCCTTTTTTTTTTCGTTGTAGTTGTGTAGAAAGATAAGGTTTTTCAAAGATTTTGAAGATATAACGTTCATATTTATAAATGGGAAAATTTGTGTTAGATATTTTTTGCTAGGTTTAGGCCAGAAGGTGGGTTAAGGCCCATTGGGTATATTCGCCAAAGTTGCAAATACCAAAGCCCTAAAGATTTTTGTACTCTCTTGGAGGGTTGGACCTAATATATATGGGAAAAGGGCATGGGATGGTCATTTTAAAAAAAAAATGGCCCATAATAAAAAGGTGAATATGCTATAGTCAGTTGGCTAAAGTAATTTTCTTTTTTAGCCATTTGGCTCAATTGGGCACATGCAGTCTTTATACTCAATTGATACACTTTTATACTATATATTGATACACTTTTTAAAAAGAGAAAGGAAATTTTATGCAAGCACATCCAGTCCCTATACCCAATTGATACTATTTTATTCCACATTAATACACTTTTATACTACATATACTACATTGATACACTTTGATACCGCATTGATACACTTTTATATTAGATTGATACACTTTTATACCACGTTGATACAATACATATGCCATATAAATACACGTTTTATCGAGAAAATTTGTGCAAGCATATACAGTAATTCATTATTCGTGAATTTGTTAACTTCACCTAAAATTTTGTGAAAATTTGTGCGAGCATATACAAAATTTATTAAACCCTGTACCCTCACTGTCCAAACACTCCTTAATTTTTTTCCCTCTACAATTCACAAATACAAAACTACACTCATTGAAGCTCCGGCAGAACCTGAACGGAGAAGAAAAAGGATAAACAATAAACAATAACAATAAAAATGAGTACAGTAGATAAGATGCAAAACTTCCCCATTTTTTGTTTGTTCTGTTTGTTGCTGGGGGCAGGAAACAGGAAATAGACCTCCTTTTTCTAGCAAATTTTGATGGATTAACATGAACAAGCGGATCAGATAAACAATAAATATTAGATCTGTTCTTTTTTGTAAAAATACCCGTTTTTTTATCGCTTGATTTTCTTGTTTTCGTTTTTTTGTTGCAGATTTTGAATATCAATTGGTTTCAAAAGAAACCTGATGGGGACGACGAGGTATTTTTTTTGTTGAAAAATATGTGTATTTGTAGATTTTGATGATGGGTTTTTCTGAAGTTTTTTTTTATTTTTCTGTTAATTTTTTATTGAATTTGGTGAAGATTTAAATTTTGATATCTGAGATTGAAAATTAGGGTGAAATTGGTTGAATTTTGGTGGGTTGAATTTTATTTTTTTCTAGTTTCTATGTGAAATCCATTGTATGGTTGGAATGGAGAAAAACGGGAAGAAGAAGATGAAATGATACGTTTTATATTGAGAGTGGCTATTTAGTGGGTAATTAATTGTGGGTACTATTTTTGTGGTATTATTTTAGTTTTAGGTGTCAGTTTTGTCATTTTTCCAATATATATTGAAGGGTTATACACTTATATACTACTACAAATTTGTGTTAGATATTTTTTTTATATAAACAACATAAATTCCTTCCCTAATGAAAGTATTTACTTAAAATTTTGGGTGGCTTTCTCTCTCGATTTTAGGTAAAATACTTATACATGTCGTGGACCCTTATACATTGGTGGAATATATGAGAAAACTGATTAATCTATATTTATGGAAAGAGAAATCAAATACTATCTTGGGAAAGTTACATAAACTAGCAACCTTAAGACATTAATTACAATTAATAGCAATAGTTTCTCAAAACTACAACTAATAAAAAAACTAGCAATATTTTACCTTTTTTATTGAGAAGTGCGTGACTTTAACTCTTTTTATTACCTTACCCTTTTTTCACGCTACTTTACCAATTTCAGTTCCCTCCGACCTTCAGTTTTTTTTTTTCAAATGCCATTTTTTTCTCTCAGGATCTTGATAAACATTGCATCCATCTATTAAGGTAAGTTTATTTTACAGTTAATGCATGTTATATTTTTCATATAAATTCTTTTATGTATTTTATTGTCGATATTTTTTTTAAAATTTTTCAGTATTCTTCTGCGATTTGTTCTGTTTGGATTTTAAAAAAAAATTGTGTGTTGAAATTTTTGGAGTTTCGCTATAATGGCATAACATACAAATCATAGTAGTTCAGTTAGAGGTATTCAATCGATGAATTTAGTTTCCGATGAACTACCATCATTTAGTCTTGGGTTAACACAAGATGAAGATTTTAACTTGGGTTCTACTAATATTCAGTCTAAGAGAGATGTTAGCATTGAAAAAGTGAGATCGAAGCACCGTAACGATTCAAAAAAGACTATGGAAATAATGAAACGAAAAGCTTTGAGAAAATCTTCATCCCCTAAACCCACAAAAATTCAAAAATCGGTGGAAAAAAAAAAGTCGGATGAAAAAGGTGAATCTAGTAAAATTGCAAGTCCTGTTTCATCTGATTATGAATCAGAAGAAGAGAAAGTGAAGGAGGTATGTCACTATTTATAAAATTTTATAGTTTCTGGACAACATGTTCATATATGTATTTTATATGTACAATTTATTAGGTGTGTATTTATTTTTCAGTTTTATTAAGATATGGAATTTTAGTCCCTAATGTGTTGATATATATCTGTTATATGTAAGATATGTATTTTGTACAAAGATTTGTTACTGATAAGAATTGTATATGTTATGTATCTTGTATATTTTAGATATGTATTGGTATTTAAGATATGTGTAAGATATTTGTATTTGGCACTAATCAGGTTTGTATTTGATGTTCAGTTGTATTATTTTATGGTTACTTAAATTTGGACCATTCATGTATTCATAAAATACATATGTATATGTTATAATATAAGTATAATATGTATTCTGTAAATACATAAGTGGCACTGTTTTGACATGTAAAGTATATACATGCTATAGTTTAGATATGTTTTTATTTTGTTTACTGCTAAGATTTGTATTTGATGTTAAGTTATATTTGTTATTCATTAGTTATTGACTATGATATGTACTCTTTTCTTTTTTATAAGCATGATTTTTGTACCAATTATGTATAAATAAAATACATATGTATTTGGCTTGCTTGAAATCATATGAAATGTATTTGTTACCGGTTAGATATGTATTTTTTTTGTTATTGCTAATATTTATATTTTTTGCTCAGTTGTATTTGTTATTAATAAGATAATGACAATGTTTGTATTTTGATGTTTGATAACTTAGATATGGACCAGTGATGTATTCACAAGATATATATGATAGTTTTATGTATATATTGTATAATGTAACTTTAAGATGTATTTCATAAATGCATATGTAGCACTGTTTTGACATATATTGTATTTTTATGGTGTATAGGTGTTGCGTGATCAGATATACATGGCAAGAGTATTGCTCAAATTTGCTCCACATGTAGGATGTCATACGGTCAACGGCATTGAAAATCGTATTAAATCAATGTTAACGAAGAATCAGTATAAGATGTTTTGTAATAATAGCATATTTTTCGTCTACATGAAGAAGAATTGTGAGGTCCGAGCGCAATTAGGGAGATGTATTATGTCGCTTGAGACTAAATAAAGTTTTACAAATGTCATAGTCATTCGTGTGAAGGGCACAAATTTTTATTTCAGTCCTAGAGAGTTTGTTGTGGTTACTGATTTGAATTGTGTTTCAAACAAGGATGATTTTGTGTTTGATAAGGATCTTCCAAACAAAATTATTGAGCAATATTTTGATGGTGCCAATTATATTCAGAAAAGAGAATTATTTGTTGTTGTTATTGAAAAAATTTGAGGAAAGAAAAATGATGAAGATACTGTGAAGTTTGCTAATCTGTATTTTATTCATATATTTTTATTGTATGTTGTTGATATTGTAGTTATTCCATAACTCTATTTAGATTTGGTTGAGAGTGATCGCTACAATGATTATCCTTTGGGAGTTGTTGCATTTGAGGAATTAGCCAAAAACTTGAATAAAAAATTGAAAGCGAAAGGAAAATTTTATATGCTACATGGAATGCCTCTTGCCATTCAAGTTTGATTGTACGATTGTTGTTCTACTGTTCCTCGTAATGTTGCTTCAAAGGTGGACAATCAAATTCCATGTCTTTTGAATTGAAAGACAAATGCTCCCCGTTCACGATATGAATCTCTTATGGAAAGTATGTTTAATGATGCAAATGACAAGGTCAGTTTTCTTTATGTCTCTAATGATCCGAGATCCCATCCCGAGATGTCACACGGTGCTTATGACCCCGAAGGACCACAAGCTAACCCTTAACTGATATCTGTACCTGTACACTGCATAATATTCAAAATAAATGCGGAAACTGGTCATAAGGTTCAACACATCTATACATATACATACTCAAATTGAAAACTAAATACTAATACATCAACATCCGTCTGAAAAGCCTCTAAACTATCTGAATTGTGAAGTTGATGGGACCTGTCCCCAACTAACTCCGTCAATTGAGAATAAACAAAATCTGATGCAGTAATTAGTAAATTGAGATTCGTCCTCGAAAGAAGAAGACTCACTGCTACTGCTGCTAACTGGAACTGAACTGCTGAGGATACTCTGGATCCTGTGACTCTGAACCTATGGTGCCAAATAAAACACCATAGCTCAAATGCGTCAGTACAGGGATGTACTGAGTATGTAGACGGGGTAAGGCTAAATGCAAGGTCTCATGCATGCATAATATCTAAACTGAATAATCATGAGAAATGCCGCACGAGAACACATACATGAATACACAGACCATAGTCACAATCATCACAATTCTAGACACTGAAACTCGAATACCACTTTACTGACAACCGAACTCACTAATGACACTCAGATACTAAATCACTGGCTTATCTGACACTGGTAACTGATTTACTAAATGTACTCACATCAAAGATTGAATTCTAAGCTCACTGCTTTTGACTGACAGGATTAGAGATCAACTTTTCTAATGATTGATTTCGAAAGCTTTTATCAATGATAAGAAGTATGATCATGTCCGAGTCTGTCAACGAGAATACTCAACAGAATCTGAGATGGAGATCAAGCCTATCTACGGGAGATCTCTAGATATGGTAATAAGAATACTCAACATGTTCTGAAACTGAGATCAAGCCTATCTGACGGGAGATCTCTGAATATGAATAATGAATAACTGCATGTGCGACCAAGCCTAACTGACGGGTGGTCCATGAATATGATAACCAATAAATGTATATGGGACTAAGCCTAACTGACGGGTGGTCTATGAATCAATGAAACTATCTGAGTTCTTTATAGAGATAGATGACTGTATCGAACAGTCCTGAATTCTGAAGATAGATACTGAAACTGCAACTGTGGGAAGTAGTCACTTAACCAACATGCCCCAACCTACCACAGGTGGGGTCTAACCTGTAACCCCATCTGGAAGGGTGTCAATATCGTGCCACGGGTAAAAACCTCTCTGGTCAAGCCTCTCTGACGGGATGACCCTCGCAGGAAGTCGGCCTGAGGCAATATAATAGTCAAACCTCTCTGACGGTGACAGCCTCTACTGATGGGGACTCCTGCATCCTGCGCTGGCTACGCAGTTCTGGAGTTCAGGGATTACTCCTAACGACTTGGCCTCTCTGACAGGGAGCCACCATCCCCTCCCTTGATCGGTGCTAGTTTTTACTCCCAGCTGAAAGACTCGGAACTGAATTCTCAACGAAAAACAACTGAACTGAATCTGATACTGATCATGTTACTCAAAGATCTGACTGAGTTATGCTGAGATCACTCAGTTCCGTATCTGACGGGAATGGTATTGTATCACGGTATCTGACTAACGATACAAAGCTTGAATAGATTGCTTGAATCGCTTCTGAGATTAGAATTGCACGCTTGAATACTATTGGATCTGAGCTGACTCCAGGACTGAAGCTAGATTACTAGCGATACAGAGATTACTGAGATTACTGGGCTTTCTTAAGTTCTGCAATTGTATGAGGATATAAAGTTCTATAGTTTACTGAGTTCTGAGGATCCTGGCTCGACTGGAATTATCGTGAAACTAAAACGGGCTCTAGACAGCAGTTAAATTGTCGGGTATAAATACCCCCAGGATTCGATAACATAAAATAAAGTATAATTATTTTTCCATCATCACAACCATTCATTCATTATTATCATCACAATCATTCATTCATCATCACAGTCATACATTCATCATCATTATCATTAAAGCATCTCTTCAAGTATTTAGGAATCATATCATATGTTCATCCTCACAATCACTAAGACATCACTTCAAGCATTTAGGGATCATAAACATATAATAGCGTAGGGAAAACATACTCCATTCAACAAGGTCTTTTCTCAAGTACTTCACACCTAAATCAATCTTGACATGTATTTGGACATCATATGATTTGGGAAAAATTCATACTATCATGTCTCAACTTACTTGCTAACCACTTGGCATATATTAAAAGCTTAGCATATATTAAAGAGCACATAATTGGGGAATTTACTACCATCACATCTCCACTTGTTCACTAAGGTCCTTCAACAAATACAGACATGCACGGGTTCATACTAATTTGGGGATTTTCCACTATCATGGAATAATTTATCCACTTGGGCATTTTATCAAACACTAGGCATGCATAAACTAACTCACAATTTGGGGTTTCATCTTCAACATACTACAATGGCCCTTTTATACTTCACCTATGCTTTTTATCAAACCTATGGGGAACATGCTCCGCTTATTCAACCATTTCTACACCCAAATATCATGAACACATCACATAGAAAACAACATAAGGAAGATTCATCACAAATATCACATGGATTCCACATACAAGGGTCAAAGCTCATGAATCTTGTAAACAAACATGAATCAAAACTCAACAACACATGGAACATCAATTTCAACTCACATGAATTATTAACAACTCATAAACATAAAATCTTTGAGTTTTAGAAAAGGGTACTTGAACTTCTTGAATGAAAAGGACCCAAGAATCAACATCTACATACCTTGGGAAAACTCTTTTCTTAAAAGCCTTCGGAAGATTTTCTTGATTTCTCTAGATCTTTCTTGATTTTTCTTGAAGAAGAAGAAGAGGATTTTGATTTTGAAAACCCTAATTCTTAGTGGAAGAAGAGAAAATGAGGCTAAAATCCCTTAGCCGGGTATTTATAGAGGCTGGGGTAAGGGTAAAAGACCAAAAAGCCCTTGAAAATTTAACTGAAAAATTCTGATTTAACATGCTGGTGCGACGTGCCATAATCGCGCCAGCCCACTGGAAAATGGACAATTGGAAAATTGCAGGACGACGCGACGCGGTGGGGATCACTTTGCCAACTTGGTTGTGAACTGGAACTTTACCGAGACGCGGAGAAATCGCAAAAGTCCACTGGAATTTGACGATTGCCATTTTGGCTGCCTCCGTGATGCGCCAGAAGTCCAGGTGATACACTGTCTCACTAAAATGACTCTAACTTTTCACTCGAGTGTCCGATTTGGACGAATTTGGTATTGATGGAAAGCTTATTCAATGCTCTACATGACAAAAAGTAGAAATTAGAGAATTTCCACACGATTCAAAATATTTCATATTTGAAAATATATTTCTGAAACTTTTGAACTCGGATTTTCACCTTACTGAATACGCTCTAAGGCTCCGACTGGAAGAGGACTTCGCGGGGTATTACAATGTCTTTTGTTTTTTATGTTTATTATTTGAAAATACATTTACTATTTTTGTATATGTTTATATACAAAATACAATTTCTCACTGCTTATACATTTATGTAAAGGTTAAATATTTTGTAATGTCAGTTATTTATGTTCCTACTGTCACTGATTTTACCATTTAAAATACTTTTTTGTATTATTTAATATAAATTTTAGATTTTTTTTAAGAATATTGAGCCAACATGAAAGGAGATTTCATCCTTTCAAATACCCAAGGAGGTTGTACCTAGAGGTGTAAGTCATATAGATAATGATGTTGATTTGAATGATGATTTTCAGGATCCGCCACATCTACAAAAATATTCAATCACACAAAAAAACATCATGGCGATTCATCAACTTCACTTGTCAAGAAAAAGTTAAAGCAATAACCTAAATGGTTAGATGAATAGACACAAAAAGGACCCCTCCACCTCGTGTTGCAAAGAAGCCTTCTGTGAGGACTCCAATTTTTATGCCGATTCAATCGAAAGATACATTAGGTTCAAAGAGGAAAGATATAAATCGGTCAGCAAGCAAAAAATCTATTTCGGTTCAGTCACCTGCTCCGTCTTCGTTCAGTTTTGAAGATGAAGATGTTGTTGTTTCGAAGAAAGTCTTTGAAAAGTTTCATGATGGAAAATTTGTGTTTAAGATTTGGATTATTTTTCTTAATTATTTCTAATTGTTTTTTAATCAGGTTCGTGAAGAGTTGAATGTCATCCGTGACCTAGTATCATCAAGGTGTGATCAGATAATAAATACAATAAATGAGAACAAGGTATAATAATTTTGAAAAATAATTTACTATGTTAAATACATATACAACATATGTATTTTTTGACTGAATATATACATATACAGTATGTTGTGTCTTTTTTTCACTGTTAATATGTATTTTTCTAAATGCTAATATGTATAATCATATAACATATGCATTTGATAATATGTATAACAATTATTTAATAAAAATTTATTTAAAAAAATACATATGATGTGTTAAATACATATACTGCATATATATTTTGTATTTGAATAAATACATATATAATATGTATTAAATTTTTAGAGTTGTAATATGTACTTTCCAAATCATGATATGTATAATCATATATACATATGTTGTGCAGTTCTAAATAGTTAGTTTAATATTGATCTTGATATATGTTTTTTTTTTTTAACGTGAAGAAATAAAATAAAGACAAAAAATTTGACAAGCCATCAATGGATAAAGCTGACAAGAATACATCACACCATCAATCCACTCCAATGTTTGTGCATGATTTTGATAAGATTTCTAAAGGTAAATTGGTAAGTTAATTGTTTGCATTCATATGAATTTTATTTTCTATATACAATGCAAATTTATCTTTACATATAAGAACTATACATGTGGTCTAAATGCATATCTAAAATTACGTTATTGAAAAGATAAAAGAAAATAGAAGCACTAGTTTGATGGAGGTGTATAATAAAAATAATGATGATGTTCAGATAAATAGTTTATTTATTTTTTCATGTATATTTATATAGTAGAATAATAATATTTTTTATGTTTGATTTTTTTTATGAAAGGATAAAATTGATATCAATGTGCAGAAGCAAGAGATGTATGTGAATCACCAATATGTTGAATATGTCTATGTTGTTTTTTAATTCTAGACAAATATTGTTGTTAAAAGGAATCGTTTTCACCCCAAACTATACCCGAAAAGTCGAAGCCACACCTAAACTATACTAGTGACCTATTACACACCTAAACTATAAAAAAGTGAAACTATTTACACCCTGTCAGGCTACCACCACTTGCATGTGGTGTAGTATTTTACACGCGCTGCCACGTCAGCACCACGTCAATAAAAAGTATCACTTTTTTATAGTTAAGGTGTGTAATAGGTCACTTATATAGTTTAGGTGTGGATTCGACTTTTCGTCTATAGTTTGAGGTGGAAACGATGCCTTTTTCCTTAATGTTTTTAGCCGTTTACTTTTGTTATTTAATAGGCTGGACGCGCCTAAAATAAGTGTAACACACGCGCCTTAGAATGGGGGTTGCGGGGAGGTAATAATATCACTTTTATATAGTTAAGGTGTGTAATAGGTCACTTATATAATTTAGGTGTGGCTTAGACTTTTCTTGTATAGTATGGGGTGGAAATGATGCCTTTTCCCTTTAATTTGTATCAACATGTTGTGTAGAACACAAAACCGGTTGATGAAAATATTGGGGAAGCACATATATCAGATTCTCAATTCATATTTTCAGATGAGCTGCTTAGAAATATTAATCTTGATTTCATAAAATCTAATTTGAGAGTTGAAGATGAGTCTAAAGTATGTTTTTTTGCATTCTACGCATTTATTTCTTTTGATAATGTTTCACAATTATAAGATCTTTCTACATTTTATATAGAACACCGAACGTGCTACAGAAACAACTGTAAATAATCAGCAGAAGATGAATCTAAGGTATACTGAATGTGTACATTGTCTGCGTCTATTTCTTTCACTGAAAATCCAATATTACAAGATTTTTATACATTTTATACAGAACACAGAATATTCAGCAAAAATAAATGTAAATAAATCAGTAGAAGATGAGTCCAAGGTAGCATTGTCTGCTCTTATTTATTTTGCTGATGTTGCAACATTATAACATTTTTATACATTTTATGCAGAACAAAAAATGTGATGCAAAAAAAATTATAATTGCATCAGAAAATTATGTGGATAAATCAAAGTTGAATCGGCAAAATAAGTCTCCAGTCCACATTCATGAAGCAGTAACTGAAGAAAGCAAAACTGAACAAGATTTACCAGACTCACAATTCACAATTCCTGATGAGCTTCTATCGAGTCTTAATGCGTTTGTGAATCATGAAAGAAGTATAATTGTACATCCATCAACAATTAAAGCACAAGAAATGACAATGCATGTCTCAAGGATTAGGCGACCATCTAGATTCGCAGAGTCACCATTCACAATAAAATTTTGTTCAGTAGATAGTTAATACTCTAACATATTTTTTATGATTACCAACTTTGTTTACTTTATATATTAAAAATTTAATTTCTTATTTTGTTCTAATGGCTAAGAAGTATGATTTTGTATTTTATACAATAATTATTTCTTTTAAGTATTTAAGATACTTGTATTTGTTATCGAGTAGGTTTGTATTTGATGTTCAGTTCTATTCTTTTCTTGTAATTTAAATTTGGACCATTCATGTATTCATAAAATATATATGTATATATTATAATGTAAATATAATATGTATTCTGTAAATACATAAGCGACACTGTTTTGACATGTAAAGGTTATACATGGTAAAGTTTAGATATGTATTTATTTTGGTTATTGCTAAGATTTGTATTTGATGTTAAGTTGTATTTGTTATTCATTAGATTTTGATTATGATAAGTAGATTTTTTGGACCAGTTTTGTATAATTGAAATACATATGTATTTTGTTAGCTTGGAATCATATGAAATGTATTTGTTTATTGGTTAGATATGTATTTTATGTTTGGTATTGTTAATATTGATATTTTTTGCTCAAATGTATTTGTTATTCATGAGATGATGACAATGTTTATATTTTATTGTTTGACAACTTAAATATGTATGTATTTACAAAATGCATATGCTACATTTATGTATACATTTTATATTGTAACTTTAAAATGTATTTTTTAAATACATATATGCAACTATTTTGACATGTAATTGTATTTTTGGTTCATTACTATAATTATCTATACTATATCATTCTTTGTATTTAATTATCTTTTCATAATTTGCATGTCTTAACAATAAAGGGAGCAGATAATCGCAACTAAAAATATTCAATTATTAGAATCCATTCGTATCACATCCAATTAATGATATAGAAGACACTAAGATTATCAACAAGTTCTTAACGTGGCTTTCTTTGGACCTTCTTAAATATCATTCGAAGTAGTATATAGGTTACAACTTAATTGTAATAATATTCAACTATAAGTTTCTATTAATGATGTATCATTATGTTTAATGAATAAACAAAAACAACAAACAAGAATATTATAAGAAGGACAAGTCCAGCATATCAATTATCAATTTTGAAGTTTTATCTGTTGAAGATAAGAATTGGTTCTACATTATGGGTACTCCTGGCCAGTCATGGTCAGATGAGGTAAGTGATGTACTATTATGTTGATAAATTATATATTGGAATAAAACTTATTGCAGTGTTATATATTTATATGTGTAAATGCTTATTTTGATGTAGCTGAATATGTATATTCGTATACACATATGAAGTATGATATATGTTCTGATATATGTATATGATATATACAAATGTAGTGTTAGATGCTTTGAGTTTTAATTTGGTTATTTACTTTTAAATATGAATTTTTTTATAATGCAGCAAATTGATATATGCTTCTACTATCTGCGAAAGAAGTTCAAGTATGATCCCAATAGCTCATATATGTACAACACTGTAGACTAAAATTTCATGAACATTATTAACAGTGTGTTAGCTGTGTATACATTGGATGATGAATCGCTTAATGCTGGTGGAAAGGAATACCATCTGAATGAGTACATAAATGAATTCCTCATGCATGCTACAATGTCATGGCATATAGTTGATTATATTTTCATTCCTGTCAACGTAAAGGCCTAACATTATTGGGTTCTTGCGGTTATATCTTTCAATGATAGATGCATATATGTATATGATTCTTTGTCATCTGCTGGTCATGATGCTGTGGTGCTTGCTGAAATTAAAAAGTTAGATGAGGTTATACCTATATGTCTTATTGCATGTAAATTTTACGAGAAGAAAGGTATTGATATTTTCAATCATCCAAATTACAAATTCAATGATAAGATGAATTTATTTGATGTTTCTGTTGTGGAGGATTTGCCTCAACAACCAAGTGACAGCTTGTAAGTAATGAATATACATATTAATTGTATATATACATATATATTAATTTTATAACAGATTCTTACTTATTGATAAATGTATTTGCAAGAATTATGGTTTATATATAGTGATATATGCTGAGTGTCTTACTTTTGGTGAATCTATTTCATTTGTTGATTTTGACCCAAATCTTATTTGCACGAGATATGCTTCAATTTTGTGGGATTATGGTTCGAGAAAAGAAGAAGCGAAGGCACAAAGTGATGATGAAGCACCAATGAGGCCTCCTTGCAAAACTGAGATAACAGAAGATAATGACGTGCATGAAATTTGATGTGTATTTTTATTTTGTTGTAGTTTACAACAGTTAACATTACGTGGATAAATAATTTGTTGAATATTTCTTAACTTTCATCTGTAACTTTAATGTTCAACGATGATATGCTATTGTTTCTTTGCTGTTATATTTATATTATTGGTGTTTAATGTGTTAAAATAAAATATTTTCATGGTTAGTTTACATATTCATTATAGTTTAATGTTCTACATATGTATTTATGTTCTACATATTCATTTCAGTTTAATGTTCTACATATTCATTTCTTTGTTGTTCATCTGTAACTTTAATGTTCTACATGTTCATTCCAGTTTACATATGTATTTATGACTAATGCATATGTATTTTCAGTTATGCTTACATATCTATCAATAATACATTTGTATTTGTCTAGCTAATACACATGTAGAACTATGTATTTTTACATATTTGCATATGTATTTTGAACAATACATATTTATCGTATTGTTATGCACAACTGTATATGAATTTATGATTCGTATGTATTTATGAATAATACATATCTTCATTTCTATTTATATATGTATTGATGTAACGCATATGTATTTTACTAGTATGAATATATAGAGAATTTTGATATGCATATATATACATATACACATTTGTTTGAATATTTATTTTTTCTACAATGCATATGTATATATATATATTTCCAGTAAAATACATATGTTTTTTTACCATAATGTTGAATATATAAATATTTTTTTGATATGCATATGTATATTTATTTATCCAGTAAATACATATATATATATATATATATATGACTTGCACAATATATTCATAATAAGTTAAATTAATCAAGTTCAGTAAAATAATTGCAACATTTAAACTATAAAAGTTCAATAACAAGTTTAAATTTAGAATCACATTATTCTCAATGACAAAATTTAGTAGTTGTTTTTTGACTAAATACATCTAAAAACTTATCATTTATTGTATTTCTACATGAACACCTATTGTGACCTTTAAATCCACATGAACTTCAATAATTTTTATTTTTCTTTCTGAACATATCTCTTCCTGATTTACCACGATCCTTCTTTGGAGGTCTTCCAGGGGGCGCTTGTATTTTGGGGGGAAAACTACCTCCTCCAATATTTCTTGGGATATTACCTAGTCATCTTTATGTGGTAGAGGATAAACTGGAAGATCATATGTTCTCAAGACAGTTTTTGACTTGTATAAATCAGAGTTATGGTTCCTTTTCAAGATTCTTGCTATCAAGTACTGCACATGCATAGACACACGGTATCTCATCCAATTGAAATACATAACAAGAACATTTTTTTCTTAAGGCAAACAATATAATGTTTCTCCTTGTCATAGACTGTATAGACATACTCTGAGACCGGTATAACCTGAAATTATTAAAACAGAAATAATTAGTAAAAAATTAAATAAATTTCACAGTTCTAATTATTTCAGTTTAGCAAATGTATTTATCTGAATCGGCATATGTATATTACAAGTATGAATATGTATATTTCTGCTATGTATATATGTATTTTCATTACAACATATAGATGTATTTAATTTTTTCTAACGTGTATATGAGCATATATGTCATACAACATATGAAAATACAATTATATTTATAACTTGATTATATGTATTTCATTATACCATTATACATGTACACTCTGCTTTATTCTGTTGAAGAATTTCATGAAATTTTCCAATAGGATTCGTGCGAGTATACAATGCCTCCTATCTATTTTCATAGTTCCATCTACCAAATATCAATCTAGCTTCCTCTATAAAATCGTATATTAGTAGTTCTCTAGCTGATACCAGTGCAACATTAATTGACTCAGCAATATACGATGTCAAAGTCCATCCCCTATGAACTGATGCATATGACCTAGCCCACTTATTGTATCCCGCTAATTCTAAATAATTCTTCACTCTAACATTAACAATCTTCACTTTCTCCAGTAACTTGTGAAATTCTGAATATGATTTTGCCATGGTATAGAAGATCTCCGATAATGCATTATGTGACTTTATAATTTTTTTTCACATTTTCCCATAGATGCCACATACATGCATAATGGGGTACATTATTGTACACATCGCCTACACCTTTTATGATGCTTGCATTACGATGAAAAATTACACACATATGTTATCTTTTATCATATGTTTCCTTCAGACTCTCAAAGAACCAAGTCCATGATGCATTATTTTCAGAATCAAGTGCACCATATGCCAATGAAAATATATGGCCTGCATCTGAAAAAAATTCATATAAGAGTACATGATTTATACACATAATATACTGCATATGTATATTATAAATACATACAGTTGAAAACATATGTGACTGTCAGTAAACACATAATCACACATCATATGTATATTATAAATACATATAGTTGAAAACATATGTAAATGCCTGTGAAGACATATACATACTGCATATGCATATTAGAAATACATACACCTGCTAATATATGTAAATGACATTTACAGACATAGACATACAACATATGTATATTACAAATACATACACCTAACAACATATGTAACTGCCAGTGAACATATAAACAGACTGTATATGTATATTATAAATACATATAGCTGGAAACATCTATATACTCAAATTTATTTCTAGTATAGCTTACCAGCTCCGTCCATAGTACAGAAAGCTACAAAAGTGTCAGTGTACAGTCCTATGAGATGACTTGCATCAACAACTACGATAGGTCTACAATAATAGAATCTTTGGATGAATGTAGTAAGTGCTACAAATATATATAAAAACTCATTATCTTCATGCTTTTTCATTCGTATATGTGAATCTGGGTAAGTAGTATTCCAAACATGTATGTATGCAGGTAGTTTCCCGTATGATGTTGATGGTTTCCCTCTTAACTCTCTAAGTGCTTATTCCTTAGCTCGCCAACACATAATATATGTCAAATTCATACCTAGGTCTTCCTTCATGTAACTTTTGATATCAGTCGCACTATGTTTTCTTTTGTGACTTTTAAACTTTGGTTTCACTATACCGCCAATCAACTTACTAGTAGCATGAAACTTAGGATAAATATTATCCTTGATTGGACATGTATGTTCTGGTAAAAATTCCATAATATTAAATATTCCAGATTTGCCGATACCAGATGCACGAAATAAAAAACCACAATTACGGAATCTGAACAACAATGTATAACTGCAAACAAAAAAATACATATACTGAAATACAATTTTCCAACATGGAAAAAGAAAAATCTAAATTCATGATACACTTATCAGGTTTTACTTGATCTCACATATCGTGATTGAAACTTCTCCTGAATATTATAATCCTTCATCACTGATTTTAAAATACTTTTTGAGACATAAACTTGTTCAAGCTCAATATGTTTGTGATGTGGGTCCGAAATAATCCCTTTAGTTGTATCCATCTCAAATACATCCAAGCATTCTCATGAAGTAGGAACTATTAATGCTCTTTCAGTACTTGTATTTACCACATTACGTACAGTGATAGACAGATTCATACTTTCAGCATTACACAATGATGAACTAACAAATGTGATGAAACTATCCTTTTCTAAAACACTTACATACAAAGTCAAAATACTCATATCTTTTATCTCCTTTTTTTGCATAATGTAGACCTTCAAACCTGTAATACCCCATCCTTATCCTAGCTCAGTTTAGCTCCTAGAATATCAAGGATTAGCTAATAAATGAGTAACTCTTGATACATGTAGAATTTTCAATCTCTAGCCCCACCAATGTGTAGATAATTGGCTCAGCTTTCCAAAGATACCAATTTTTCCTAAATTCGATACTCGATTAAGAAGTTATGGCGATTTTAGTAAAAATAGTAGGGCACCGCGATAATCACCGGATCGCGGCGAAGGATAGATTTGTGATTGTTCAATTTCCAGTGGAGGACCGTGATTATCCCGCATCGCGGTGAAGCTCCAGTTCTCATTCATCCCATTAAAGAAGCTCACCGCGATTAGCCCAGATTGCGTTAAAAATTTCTAATTGGACAGACACCGCATCGTAGTGGAGTGCAAAATGGCAGTCGTCCTTTTCCATTGATGCAATGCAATTTCATCGCGTCATGACATAGACCAAAATGGAAATTGTCCCCTTTTATAGTAAGACACCATGATAGCGGCGCGTTACGGTGGGAGTAAAAATTGAGATTTTCAGTTCGAAGTAAAATTTTAAAAGGGCAATTTAGTCTTTTTCCAAGCTCCCAAATCATGTAAAACATAGATTTAATCCTATTCTAACCATTATATGCATATTTTCATCAACATTACTCTCCAAGAAAACCCTAGAACTCAAATCTTCATCTACAAGAAATACAAATTCCACTATTTTTTTCCAAGATAGCTCAAAATTAAGATTCCCAATGCAAGAACTTCAAGAAGCTATCTTCAAGAGCACAAGTAGGAACTCAAAGTTCAAGTTTCTTCATCTAAACATCAATTAAGGTATATGGGGTTTTCAACAAGGATAATTCTTTCATCCTTATGCCCTAAACTAATTTTAATTACAAAGTTACATGAATTTACATGAGTTTCAAATTAGGGTTCATACCCCATATTGTTATTTGCAAGATTATGAGATTTCAAGTGATTTAGATATTGAATTGTATGTCTACTATTGTATTTTCATGTGTATTGCAGTAATTTCTAGATTTAGACTTGAATTATCAATATTTTCATTACTTAGCATGAGTTTTATGATGATTTGACATGAAGTAGATGCATGGGCTATTAGCCCTAGTTTGAATGTTGTTATTTTAAGAAGATTATGCTTTTAAGCATTCCATGATTTGTTATATTCAGATTTTGAACAAAGATTTAATATTTTGATCTCAGCTTAGATATGGAATCCACTTCACAGATTTAGCTACAGTTACAGTAAATAGATTTACAAGAGGTTTTCATTGTAAACCCTTATACTGGTTTTTAAAATTGAATTTTCAACAGAATGAGCATACAAATTAAAGGTAGTATTTAGCACCGAGTTGGGTATGTTTGCATTCCCTAGAACTACGAGCCGACATAGGTTCAGATTATCAGATGATTCTCATTTCTTTATGGATGATAGATACAGATGTGATCACTTAGATTAGGTTATACTCCTTGGCAAGAGTATGACACCTTTCCCCAACGTGAGGTTTTTCCATAAGGGAACTAGACGTTGGACATTATGATAGCTCACATAGTGTATGTCAGTTAGAAGAACCTCCCTAACAGTAAAGACTTGCAGAATAGTTTTTAAAAGTATTTCCCTGCAACTTACAGAAAAGAGTAAAGAATAACAAAAAAACTTTTAGAATTTAAGTGTAAAGGCTCACAAATTTTATTCAGATATTGTTTTATATGAGGCTTTAGTTACGGATGTCAGCTTTCAGATTTCAGATATAAAAGTGAGTCTTTTCTACACTTAGACAACATGATTTAAAGATAGAATACAAGTATTGCTTTTAGAAACTAAATGTTATGACTCACTAGATCTATGTAACATATTTTCTATTCATGATTATGATTTTCAATTTTCAGATATTCCAGCTTATGTGAGTCATCTACATTTAGCATGCATTCTTTTACAAATTTATAATAATATTGAGATATTAATTTACTTATGCATTCACCCTCATATACTCGGTACAATCCAGAAGTACTGATCTACATCTACGTCTATGCACTACATTGTCTCATAATGTAGGTTCAGGTGATCAATTTCAGCAACGTGAGTGATTTCGAGCATCTCCATCTACATCCCAATAGTTTGTGAGTCCTCATAGTTCGGGGATGTAGTCTTTCAATTTTTTAGCTTATTAGTATAGATGATTCAGTATTTTTAGATAGTCCGAGTCAGCTGAGGGTTTATCCCAGTGACTCTCTAGCATTAGTAGTAGAGGCTTATCAGACTGCTAGATATGCTTCAGATTTTCAGTATTCATTAATCATACTTTTGAGTTAGTATTTTCAAATGTTATATTAAGACATTTTCAGCTTAGCTCATACAGAATTCCACATTTTAGCTTGATTATATATATCCATAGTTCCCTATTATGAGTTTCAGATTTAGTAGATGGCTTACAGGGTTAGCTTAAGGCTACTTGTAGTCTTGAGCACTGTGTGATATCTTAGGACCCCTTTTTGGGGTGTTACAAACTTGGTATTAGAGCCTAAGGTTATAAGAGTCCTTGGGAGTAAGACAAGCTGCGTTACGTAGAGTCTTAATCATGGGTGTAAAGCATGCCACATTTATGAGCAAGAGGCTACGGGATGTTTTAGGAAATCATCTCTTTCTTTCATGGTCTATCATGCTTACAGTATCTCTATCTACTTTTAACTTATTCTCTTATGTGATAGTTGAATATGCCTCCTCATCGAGTTAACGCCGATAGAAATAATAACCAACCACCCCAACCTACTGATCCTCTGAATGAGAATGTATCCCATGCTAAATTTTGGGATACTTTTCAGGCGTTGGCCCAAGATGTGACTGCTAATGTTCAGGGAAACCATTAGGCGGCAGTCCCACTTTAGCATAATGGGGATTTAGCAACTGCCAGGATTCGTGACTTCATGAGAATAAATCCACCTAAGTTCTTCGCGTCAAAAGCAGGTAAGGAACCACAACTTTACTTAGATAAGAAAAGGAATATCACCCAGATTATGCATATTTTTAAAGAAGAGAGTGTAGAGTTGTCATCCTATAGATTGAAGGATATAGCATATGATTGGGTGGTTATGTAGAAGAATGGTAAAGGTGAGAATGCATCTCCTATGAGTTGGCAGGTATTTCAAAATGCATTTTTAGACAGGTTTTTTCTACGTGAAATGAGAGAATCTAAGGTAGAAGAGTTTGTAAACCTAAGGCAGGGCTCGATGACTGTGAAAGAGTACTGCCTTAAGTTTAACTAGTTGTCTAAGTATGCCCCTGATACGATGGCTGAACCTAGGAAGAGTATGAGTAAGTTTGTTACTGGAGTATCTAGTTTGGTAGTCAAGAAGTGTAGGACTGCCATGCTTATTGGGGATATGGATCTTGCTAGGTTTATGATTCATGCCCAGTAAATTGAGGCAAAAAAGTTGAAGAAAAGAGAGAGGGGAAATAAAAAGGCTGGGACCGGGCAGTTTGAGTATGTCCAGACAAAGTATGGAGGGGGAAATCATTTACAGTTTCAAAATCGTTCATCTATGCCAGTGTCATCTTTAGCCAGAGCTCCCACCCCCAGAGCTAGGCAAGAGCAGTGGGGTAATACTTCTATGTACAGATCTCAGAATAGTATGAGTGGAAAACCCGGTTATTCTCCATGTGCTGAATATGGTAAGAATTATCCTAGTAAGTGCTTGTTGGGACAAAAAGGTTGTTATTGTTGTGGTAAGTTGGGACATAAAATCAAAGAGTGTCCGCATGCTAAGAAGGAAAATAGGGATATTCGTCCAGACTCAGGCTACTAGCGCACCAGCCCTTCTAGGTCGCCCAGTCCCTCCTCAAGGCGCATCATCCAGTACCGATGGCGGTCAGCGCCAAAATCAATTTTATGTTTTACCATACCATTAGGAGCAGAAAGATTCACCAGATGTTGTTACTGGTATGCTTGGTGTCTTTTATCTTGATGTTTATGTGTTGTTAGACCCTGGGTCGAGTTTCTCTTATGTGACCCCATTAGTTGCGGTAGATTTTGAAGTAGGTCCTAAATAGCTTTTTGAGCCCTTCGTAGTTTCTACCCCAGTGGGTGAGTCAGTTGTTGCCAAACAGATATATAGAAAGTATCTTATCACTGTCCTTCATAAAATCATGTTAGCAGATTTAATAGAGTTAGATATGGTCGACTTTGACCTTATTCTTTGCATGGCTTGGCTCCATTCTTTTTATGAATCTATAGATAGTCTCACCCGAGTGGTGAAGTTTCAATTTCCAGATGAGCCAGTCTTTGAGTGGGAAGTTAATTCAGTGTCTCCCAAGAGTCATTTCATATCTTATCTTAAAGCAAGAAAGTTGATCTCGAAAGGGTGTATCTATCATCTAGTTCATGTCAAAGACACTAAGTCTGAGACTCCAACAGTTCAGTTAGTTCGTATAGTCAATGAGTTTCCTGATGTATTTCCCGAAGATTTGCCAGGGGTACCTCCCGATAGGGAAATAGAATTTGGTATTGACCTTCTTACAGATACTCAGCCTATCTCTATTCCTCCATATCGTATGGCTCTAGCCGAGCTCAAAAAGTTAAAAGAGCATTTTAAATACCTCTTAGATAAAGGTTTATAAGGCCCAGGGTCCCTCCATGGAGCACTTCCGTCCTATTCATTCGAAAGAAAGATGGTTCTTTGCGAATGTGCATTGACTATCGTCAACTGAATAAAGTCACAGTCAAGAACAAATATCCTCTTATTAGGATTGATGACTTATTCGACTAGCTCCAAGGTGCAAGTTATTTCTCCAAGATAGACCTTAGATCCTTCTATCATCAGCTTAGAGTAAGGGAATGTGATATTACAAAGACAACTTTCAGAACTCGTTATAGTTATTTTAAGTTTCTAGTCATGTCCTTCGGGCTAACAAATGCCCCAACAACCTTCATGGACTTGATGAACAGAGTGTTTAAATAGTATTTGGACATGTTTGTCATAGTCTTTATAGATGATATTCTTGTCTATTATCATAGTGAGGATGATCATGCAGACCACCTTAGAATTGTGTTGCAAACTCTTGGGGATCACCAGTTGTTCGTCAAATTGAGTAAATGTGTATTTTGGCTAAGATCAGTAGCTTTCATTAGTCATACTGTTTCCAGTGATGGTATTGGAGTTGATCCCCAAAAGATAGAAGCAGTAAGAAACTGGCCTAGACCCATTTTTGCATCAGACATCAGAAGTTTCTTAGGTTTAGCTGGCCATTATAGACGTTTTTTGAGGGGTTTTCGTCTATTACGTCTCTTATGTCTAGATTGACTCAAAAGAAGTTAAGTTCCAATGGTCAGATTCCTATGAGAAGACTTTTCAGAAGTTGAAAACTCGGCTCACTTCAGCCCCAATTTTAGCACTACCTGATGGTATATATGGGTGCGTTGTATATTGTGATATTTCTAGAATAGGTCTGGGTTGTGTTCTGATGCAGAGAGGTAAGGTTATAGCCTATGACCCTAGACAACTTAAGCCTCACGAAAATAACTACCCTACCCATGATCTTGAGTTAACTGTTGTTGTGTTTGCACTGAAAATTTGAAGGCACTATCTTTATAGGGTGCATGTTGATGTGTTTACGGACCACAAAAGTTTGCAGTATGTGTTTACTCAGAGGGAGTTAAATCTTCATCAGAGAAGGTGGTTAGAATTGTTGAAAGATTATGATATGAGTGTGTTGTATCATTCGGGCAAGGCCAATGTAATGGCAGATGCCCTTAGTAGATTGTTTATGGGAAGTATTGCTCATGTGGAGAATGGTAAAAGAGAACTAGTTCAGGAAGTTCATCAGTTATCTAGATTGGGTGTGAGGTCGGTTGACTCAGCTAAAGGGAATGTTTGGGTCCAGAATAGTTCAGAATCTTCTCTAGTGTCTGAAGTGAAAGAGAAGTAAAATAAGGATCCTATTTTGGTCAAATTAAAGGGGTCAGTTAAAGACCAAAAGTTAGAGGTTTTCTCCCAAGGGGGAGATGGTGTGTTGAGATACTAGCGTAGATTGTGTGTGCCATATGTTGATGATTTGAGGCAGTGGATCATAGCAGAAACGCATGGTGTGCATTATTCCATTCATCCGGGAGCTACCAAGATGTACCACGATTTACAGGAAGTCTATTAGTGGAGTGGTATGAAGAAACATATCTCAGAATTTGTAGCCAAGTGTGTGACTTGATAGCAGATTAAGGTTGGGCACCAAAGACTTGGTGGCACTTTGCAGGAGTTTGGTATTCCCAATTGGAATTGGGAAGAGATGAATATGGACTTTGTCACAGGGTTAGCCCATTCGTGTCATCAACATGATTTGATTTAAGTTATAGTAGACAGATTGAATAAATCAGCTCATTTCTTGCCAGTTTACACTTTCTACATAGCTGAAGATTATGCTAAGCTGTATAGAGAAGAGTTGGTTAGATTGCATGGAGTTCCCTTGTCCATCATTTCAGATAGGGGTACTCAATTTAACTCTCAGTATTGGAAAGACTTTCAGAAGGGTCTTGGTACCCAAGTTCATCTCAGTTCAGCTTTTCATCCGTAGACGGATAGTCAGGAAGAGAGGACCATTCAGACCTTAGAGGATATGTTGAGGGAATGTGTTCTTGATTTTAAAGGCAGTTGGGATGACCACTTACCATTGATCGAGTTCACCTATAATAACAGTTACTATTCTAGTATTCAGATGGCCTCATTTAAGGCTCTTTTGGGGCAAAAGTGTAGATCACCAGTCGGTTGGCTTGGTGGGTAAGGCCACTTTGATTGGGCCATATATGATGTTTGAAGCCATGGAAAAAGTTCAGTTGATTCGAGAGTGATTGAAAGCAGCTTAGAGTCATCTGAAATCTTATGCAGACATAAGAAAGAAAGATCTTGAGTTTGATGTAAATGATCTTGTGTATTTGAAGATTTCACCCATAAAGGAGGTAAAGAGATTTGGCAAAAAGAGAAAGATTAGCCCCCAATATATAGGACCCTACAGGATTTTGAGTCGCGTGGGGAAGGTAGCGTATGAGCTTGAACTACCCGCAGACTTATCATCTGTTCATCCAGTATTCCATGTGTCCTTATTGAAGAAGTGCATGGACGATTCAACTATTGTATTTCCTCTAGAAAGCATAGATATTCATAATAGCCTTTCATACGAAGAAGTTCCAGTAGAGATTCTTGATTATTAGATCCATACACTAAAGAATAAAGAAGTTCCCTTGGTCAAAGTTCTGTGGAGGAATCAGTATGTTGAGGGTGCTACTTGAGAAGCAGAGCAGACATGCGAACCAAGTATCATCATATCTTCTCCATGAACTTAGATTCAATTAAAGGTAATAGTCTTCCTTAATTCAGTTTATTTCCAGTCTCAGATTCATCCATTTAGCTATCTTCATGTAAGTTCATGCATTCACAAATAAGTTCAGTCGCTCAGTATGTTTTAGATTCAGTCATACAACTTGTTTCAGTTGTGCATGCCAGCATATAGCCTCAGTCCCTCAGTAACTATAGTTTAACTAGTCTCATTTGAGGATGAATGTTCCCAAGGGGGAGATAATGTAATACCCTATACTTTTCCTAGCTCAATTTAGCTCATAGAATGTCAAGGGTTAGCTTAAAAAATGAATAACTCTTGATACATGTAGAATTTTCAAGACCTAGCCCCACCAATGTGTAGATAATTGGCTCAATTTTCCAATGATACCAATTTCTCCTAAACCCGATACTCAGATAAGAAGTTATGATGATTTTAGTAAAAACAGTAGGGCACCGCGATAATCACCGCGTCGCGGTGAAGAACAGATTTGCGATTTTTTTATTTCCAATGGAGGACCGTGATTAGCCTGCATCAAGGTGAAGCTCCAGTTCACATTCGTCCCATTCCAGTAGCTCACCTCAATTAGCCCAGATCGCGTTAAAAATTTCTAATTGGACAGACACCGCATCGTAGTGGAGTGCAAAATGGCAGTCGTCCTTTTCCATTGATGCAATGCGATTTCATCGCGTCATGCCAGAGACCAAAATGGAAATTGTCCCCTTTTCCAGTAAGACACCATGATAGCGGCGCGTTACGGTGGGAGTAAAAATTGAGATTTCCAGTTCGAAGTAAAATTTTAAAAGGGCAATTTAGTCTTTTTCCAAGCTCCCAAATCATGTAAAACATAGATTTAATCCTATTCTAACCATTATATGCATATTTTCATCAAAATTACTCTCCAAGGAAACCCCAGAACTCAAATCTTCATCTCCAAGAAATACAAATTCCACTATTTTTTTTCAAGATAGCTCAAAATTAAGATTCCCAATGCAAGAACTTCAAGAAGCTATCTTCAAGAGCACAAGTAGGAACTCAAAGTTCAAGTTTCTTCATCTAAACATCAATTAAGGTATGTGGAATTTTCAACAAGGATAATTCTTTCATCCTTGTGCTCAAAACTAGTTTTAATTACAAAGTTACATGAATTTACATGAGTTTCAAATTAGGGTTCATACCCCATATTGTTATTTGCAAGATTATGAGATTTCAAGTGATTTAGATGTTGAATTGCATGTCTACTATTGTATTTGCATGCATATTGCAGTAATTTCTAGATTTAGACTTGAATTATCAATATTTTCATTACTTAGCATGAGTTTTATGATGATTTGACATGAAATAGATGCATGGGTTGTTAGCCCTAGTTTGAATGTTGTTATTTTAAGAAGATTATGCTTTTAAGCATCCCATGATTTGTTATATTCAGATTTTGAATAAAGATTTGATCTTTTGATCTCAGCTTAGATATGGAATCAACTTTACAGATTTAGCTACAGTTACAGTAAATAGATTTACTAGATGTTTTCATTGTAAACCCTTATATTAGTTTTTAAAATTGAATTTCCAACAGAATAAGCATACAGATTAAAGGTAGTATTTAGCACCGAGTTGGGTATGTTCGCATGCCCCAGAACTACTAGCCGACATAGGTTCAGATTATTAGATTATTCCCATTTCTTTATGGATGACAGATACAGATGTGATCACTTAGATTAGGTTATACTCCTTGGCAAGAGTATGAAGCCTCTCCCCAATGTAAGGTTTTCCCATAAGGGAACTAGATGTTGGACACTATGATAACTCACATAGTGTATGTTAGTTAGAAGAACCTCCCTAACAGTAAAGACTTGCAGAATAGTTTTTAAAAGTATTTCTCTGCAGCTTACAGAAAAGAGTAAAGAATAACAAAAAAGATTTTAGAAACTAAGTGTAAAGGATCACAAATTTTATTCAGATATTGCTTTATATGAGGCATTAGTTACAGATGTCAGCTTCCAGATTTTAGATTCAAAAGTGAGTCCTTTCTACACTTAGATAGCATAACTTAAAGATAGAATACAAGTACCGCTTTTAGAAACTAAATGTTATGACTCACTAGATCTATGCAGCATGTTTGCTATTCATGATTATGATTTTTAATTTTCAGATATTCCAGCTTATGTGAGCCATCTACATTTAGCATGCATTCTTTTACAAATTTATAATTATATTGAGATATTGATTTACTTATGCATTCATCCCCATATACTCAGTACAATCCAGAAGTACTGATCCACATATATGTCTATGTGCTACATTATCTTATAATGTAAGTTTAGGTGCTCAATTTCAGTAGCGTGAGTATTTTCGAGCATCTACATCTACATCCCAACAGTTAGTAAGTCCTCATAGTTTGGGGGCGTAGTCTTTCAGTTTTTCAGATTATTAGTATAGATGATTCAGTATTTTTAGACAGTTCGAGTCAGCTGGGGGTTTGTCCCAGTGACTCTCTAGCATTAGTTGTAGAGGCTTGTCAGACTGCTAGATATGCTTCAGATTTTCAGTATTCATTGATCAAACATTTGAGTTAGTATTTTCAGATGTTATATTTAGATAGTTTCAACTTAGCTCATATAGAACTCCATATTTTAGCATGATTATATATATCCATACTTCCCTATTATAAGTTTCAGATTTAGTAAATGGCTTACAGGGTTAGCTTAAGGCTACTCATAGTCTAAAGCACCGTGTGACGTCTTGGGACCCCTTTTCGGGGGGTTACAAAACCCATGTCATTTTGTACACGTATTTGCCCTGCAATATCTGTTAATTGATATTCAGTTTGAATGCTTTTGCTGGTCAAATCTACATTAATGTGAGAAGCTAGTAGTGTGTAGAGTTGGTTATACGATGCGTTTATGCTCAATAATATCGCATCACTGATGTAATCTTCATATTGTTGTTCATATGTCCATCCACCATAGTGTTTAACGAGAACAGGTATGCTTCCCATTGTCAATGTCCAGAACACTACAAAACAGTAAATATAACTTCAATTATCAAATACGTACTTTATACAATAAATCATTCGTATATACACAATTGGAAAATGAATTCCAACAAAAACAAATCATTTATTCGAATAATATGTATCCTTGTCTAAAATTCAAATTTAACGTATAACAATTGTAATTTAGTTTTATAAATACATAACGACATAGACAACTTTGAATTTGGAAAAAAAAATTGTTGGGAATATTTTATCCGAGAACTGATAAAATTCAAAATATGATCTCAACTTTTGAACACGATGACTATTACGAATGAGTTATAATTTTTTTAGAATTTTTCGCAATTATATTTTATGAAATTCACAAACAAAATCAAATTTTCTTATCGATACCTGTAATAAGAGAGTTGTATTTTCACTATTTTCTTCAAAATTTTAGATGATCATCAATAGTATTGGATGTTCTGTGTTTTTTGATTGAGTTACTGATTATGGAAAACGTTTTTTGTATTTGAATTTTAATTGAGTTGCTGATTTGAATTAACATTTTTTGAATATTTAAATTAACGGTTGTGGTAAAAAAAAGAGTCATGTAAGGTAAAGGAATCTAAGTTATTAAATGTGGCTTGAATTAAGGAATAGTTTCTTCCAATTTTAAACTCTAACTGACTAGAGTTAAATTAGAAACGGATACTCTATTTGTATATGTATTTATATAGCAACACTTTACTTAAATACATAATACAACTTGCTATTTTTTGTAATTTTAAAATTGTTGCTACTAAAGTCATAATTAAGGCTATAGAGTTGCTACTTTTGAATTTTTTCCTACTATCTTTCGGTTGTTTTACTAATACCATTAATTACCTATAATTATGTGGTGTATGATTAAATATAGCAACTGATATTCAAATTCAAAAATAATCTTAAACATCACCATTAATTTTCTTTTTTGTTGGATTACGATCTGGAATAAAAAAAAAGACGACTTCTGGCTTCTTCACTTCTCCAAAATCAATATGAACATCACTATATTATTGCGTCATTCGGGTATTTGAGAGTCCAAAATTATTTATCAATCCTACAAAAGTGAAGGAATTATTGTTTCAGAAAGTATAACATTCTTGAAATAGATTGCGATGGAATTGAATATTGATGAAGTTCATAAAAACTTGAAGTAAAATAAATTGTTGAAGGTAATTCCTCTCCAATTATCATAAGGAATGACAATCGAGTAAGGGTGTACATCGAGTTCTTAGGATTTGTAAATTTTTCGCTATGTATTTCAACATTCGATAAGTCCACTAAGGATATAGAGTTTGATAGTGAAACATGGGTTGTTCTTTGTATTGAAGGTAGTGAGTCTGATTCTATTGCATTAATGGTCGTTGAAACGCAAAATTAGCATTCATTATATGCTCTAGAATTTGAAGTGAAAAACTTCATTACTGATTGCAAGAACACCAAAATAAAGGTTGATCAGCTTTATAAGGATAAACAAACTCTCGTTGCGGTAATGGCAAAATACGCGTTAGCAAATGGCTTCAACACCAAAGCAAAATGATTTAACAAACAAAGGTATGAATTAAATTTATATTTAAATGTGTTGAAGGTTTAATGTATGGTTATAATCTAACAGAAGTTTTGTATAAATTGTTGTTTTCATATTATTTTTTGTTTAAACTGAGAAAAGTATTATTAGCATATAATATATACTCATACATTCGGACGAATGTATGATGAAACCTTGACACATGCAAACTAATGAAAATAATAAATTTAATATTATATTATAATACAATGACTACCTGTTTTTATTTGATGCAGCTATGTCTTGCACTATCGTTACAAAGACTGCAAATGGGTCCTCAAAGCGTCTTGTATGAATCAATCAAAAATATTAATGATAAAAATATTTGATTTGAAACATACATGCAGTTTTAGTGATAGAATACTAAATAACTTGGTTGCGACAACAACTTTTGTGAGTGAATTTACAGCACCAAAATTAATTAATCACAAGAGAATACACACACCGCTGACATAATTGAAGAGATGAAGTTCATTTATAGAGTTGATATTAACTACATGAAGGCTTGGTGTGCAAAAGAGAAGGCAATTGCGATGCTTAAAGGTGGACTGGCTGATGGATATCTAAAAATGCCCTGTTATATTTATATGCTGAACCAAGTATATCCCGAATCGCACATTCGGATGCATAAGGAATTACATAATGAGTTTAAATACTTGTCTTTACCTTAATTCCCATGATAGGTGGTTTTTATTTTTGTCGACCTGTTGTAGTTGTTGATGGTGCTCGTTTAAGCAGTCCATACAAAAGAACCTTTGTAATGCCCTAAGAGTACACCCTGGGCGTCACACGGTGCTTACGATCACAAGTGACCATAAGCTAACCCATGATACTGGTACCTGCTGTAAGCACTGAATATAAACTAATAACATAAGACATATATGAAAAGTTACTGAAACGCCATAAGGTTTAAATCACAACTCTGATAATGTCTGTAAAACAATAATAACAATACTGATAAAGACAACTGTCAATAAGGTTTAAAAACCAACTAACTGTCTAAACTAGTCTAAAAAACTTCTACTGACTGACTGTGGAGTTGATGGGACAATCCCCCAACTAACTCCGACTGACTAAAAGATACTGAACTGATAAGGTAAATTGAGAGAAATAAACCATTGTCCTCAAAGTATGAGGACTCACCACTACTACAACTGATAATCTGGTAAGTCTCTAAGCACGGTCAGGGAACTGAGCATCTGCACCTATGATATGATACATCATAGCGCAAGAAAAGAGTATGGGATCAGTACTTTGAATGTACTGGTGGGCTGACATGCATGATTTCATGTGCATAAGTAATAATTTACTGAATGAATAACATAATGTACTGAATAGAATGCATAAAATCTATAAATACTGAGAATGCATAAAATTTGTAAATACTGAGTGTGCATAAAATCTATAAATACTGAGTGTGCATAAAATCTATAAATACTGAGTGTGCATGACCAAGCATAAAATATGTTTTGAATATAATCTGTAAGCTGAGTTACTGAATATTTAATGTTTATATGCTATGGTCAAACAACACTGAAGCTGAATTACTGAGCTGATTACTGGACTGAGACTGTGGGAGCTATCATCAAACCGATATGCCCCAATGAGCAAATTAGGGTCCAATCTGTGACCCCAGTTGGAAGGGTGTCAGTACCGTGCTATGGGTACTAACACTGGTTGTATGGATCCACTGATATGTTATCCAAAAGGACTAAGGGTGTCAAGCCTAAAATGACGAGTGACCCCTGGGAGGTAGTCAAGCCTAAACTGATGGGTGACTCCTCATATCCTACGCTGGCTACATAGTTTTGGAGTAAAGAGACTGCTACTAACGACTCTACCTATCTGACGGGGATTCTACTATCCCTGCACTCGCTCTGTGCTAAATTCTACTCCCAACTGAACTGACTCAAAATACTGAATTGTCCTAAGTTTAACTGATTATGATAACTGATTGGACTGATAATGCTTATGTCATATTCTGAAACTATTCTGAATATACTGAGACTAAGTAAATAGCTATGTTTTTGGGTATTCATAACCCCCAGGACTCGATAGAAATAATAGTAAAATAGCACTAAACATTGGGGACATAACATAGAAATATTTATTCAAAATACATTCTTGTAGGCATTTCATCAAACACTAGCTATTCATAGTTCTAGCTAAGCATGAGAATAGCTTAAAACCTGTAGTAATAGCATGAATTCAATCTCAACAACTCTAATTATGATTTAAATCAGTTAATAACAATATTAAAACATGTGGGGTTTGATAACAACTACAATTTCATGTAAACATGGCATAAAATTACAATTCATGGGAGTTCATAGTTAAAATCCATTTAAAATCACAATAACTTGTAAAGATCACAACTTTGAATTTAAAATTTGATACTTGGACTCCATGGATAAAAAGAACCCATGGATGAACATTTAACATACCTGGATTGATGAATTCGTGAGAGTTGATAGTGAATTCTTGAGATTTGTTCATAAATTGTAGAGGCTAGGATTTTTGTTCTTAAAAGAGGGTCACATTAATTAAAGTAATTTGTGAAAAAAATAAGCATATAATGCTTTTTTGGGACTTAATTCCCGTGTTTGGATGGATTCGGAGCTATGGGAAATGACCAAACGGTCCCTAGACATTAAAAATCCTGATTTTGAGGCTTATCGTTGAGCGGTATTGGTCCCACCGCTATAGCACCACTGAGCGGGCTAATAGTGGTGACTTACTACCTTGGGATGACTTTGATTTGGAGGTTTACCGCTAGCGGTATTGGCTTCACACTGTTGCACCACCGAGCGGTGTAGTTGCGGCAGCCCACCGCCATACACGAAAAATTCTATAAATTTTTGCTCGGTTATCAAATTTAGGCAAAATTAGTATTGTTGGAAAGATAATTAAATTATCTATCTGTTGATAGGTCATGATCTCAAAAATTCCTAGTAAAACAAAAGATATGATCATTTGAAGTTGACTATATCACTATCCTTCTCGAGAACTCAATCGGTAAGGGATATTTTGATTCGTCTAATAGCTAGGAGTTATTTGAGGGCCTTATGTAATACCCCGAACTTTCATTAAGCCTAATTTAGTCTCCAGAAGATTTAGGGATAACTTCCTAAGTGAATAATAATTAAACGATACCAAATTTGCCAAAATCCAATATCGGAGTAAAAAGTTATGGCCGTTTTACAGTGAGTTTTCCGGGCTGCCAAAGTGCGATGGGAAGGACGATGAACCATCGTGCCTGTGATGGACCATTGCCCAAGCCGTCGCAACTGATGCAGTAACCCTATCTTCTGGACAAAGTGCGATGAACATGTCGACGGACCGTCGAGCTAATGATGGACCGTCGCACAAGCCGTCGCAACCGAGACAGTGAACCTGTGTTCTGCCAAGGCGCGACGGGCAGGTTGAAGGACCATTTGTATTAACAATCACTCTTAATGGTGCAGATATTATACAATATTTTAAAGTCTTTTCTGTGATCATTGTACATTTTGTATTTATTAGAACTAATTATACATTGCTCTTGTATGTATAGTAAAATATGTACTTGCAAAATCACTACATATATTATTGACCTACACATATTATTTTGTTTTTTTTTAATTTAGGATGTACCAGTTTTTTATTAAACAACATAACAAATGGCACATTCATGAAACAAAATTTGTGATAATTTAAGTAGCCTTTCCATTGTGTGTTATGTGTATGAGTATGGATTATACGTTAGGGTGTATGTATAGTATTATAAAGTACTCATATTTTCTTACCAATAATATGTTTAATGGCTGATACATTTACTAATCATTAAATGTATAATTCCTTGATAGTATGTTTATAATGTACGATGTAGTGTTATACTTTATAAATATGTATGCTGTTAAATGTTTTTGTTGTTTTCAATTAAGTCATGAACACGTGACAACATGTATGATGTTATGTAATACATAATTCTAAAATCATTAGAGACCTGTTCAATGTAGTACATATATTATTGACATACACATATTATTTTATTTTATTTTATTTAGGATGTATTCTTCCATTAGCTTACGGTGTTGTGGATTCGGAGAACGACAATTCGTGGACTTAGTTTTTTCATCAATTTAGGGAAACATTTGGAGAATGGGACAATATGTATGTTGTATCGGATCGAAATGAGAGTATCATAAAAGGTGTGAGCATTGTTTATCCTAATGTCCCCCATCTAGCTTATATTTGGCATTTATGGAAAAATATTTGCAAATATTTTAGAAAAAATAAAGATAGACTTAGTGGCCTTTATTATTCCATGGCTAAAGCTTATAGAACAGAAGATTTTGATTACATTATGTCAAATGTTGGAAAGTTTGATCACAGGGTTAAGGAATATCTAGAAGAAGCTGGTTATGAAAAATGGTCTTGATGTCACTCCCCGGTTAATAGAGGTAGAATGATGACCTCTAATATAGCTGAATGTATTAACGGTTGCTTGGTAGAGGCTAGGGAACTTCCTATTTTAGGTTTCCTTGAAGAAGTTAGAATTCTATTTGCTGCATGGAATTGTAAGAACAGTGAAATTGCATCTTATACAAACACAACACTCGAGAGAAGATTTCAAGAAATTCTGACTGATAACAGGGTTAAATCTTTGGGATGAAGGTATGTATTAGAATAATTATGTAATTAAATGTCTTTTATATTCGTTATAAATTTTATGTTATTATTTGTATTAAATAATTCATTTCTAATAGGTAAAGGCAGCTGGTAATTATTTGTACTGTATATGAATTAGGAAGGAGGTCCATTGTTGATATTGATAGTGGCACGTGCAACTGTGGCCGGTATCAAATTGATGAAATATCATGTGCACACACAATTGTCGTTTTAAAGAGTAAAAATATTAATGTAAAAGATATGGTCATTACTGCTCAGAATTATGCAGGCCAAACACTATTGTCAAGATGTATGAACTATCGATAGTTTCTATGCAAGACATGAAGGATTGGAATGTTCCACAATTGTTTGATGACGAAGAAGTTCTGCCACCCAAATACAAAAGACCTCCGGATAGTCCAAAGAAAGGAAGGCATTTGAAATCTAGTGAATCACTTACTGTAAGTTCAAACCAATGCGGGCGTGCAGGACACAACCGTAGGACGTGCGATTACTTTCCAAAGGAACCATGAAGAAAATAATTTGTTGTTCTAAATGCTTATGCTTAGTTTGATTTTAATTGAATAATCATTTAACTGGTTTTTGTTGATACGCTGGAAGAACTTTAGTTTATATTTTTAATTATTACCTAATGTTTAGTTATTAATCAATGTTTGACATTTTCATAATCATTTAATACAGTTTTCAAAGATCATATTTTGTTACTTTATCACTTATAATTATAACGTAGTTATATGTGTGTATATACTATGTAATTTGGGAACTATTACAGTAAATAGTTGTTGTAACATACTGTGTTTTACACAGTTATCCAATAAAATCTCTTATATAATTGATGTATGATATACTATTATACTTTAATAACATGTGTGATATTAAAGTAAAACCAGTGACTGGTTGTACCAGTTTTTGATTAAACAACGTATGAAATGGCAAATTCATGTAACAAAATTTATGTAAAATTTAAGTAGACTTTCCATTGTGTATTATGTGTATGAGTATGAATTATATGTTAGGTTGTATGTATGATATTATAAAATACTCATATTTTATTATCAATAATACGTGTAATGGCTGATACGTAAACTAATCATTAAATGTATAATTCCTTAAAAGTATGTTTAGAATGTACGATGTAGTGTTATACTTTATAAATATGTATGTTGTTAAATATTTTTGTTGTTTTCAATGAAGTCATGAACGTGTGACAACATGTATGATGTTATCTAATGCATAATTCTAAAATCATTAGAGACCTGTTCAATGTATAATTAACTTATAACATAATTTACATACTGATAAAAATACAATGTGTTACATATACAATAATACATTAATGTGTAATTTGTTGTTATACGTTATATATAATATTAGGTAAGGCAAAATCATTAACTACCAAACTATATAGTAACAAGACAATATAGTGTACGTAAATGCAAAACAGTTCTTCAAAAGATGAATATGTATAAGAACAAAAAGGACATTCATAAAATGTAAATTAAAATCCAACATCCAAAAAACAATAATGTATGTAACTGTTTAGAATCAACTACTTAAAAAACAATTAAAATGTTATAAAAAGGTGCTACTCTAAAGTAATAATTGCACTTTCATCAGTTGATTGGAGATAACTATTCCTTGGCCGAGGAGGATCATCATTATCACTCGTGTAACCTTTCTCTGCCTTTGTCACTCCGTAATGCCATAGTAATGAAGCATACTGTGCACGTTGATTTCCAACATCAAAATCACATGAATTCACTTGCTGCCCTTCACTTAATATTTCTTCGTATGCAGCCACAAAGACCCCGCAATCCCTGATTTGATACTAAAATAAAGGAATAGCACATTCAATAATTATACCATGATTATACATGTTAAAAAATAAATAAACAAAAGTCACTTACAAATTATCAGACGCTTGTTGTGGAATGTTTTGAACGTATTCAACATCAAATGGGTTGTGACTGATATAACCAGTTTGCTGACCAAGCATCCCTTTGTACGCTTCCAGTGTTGACCAGTCAGTTCGCTGTCTTTTAAAAAAAAACATTGTCTGACAAGTAACTAGGGAGCATCACTGCTAACTTTTGTATTTCATTTGGTGTTTCACTTTTTCTTTTACTTGACAATGAGTCATACACACGTATCACTCTCTCCTTCAAAATAATTACAGTCAATACCCAGTAAAATTCTTTGCCACAGTTAACAAGAACATATACCTCATCAACCATATGCCATGGTAATCCCGCAAGAATACATAATCCATTAACTGTATTTGTAATAGCGTCTTCATACTTAGCCACAACATAAGATTCTGCATAGTCTTATTGCGTGAATATCTGATCTGTTTGAACCGCTGGATAATATCGACTATATGTCTTATCGATATATGTTTTGAAGAAGCAGATGGTTGTTGGATATCTATAAGTATCATACTGTTGCAGCTTCGATTTCTTTCTCAAGTGGTAGAATATCACATCTAAGTTCTACATGTTAAAAATGGTAAAAAATGTAAAACACTAGAAGAAAACAACATATTCTTTAGTTATTATTATGTATTGGACAATCACATTAATGTATGAATTATTGCCACTACATTTATGATATGTAATTATTCAAAATTTTCTATTTATGATGTAGTATTCTAGTGCATGTTATAATAATAAATACATTTTTCTACCTATTAAAACATGCATGATATCATGTTAATGTTTAGTTTCTAACAATAACAAGTGGTACATGGTATTATACATAAGATTTTCCTTCATGTTGGATATATAATAATAAAAGAGGCTACATGTATGAAAATTTATTATACATAGCTAGTAATGTATGAAACAGGCATTGATTGTATTAGTTCTACTTAATACAATATGCTTCATAATACTAACAGTTATGCATGTTTTCAATTTAAGTAATATTACTTCAGATAACACTTCATAATTATAGATCATTTTCAAATGTATGATGTTAGTTTTTATAGCAGATTCTAAAAGTAACACAAGCTTGAAAGAGTTACATGTATTCTATGGCATTATAGTAAAGATCCAAAAAATTTGATATTCAGTTGAGAACATTATGATCCTTTTTAACAATAATAGTTGGTATGTTTATGTAGATAGCTTTGGGGTAATAAACCAACATAAGTGACAAAAAATATCGGCAAATCTTCCATCACAGGAATGTGCTGTTTTTTCAATTCTTTATCATGACATTCTTCTTTATCGGCCATATTCTCATCTTATATTAAATGACAATCAGCATGTCTGAACATTTAGTCAAAGTAAGACAAAGTTGAATGAAAAAAAAGTTATAACAGTGATTTGAAATTATTATCTGTAAGGCTTGCGTATGAATGTCTAAATCTATATATACATATTCTATATATGTATAAGATCAATATCAGATATCAAAACACAATTGTTAACACATAACATTTTTAGATTTCTAAGGTGATTCAGAAATGTTATTATATAACCAATTGTAAATAACATAGATATGTATAAGGATATTCATAAAGAACATTCATTCTGTTGAAGAGACTAGTATTATTAGTAATGTATAACATATTATTATACATTCAAATAAATGTATAATGATACTATAATGGTCCCAATGAAAGCATTTTAACATATTGATATTCAGCTGAGAACGTTATGACCCTTTTTCTAAAAATAACATATGGTACATTTATATATACAGATTTGGAGTAACAAACCAACATGAGTGACAAAAATATAACGAAAAATCTTCCATATCAGTACTGTGCATGTTTTTTTATTCTTCTTCACGACTTTTTTATTTATCGGTAATATTCTCATCCTATATAAAATAACAATGTGCATGTGTGAACATTTAATCAAAGTAATATAATGGTGAAGAAAAAATAGTTTTATATCAGTGATAACAATTTGATATCTGTTAGGCATGTGTGTGATTGTATAATTATATTTATACATATCATATATATGTATAACGTCAATCATACACATCAAAATCCATTCGAAAACACATAACATTTATATATATCAAAGGTGATTCAGAAATATTATTATATAACTAATATTTGCATACGTAATATTAATTCAATATACCTTCTGTTCTCTTTGAAAGTCAGTTGTAGTTGGACATTCAGCATGCATGTATACACATTCTTGGATCTCTATTTTCAAAGGTTGAAGTACTGATGGTTCATCATTTCTGATTTCAATGACTGGTCCCTTGTCCTCATCTTCATGTTGTATAAAAACCAAATAAAAATAAGTTTAGATATGGGAGTTATAAAGATTTATAGTAACACACCAACATAATTGACAAAAAAGTACCGAAAAATCTTCCTTATATGGATTGTCATGTTTTTTTAATCCTTCTTCTGGACCTTATTATTGATCAACAATTTTCTCCTCTTATATAGCATGAATAATATGAATGTATGAGCATTTAATCAAAGTAATAAAAAATTGAACGAAATAATATTTTATACTGGTGATTCTTTATTTTCTTCTTTCTTCAAAGTTTTAACAATCTCAATAGGTATATTGGAGATTGGTGTTTTCAGCTCAACAATCTGCTTATCAACCTTATAACGTACAAAAAAGATATTAGAAACAACTCATGCTTTTCAAAAAGAAAAATTGTGAATAAGAAAGATAACTTACATATGTGTTGACGTAAGTCTTTATCTGCTCCATATCTAAAGTAGACTTAGAAGTCCCTTCAGGCGTTGTGGAAGATGAAGGAACAGACTTGAGTTGGTCACGCTTAGGAGACATACCAATTTCTCCTTAATGACGATGATCAAATTTAGACACAATAGTTTCTTCTTTATCTGTTGATTCCTCTTGGATTTTAGAAAACATACCAGACATATGACGTACTGAAGGAGCACGTGTAGATTTCTCTCTATCCGTCACCCCTGGACTAACTTCCTGAAACATAATTGTCTTTCTTCTCTTCTATGTTTGTTCAGGTGATAAAGGTGAAGCTAAACTAGCCTTTCTTAGAAATTTCCATGTAGGTCTAGTGCTGAAATCATCAAAGTCTTCAGCTGCAGTGACAATACGCAGTTGATCTTCATCGGCTGACCTTTTCAACGTTGGAGCAACAGATGTGGAAGCAGCAGATGTTGGATCAAATATCTCAAAATCTTCAGAGAAAGACAAATCTAAATTACGAACTTTTTCGCTTGTAAGTTTTAAATTCTTGTAAGAATACTGAAAAAATTAATTTCAAAATAAAATATTAGCGCTTTGATAAATTGACTTGAAAATGAAAATAATTAACAGGTTATACAATTACCTTACTGAACATGTCAGACATAAAAGATTCATACTTAGGCCTGGTACACTCCACAAACCAGTTGAGTATTCTTGGGATAATATTTCTTCATCGCAAAACAGTTTTTTTATCTACATCAAAGCAACATTCAAACATCCAAATATTTAGAATGTGTGGAATTCAACCCAATGAATATAACTATTTTGCGACTCTGAAATCCTGCTGCCAGGAGTTTATCAACTTTTCAAATGTAATCTTTCCCCATGGAAAGTGTCTGTACCAACCATCCTTGACCATCTGAAAGTGAGCTAAATGGATGGGTACTTCGTGATGCTGAGAGAACAGAAATGTATGAACAAAGAATAATATCGCCAGGTTCAGAGCATCTTCAGAGTTTTTGAAGTTTTCCATCTTCACACGTGTTATCAGTTTTGACCTAGTTATTCCACCTACAGAGTCAGGAAAATACTTCGACATGAAAACGGATTTTGCCGATGAAGTATACATATACTCATCAATATCACCAGTGCATTTAAGACAGGTGATAATGACAAATTCAAGCATCATAAATTTCAGGATGTTCCCCTACACCTATACATGAATCTCGTCCTTAATATCCTGCTGGATTTCTAGCATAAGGATACATTTTGAAATCTGTCCTATCCAGTTGCACTGAGGCAAGTCGAGAAAAATCCCAAATATCGTATTTCTAAATTCCCCTAAAACATCTTCTCCAAAATATGTCTTTATTTCTTCACCAAAATCACAGTTGCATAAGCTACCAATATGCAATGGGTGATCCGGGACTTTGTCAATACGGTATTTCATGCCCTGAAAAAATAAACTAATACAATAATTACACGACAATTACACATGTTTGAGGAGAACTTATACAGTTAAAAAATAAAATGCAGTAATGTATAATGTTACATACTACACATTTTCACCTTAAAACATGTATGACATATAAGTTTGTCAGAATGTATAATGACACCTTATACACCATTAAGACTTTCTAAATGTATAATACCACATAAAACATAAAATGCCTCTTATGTATAATAAGAACAAGAAATGTATAACATAAAGAAATATATATCAGAATAATAATATTATACATTAATGTTCGAAAATAAGCAATGTATAATGTCAGACTAAACATTTTCACCTTAAACATATATGACATATAAGCTTGTTAGATTGTATAATGACACCTTATACAATATGAAGACTTTCTAACTGTATAATACCATAAAAAAAATAAAATGCCTCTTATATGTAATAAGAACTTCCAATGTATAAAATATGGAAATATATATCAGAATACTAATATTATACATTAGTGTACCAAAATAATTAATGCGTTCCAATATATTATACATTAGTGTTCCAAAGTAAGTAAAGTATAATGCATAATCAATACCTTCGGAAGACGTGGTCGACCGGAATCATCAAACTTCTTCTTACTTGCTGCTTTTGAACCTGACTTCTTCGATCTAGAACTGGTCGTTTTCTTTAATTTCTTCATTGTTGCCGGGTCGTTTCGATGCTTTGAACGATTCTCTGCAAAATTAGGTTCTTCGTAATCAAATGTACCAGGAACAAACCCAACGGAAATATCTTGTTTTTGAGAATCTAACTGACTAAGTCCTAAACTAAAGCTAGGACGAGAATCCATTACCAATTTTACACTATATCGGTTAAGCAGAAGCAACTACAAACCAAGAAAATAAAAAATCTAACTTATAGTATATGAAGAAAAACGAAAAAAATAAATTACGAAACTTGAATATACTTGCAAAATACAGTAATTTCATAGAAACGAGCATGCATCCAAAGAATAAACGAAAAAAATCCTAAATTGGTAAAGTTGAAAAAAAAAGAAAGTAAATCAGTAAAATCAATTAAAGCTTCAAAACTTACAAATTGGTAACCTCCAAGTACAGGTTACTTGAATTTTGTCGTGAAAAAATGATTTTCAAATATGGAGGAAATATCAGGTGTGTACTGGGAGCAGATGGGGAGCAAAATACGGAAGAAAACATAGTGTTTTAGATGTATAAGGTTTATGAGAGAGAAAGTAAAAAAAAAAAAAAGGAGATTTATGTAATTAGTTTGGGATTTGTGTAAATACTTTACCAAATTGGTATTTAATGTAATAAGGTAACTTTAGTTTGTGTATATATGTAAATTTTAGATTAAATTACAGATCGGTCTGGCCAGCCCAACGAGTTTGGCCCATATTGACGGCTCTATGCTTGATTAAAGGGGCATTAAACCAATCCTAAAAATTCTCCACAATCTTAATTGATGCATTTTATTTTTTGAATTTTAAAATTAATATCTAAAACACTCCTAATAATTCTCAACAACAACATGATGCATTTTTCTTTTTTAAATTTTAAAACTAATAACTACCCTCAATCTCATCTAACAATTTAAAATTTACCTTATTAAACGTTTTAATGTTATATGCTTAAGAGAATTTTTTTCGACATCAATTGCTGCCAATACTACTACGTACTATTATTGCAGCTGCTGCTATTACTATATTATTATTTATTTTTATTATTATTATTATTATTATTATTATTATATTTCATTAATATTTAAATCAAATAAATTTAAATATATTTTATAGTATGGAAGAGATAAGTTTATGAAACAGTAAGAATTGACATAGATTTCTTATGCAACAGGTTTCTATTTTTAAGCTAATGATTTTTTTTAAAAGAATAATTTATTTCTTAAATTCAAATATTCCTTTTTAATAAAATTCATATTTATCCTATAATATATAAATTTAAATTCAGAAAATATTTTTACATCAATTACTGTCAATACTACTATGTGCTATTCTAGCTGCGGTTGCTACCAATATACTATTATTTATTATCATTACATTAATATCTTTCATTAATATTTAAATTAACTTAAATTTAAATATATTTTGTAGTATGAAAGAGATATGTTTATGAAGCAGTAAGAGTTAATGTTGAATTCTTATGCAGTAGGTTTTTATTTTTAAGATAATAATATTTTTAGATAATGTATTTTCAAATTCAAATACTTTTAATTTTTTAATTTAATACCATTATTACAACACTATTAAGTTTTGTCCAAAAAATTTTCACGTGGCTTCTTCTCTTGCTTTTATTTTTGCTTTTATATACATATAGATTATGTAAATGTCTATTTGGCCCATTACAAAAATGAATTTACTATCTCCTTTGTATTTTGCTTGTCTTTCTTTTTTATTTCGTTTTAGAAAAGAATGACTCGTTTTTCTTTTTTCAAATTATTTGGCATGCTATATTAAGTTGATAGTCTATCAAAAATAATCTATCTATTTCTACAAGGTAGGGGTAAGGTCTGCATACACTCTACCCTTCAATACCTCACTTGTTGGATAACGGGTGTATTATTGTTGTTAAAAAAGAATGACTTTTCTCTTTTTTGACAATCTTTTAATTTCAATTTTTCATATGACCGTTTAAGGTCACAAAATTAAAATACTTTTGATATATTCTATTTCTTTTTAATTAAAAAGTACACGATTCTGTAACAGCCCGTATTTTTTAGCCAGAATTTTAACCGTCGTTCCTAGGCGTGTAAGCTCTAATCCAAATGATTCTCATGTGAATATAAGTTTCATGATCATTAACCTAGTTTATGAAGTGCTTTTGATATGAAAAATGTTCATAAGAATCACGTAGAACCAAGTTGAATTAAGAGCACTTGATTCGTCCAAAGTTTGGTATTCGATTCTACAAGGGTCTAATTTAAATGTGTATAACTTTGGATATACGTGGAATTTCTCAGCTCAAGACCCACCAAAAGATAGATAATTGAATTATCTTTTCAACTATACCAATTTCGCTTAAATTCGATACCCGAGTGAAAAGTTATGCCATTTTTTGTGTGAGGTAGTAAGGGGTTGCGATAACCCCGCGATGCGAGGGATGCTTGACCCAACTAGGGGTCGCGTCACGAGGAATTCTTGACCAAACTAGGGGTCGCGACGCGGGGGCTATTCCCCCACAGTTTTAGCTTCTTAAGGGTCAAGGGATACTTTAGTCCTTTCCCCTCGACCCCAAACGTTCAAAGCACAAATTATAACACCCAAAAGGGCATTATTTGTCCGTCTTCTTCAAATCAACTCATGTAAAAAACATCTCCTTTTCCCAAGAACAATAATTCAAGCTTTTACTCTCAAGAACATAAGTATTCAAGCTTCAGTTTCAAGATTCCTTCAAGAAATCTAAGAGTTCAAGCTTCCAAGTTCAATAATTCTTCAAAAAATATCAAGAATAAAGTTTCTTTCACAAGTTTATCATTTAAGTTCCAAGATTCAAGCTTTCTTCACAATTCAACAAAATTAAGGTATGTGGGGTTATGAACAAGGACAATCCTTTCGTCCTTGTGCCCAAAATTTTATTTTTCAGCAAATTTCTTATGATTTTAAATTAGGGTTCATACCCAATTATCAGTATTTGAAAATTATGAGTTATATTCCACTATCTTGATTGAGATTGTTGAAAGCTTTTAAGATGATTGTTGAGCATGAAGTTTAAATATGATTATTGATGCATTAAAGCTTTATATTTTGAGTCCTAAGTACAAGTGATCAGTTTATAAGGAGATTATGATCTCATGTTCTATTTATAAGTTTTGATAAGTGCTTTCAAAAGGAAAGATTGATATTTTAATCCTTATCTAAGATAAGGAATCCACATTGTTCATATAGTTTGAGATTTAAAGAAGAGAAGCATAATTGGTTTTAATTACAAAAACGTGTGTTATTTTAAGGTGGATTTCCTAAAGTTCTGAGTGATAAGTATGGGAGTAGTATTTAGCACCGAGTTGGGTATGATTCCAAAGGTCTCATGCCCCAGAACTACGCGCCATCATAGGTATATGATTTGCCCATTGTGGGCTAAGATAGTGATCACTTAAAATAAGGTTCTATTCTGAGGGCAAGGGTAGAACAACTCTCCCCAACTTTGGTAAGATGTTGGACTCTATGACAGCTCACATAGTTTATGTCGGTTAGAAGAACTTCCCAAAGTCCCTAAGTCCTAAAACAGAATAACAGAATAATTTTAGAAACTAAGTGTAAAGGCTCACAATTTTATTCAGATATTGTTTTATACAAGATATTAGCTATGAGATTTTAGCTTTTAGTTTACAGATACAAAGGTGAGTCCTTTTACACTTAGCCTGCATGATTTGAAAACAGACTTAACTTCAGTTCTACTTATTCCACTAGCAAAAAGAGTAAAAGTACAATTTTTAGAACTAAGTGTTATGGCTCACAAGATTTATACAGTATGCTTTATTATTCATGATTTATGATTTTCAACTTTCAGATATTCAAGCAAAGGTGAGTCATTTACACTTAGCATGCATTCTTGAAAAGTTTATATGAATATTGAGTTATTGTTCTTACTTATGCATTCACCCCCACATGCTCAGTACAATCCAAAAGTACTGATCCACATATACGTCTATGTGATACATTATCTCATAATGTAGGTACCAGTTGTAACACTCACATTATAATCAGACAGTTTACAGCTTTCAGTCAGCAGGTGATGGGTTCTTTTGATTCGAGGACTCGAGTCAAGTCTAATTTTAATAGCTTTTCTTTTATTCAGTCGTATTGATTAGGGATAGCTGAAGGTCATGTCCCGGCTATCTATAGTCAGTATTAGTAGAGGCTTTATAGACAGTCAATAGAGTTAATGTATTTGATTTTAGTTTTGTTTTGTAAAAGTAGAGTTGTAATCATTTTAATTTAGTTTTGTATTGATCAGATTTAGAAAAGATTTATCTTCTGCTTATTTCATTCAGATTTATGTATTTTTATTTCGTTGCTCATGAGTTATGCCAGTAGAAGGGTTAACTTAGGATCACTTGTGGTTCTAAGCACCATGTGACGAATAGGGGTAGTCTCGGGTCGTTACAAACTTGGTATCAGAGCATAAGGTTCAAGTGTCCTAGGGTGTCTGTGAAGCCGTGTCTAGTAGAGTCTTGCGAAATGGTACGGAGACGTCTGTACTTTTCTTCGAGAGGCTACAGTGCATTTAAGAAAAGTTTCCTTTCTTTCATCTCTAGATCGTGTTGTAAAGTTGTTCCTTCAGAAACTTTTGTCGAATTCATGTGTTAATCCATACTTCTCCATCTATGCTATTTTTTTTGAGATAACATGATTAGCAAGTTCCAATTCCTCCTAAGATGATGCTCTTAGATTTACTATCAGTGTGTGATAAATTCGCTAGTGTGTGATAAATTCCTCGAGTTGAAATTAATTTCCTCATCCCCATGTGTCCTTTAGTTAAGACAGAGTAAGATATGTATTCAGATTCCTCATTAACCCTTTAATACAGATAGTTCTCATAAAAGGAGATAGTATGAACCTAGATTGTTAAATAGTATTCATATTTGAGGGATATTATGACCTAGAGTGTTATGATTCATAAGTAGTAAAACCTTCTTATAGTTGGAAGTATGGGTATAGAAGAGTAGTGACAAGAAAGGGAGGAATGGATTAGTTAAGGTGAATTATTATTTGTTTGAAGTAAAAAAAGAGTATTGATGGTATTTATGGTGTTAGAAAAGTGTAGGTTATTAATAAAAGTATTTGGTGGTTGAATATTGTTAATTTAGGTTTCGCTTGAGGTTCCAAAAAGGAGTTTAGTTGAAACTTATAGAGTTATGAAAGTAATTTAGTCGTATAGATGGGTAAATAGTCGAAATATGTAGAAGGAGAATATGCTAGCGGATTCTAATAACGCATACCATAGGATTGTGATCAATTATGGTTGTTATGGGATTCTAGTGGACTATTGTTTCCTGATGTCTTATCTTATAGCTTCCAAGTGAGAATAGTATGTGGGGTTGGGTTGTGAATCACGTCTAGCACTAGACACTAAGTTTGAACAATGGATGATCATAACGGTGGAAATAATGATTTCTTGGTTAGTGATTCTAGATATATGGAGGTGAATCAATAATCTTGAAATAGTGAATGCAAGAATTTTAGTTTAGTGATTTGAGATTAAGTATGATGTAGAGGTATGCCCAAGGTGATATGGGGTTGTATTATTTTTCTAAGGTCATTAAGTGTCATGTGTGGTTAGTAGTACCCTTGAGTTTCTAAGTAGAAGAATGCTAGGTATATAGTATATGGTGTTTTAATAGCTAAGTTGAGGAGTTTTAGATAGATGGTGTTGAGTCTTTTAAGTATGGTTTTGATTTTTATGATTTGGAAAAAAAATATAAGTATAGAAGTGTGATCTTGGTAGGCTATGATTATTTTTTTAGTAAGGTGGATATGTTTGCTAATAAAAGTGTAAGTCTTTGATGATAATCATTCAAGCTAGAAAGTTAAGGATGATATACGAAAAGGATTGTTCAAGAATGAAGTTAGTAAGTTCGAATATAGTTTATTCTTGTGAGTTTAGCATTTATGTATAGACATTAGAATAAAGAAATAATGGCTTAGTCCCGAGGATATAGAGTAGACCCATGATCTTAGAATATCATCTTTGACCTAAGGGGGAGATGGTAGAGTGCAGAACTAAATCAAGTTTTGAGAATTAGATTGTGATGAATGTCAATAAGAGTTGTAATAAAATAGTGATCCCTTCTTACTCTAGAGTATTCCTTGGATTTTAATCATTATCACACTAAATCTATGTTTTGTGTTATAGATCCATGCCAAAGGCCAATTCTTATACACTTAATGTGTACTCAAGTCCATTCTCAACTTCTATCAAGTAAGTAACATCTTCACTCTGTGATTCGAGTCATCCCTCATAAATCTATGAACTCTAGTCTTATGTTGAATAGCTTATGATAAGTACGAACTCATGTTTTAGAGTATGATCAGTCCTTAGAACTCATGACCCTAGAGAAATCCAGTTTATATCATGTATGCCCTCAGTTTAGATCTTTTTAATGAATTCATACCTTTGACATTCTATTCCTCACGCCTCAGTTAAGTGTCAAAGTTATGTATAGTATTCTTTCGTGCTTCAGGTCCTTATGTATTAGCCCTTTAGTGATCACTTCCCACGTTAATATAGTGGTAATGATAATGGATAAGCAATGGTTTAGTTGAGAGGGAGTTGATGACCCTCGTTAAGAAAGGTTACTTATGCTTTTATATCTAAAGCTAAAGTGTGAAGTATGATTGAGGTCAAGTCTTTGATACATGTCATGGCTAGTTGAAATTTTATGTGTGTTTTCTTGGGGATAGTGCATGAAATTTGTTAATGATAGAAGTTTAGATAATATGAGAAAGATGCTTTTATGGTTGTTTGCCTAGAATTTCATATGTGGTTATAGAGATAGGCTTGAATATCATGTTGCGATGTAAGTGGAGGAATGCAATATGCACTAGTGAATCCATATTAAGAGTTCTGAGTTAGTCATTAAAGTGGTAAGGCATGCTATGCTTAGGGTGTGAGCTCTGGAAGAGAGATAGAAGATTGAATCATGTGGTTTATAATAGTAATTATGGTGTAGCATGTTGCATCTTAAGATTTCGAGTTGGGCATGATCATAGTGAGAGGATTTAGTTCAGTATAGACTTTAGTAGATAGATTTATCAATGCCCATGTGAGAATTATAAGTTGAATCGAATGAGTATGGGATTTAAGGGGAATAGTATAGTTGAGAGAGTATTCGAGAAGTGTTTCTAATCTTGAAAGTAAGAAGTTGCATTGCCTAAGGCCTAGTAATTCTATCCTAGATTATAATCTATGTGTCTATATTCCATGATATAGAGTAGTGTCAATGTTATGATTCGTTAGTTAGATGTCTTGTTCAGATCATGCCCAATATTCTTTGATCCCTAATGTTACTAGAACTTCTTTAGAAAAAGTGTTGAAGAGATACTCCAGTTAAGTATTAGTTTCCAGTATAATTCAGTCAGTATAGCCAGCAATTCAGTTTAGCAGTCAGGCAGACAAGTTCCTGTGGTTTTCCACCTTTCCACCGAGTCCTACTATCCAAAGTCTTATGTGTATGACCATTCCAAGAGATAATCTATACACGTGCAAATTATGAATTCAGTTTAGTCCACGATTCATGTTTCAGATTCAACTATTTAGTCATGACTCGATTCATAAGTGTTCAGTGCATAATCTCAATTTTCCAAGTATTTTAGCTCAAACAGTGTAGTACCTTTTGTACGATCTAAGTCTTGTTATCTCATGATTCATACTTGCATAAATTATCACTTTCCAATTCAATATCTATGATTGTATCATGAACACTTCAAGTGAATTCTAAACTCTAAGCATGAATCAGCTCCTTAAAGCAAGTAAAGTCAAGTCAGCTCAGAATTCAACTTCATGATAGAATTTTTAAAGTTTCATATCAGCTATATCCTTCATTTGCAGACACATTATTCCATATTTTTAATGTTTCAATAAGTTCCTACCCATCATTCGAGGATGAATGATTCCAAAGGGTAGATAATGTAACACCTCGAATTTTCGCGCTAGAATTCTAACCGTCGTTCCTATGTGTGTATAATACCCCACATTTTGGACTAGAATGAAAATCCGTCATTCCTATGCGTGGATGTTTCAAAAGCCTCGAATCCTATGTAAATTTAGTGTGTTAATCAATTATGTAGTATGGGAATCTATTTGAGCATAAATTTAGATCATATAGGTCCCCTAACTCAAGTACAGGTTGAAAGCTTTCCTATCATTCAAGTTTTAGTGAGCGTCAAAACTTAGGTCAAATTCAATCGACCATAACTCATTTATATGACTAACTGGGTGTCTTACTATATATCAAATAAACTATCTTTGAACTAGCTTTCCAACGATACCAATTTCACCCAAATCCGATATCGGAGCAAGGAGTTATGCCTATTTTACTCTAGCATGTCAGGCTGGAAATAGTGTGACGACATTCGTTATAGCTTACCATATTTGTGACGCCCTATCACGAAGGTCGTCAGCCTTAGGCAGAAACCAGCTCCTAAGTGACGACATTCGTGACAGCTTACCATATTTGTGACACCCTATCACAAAGGTCGTCAGCCTTAGGCAGAAACCAGCTCCTAAGTGACGACATTCGTGATAGCTTACCACATTTGTGATGACCTATCACGAAGGTCGTCAGCCTTCTCCTAAGTGACGACATTCATGACAGCTTACCACATTTGTGACACCCTATCACGAAGGTCGTCAGCCTTAGGCAGAATCCAGCTTCTGTGTGATGACATTTTTGATGACCTGTCATATTTGTGACGCCTTGTCAAAATTTGTCGTCAGCCTTATGCAGAATCCAGCTTCTGTGTGACGACATTTTTGACGGCCTGTCATATTTTTGATGTCTTGTCACAAATGTCGTCAACTTTTCTTTCCAGAACTTGAGGGACGTTTTAGTAAGGGTATTTTGGTCTTTTTCCTTTACTTCCCACAACTTATAACCCTCAAGGAACGTATTATCTTCCATTCTCTTTAGTTAAACATCTCAAAAAGCTCTCTCATACACTTTCAACCACAAGATTAGGATTTCCTCTCAAGATCATCTCCTCAAGAACAAAAACATTCTCTCCCAAAGGGGTTAAACCCTAGTCAAGAAAAATCAATAGCAAGCCTAAGGATTTCTTCAAGAACCTTCAAGAAACATTAGATCTCTTTCAAGATCAAGCTTTAAGGTATGCGTGTGTTCATTCATGGACTCCTTTCGTCCATGAAGTTCAAAAACCTTTTTCTAAAACTATATATTATGGTTTTCATGTTATGAATGGATTGTTGATCATGTTTATGTGTTGAATGATGCCAAGATAGAATCTTTATGTGTTATTATGAATCTATGACATCATATTAGTTGAAAACATATAAGTTTGATTATTTATGATGAGTAATTGTATGATTTACACCTATGCCTAAGTTGTGCATGTAAGGTGTTTGATAAAATACCTAAGAGACTAAAAATCATGCATTATAGCTAAATTGTGACTAAGGGAAGGATTCATGATAGGCCTCTATGATTCAATGTCATCCATGTTGATAATGTGTCTTGTGAACACTATTGGATTACTCATGAACTAGTCTTATGGAATTATGCTATGCTTACTTGCAAAACCCACTCATGTACAAGATGTAGAATACCCATGTACTTCATGAAATTCCCCAAGTTATGATATTATGGATTATGGTTGTAATATGTAATGAGCATGATATTGAAATCTATGCAAGTATATACATGTTGTATGAAATTCCCTTCCATGAAATAGATTGTTGAGAACCATGCTTAGTATGAAATCCCTTATTTATGATATTGTGGATTATGGACTCTACTCTTATGATCAAGTCAGTCATGCGTGTCAGTTTCCTTCCATCGAGTCCTGGGGGTACTTGTACTCGAAAAATATAGCTGTGTGCCTAGAGCCATGTCATGTTTTCATGATACTCTCAATCAAGCCATGATCTATAGAAATCAGTCAGTCATGTGACTCAGGAAAACTTAATAATCTCAGCAGTTCAGTATTCTCAGTAATCTCAGTGCTTAGTAACCTCAGTAATCACAGTAAATCTCAGTAACTTCAGTACTCTCAACTATTCCTCAGAACTCAGTACATTCCGTCAGTCATCGAAATCCAGTAAACTTAGTTTAGCTCCGCTAAACAATACCACTAGTATCAATCTAGTTAATCAGTATCAGTTCAGCTAATCAGTTCAGTTCAGTTATTCAGTTCAGCCCAGTTACTTAGTTCGGTGTCTTTCAGATGGGAGTAGGATTCAGCACCGAGTGATCCTAGGGATGGGGACTCACCAGCTAGATTAGGACTGGGATCCTTAGAAGCAATCCCTAAGTTCCAGAACTACGTAGTCAGCGTAGGTATGAGATGTCACTTGTTAGATAGGATTGACATACTCAGGGGGCACCCGTTAGCACATTTATATGTATAGGACTGATCCCAGGAGTCCCCCGCTAGATTAGGACTGACTCCACAACAGATATCTTTACTGGTGGCACGGTACTGACACCCTTCCAATCAGGGCAGAGATTGGACCCTAGTCAGCTTAGCTTGGGGCATGTCGGTTAGATGAATACATCCCACAGTTTCAGTTACAGATTTAGGACTGTCAAATATAGTCGACTCAGTTCAGTAGTACAGATTCAGTATTGTTAGAGACAATCAATCCTTATCATTATACATAGACTTCAAGATCACCCATTAGACAGGACTGATCTCAACTATAGTTAAACAGTATCAGAATCATCAGATTTAAAGATCACCTGCTAGATAGGACTGATCTCAAATTTAGTTACTCCATATAAAACAGAACTTAGACTGTCAAATACAATCGCTCAATATCAGTTACATCGGTTAGGCCGATCATCACAGTTATATCAGTTATATCAGTTATCAGAATTCATGATATCAGTATTCAGCTTCAGGACTGTCAGACACAGTTAACCAGACCAATTCTTCATAATTTAAACTGTCAGAAATAGTCGTTCATCTACTCAGTATCTCAATATCAGTACACTCATGTACTCAGTATTCAGACTCAACAGTCAGTATCTCCAAGAGTTCAGTTATAGTTCTGTATGCATGTATGTATTCTCACGTTCATATTAGTCAGCATTGTTCATGCATATAACCCTTTGAATTTAGCCTACCTCACTTGTATACTAAGTACATTCATACGTACTAATGCATTTGCGCTATGGTTCTTTCTGTTATGTTACATCATAGGTTCAGAGGCACGAGCTCAAGATCAACAGTAACATTCCAGTATTCAGAGTTTGCAGTGAGTCCTTCTCATTCGAGGACGATATGATTATTGCTACATTTACTATTCAGTTACTAGATGGAGTTAGTTGAAGACATGTTACTTCAACTCCTTATTCAGTTCAGTTAGAGGCTTTCAGACTAGATGTCAGATTAGATAGTCAGATCTCATTATTTTCAGTATTTATGACTTATTTTGGTATTGTTATACCTTTTTTAGATATTTTGTTATCAGACGTTTATTCAGTTCGAACCTTATGGCCTTTCATGTTCATGTTTCTTCATTTTATGATATATTATGCAGTATACAAGTACAAATATCAGTCATGGATTAACTTGTGGTCCTTCGAGATCATGAGCACCGTGTAGCATTTCGGTTCAGAAAAATCGGGGTGTTACAACGTGTAAGCTCTAATCCAAATGATTCTCATGTGAATATAAGTTTCATGATTATTAACCTAGTTTATGAAGTGTTTTTGAGGTGAAAAATATTCATAAGAATCACCTAGAACCAAGTTGAGTTAAGAGCCCTTGATTCGTCCAAAGTTTGGTATTAGATTCTACAAGGGTCCACTTTAAACGTGTATAATTTTTGATAAATGTGGAATTTCTCATATCAAGACCGACTAAAAGATATATAATTGAATTATCTTTCCAATGATACCAATTTTGCCTAAATCCAATACCCGAGTAAAAAGTTGTTATTTTTTGTGTGAGGCCGTAAGGGGTCGCGCGATAGCCCTGCGACGCGAGGGCTGCTTGACCAAACTAAGGGTCATGTCACAAGGGCTTCTTGACCAAACTAGGGCTCATGACACGGGGACTATGCCCCCATAGTTTTAGCTTCTTAAGTGTCAAGGGACACTTTGGTCCTTTCCCCTTGACCCCAAACGTCCAAAACACGAATTATAATACTCAAAAGGGCATTATTTGCCCATATTCTTCAAATAAACTCACGTAAAAACCCTCTTCTTTTCCCAAGAACAATAATTCAAGCTTTTTCTCTCAAGAACATAAGTATTCAAGCTTTAATTTCAAGATTCCTTCAAGAAATCTAAGAGTTCAAGCTTCCAGGTTCAATAATTCTTCAAGAAATATCAAGAATAAAGTTTCTTTCACAAGTTCATCATTCAAGTTCCAATATTCATGCTTTCTTCACAATTCAAGAAAATTAAGGTATGTGGGGTTATGAACAATGACAATTCTTTCATCCTTTGCCTAAAATTTTATTTTTCAGCAAATTTCTTATGATTTTAAATTAGGGTTCATACCCAATTATCAGTATTTGAAGATTATGAGTTATATTCTACTATCTTGATTGAGATTGTTGAAAGATTTTAAGATGATTGTTAAACATGAAGTTTAAATATGATTATTGATGCATTAAAGCTTTATATTTTGAGTCCTAAGTACAAGTGATGAGTTTATAAGGAGATTATGATCTCATGTTCTATTGACAAGTTTTGATAAGTTCTTTGAAAAGCAAAGATTGATCTTTTGATACTAAGCTAAGATAAGGAATTCACACTGTTCATATAGTTTGAGATTTAAAGAAGAGAAGCATAATTGGTTTTAATTACAAACCCTTATATTGTTTTAAGGTGGATTTCCTAAAGTTCTGAGCGATAAGTATGGGAGTAGTATTTAGCACCGAGTTGGGTATGATTCAAAGGTCTCATACCCCAGAACTATGTGCCAACGTACGTATATGATTTGCCCATAGTGGGCTAAGATAGTGATCACTTAAGATAAGGTTCTATTCCGATGGCAAGGGTAAAACAACTCTCCCCAATGTGGGTAAGATGTTGGACTACATGACAGCTCACATGGTTTATGTCGGTTAGAAGAACCTCCCAAAGTCCCTAAATCCTAAAATAGAATAATAGAACAGTTTTAGAAATGAAGTGTAAAGAATCATAATTTTATTAAGATATTGTGTTATACAAGACATTAGCTATGAGATTTCAGCTTTTAGTTTATAGATACAAAGGTGAGTCCTTTTACACTTAGCCTGCATGATTTGAAAACAGACTTAACTTCAGTTTTACTTATTCCACTAGCAAAAAGAGTAAAAGTACAGTTTTTAGAACTAAGTGTTATGGCTTACAAGATTTATACAGTATCTTTATTATTCATGATTTATGATTTTCATTTTTCATATATTCAAGCCAAGGTGAGTCATTTACACTTAGCATGCATTCTTGAAAAGTTTATATAAATATTGAGTTATTGTTTTTACTTATGCATTCACCCCCACATGCTCAGTACATTCCAAAAGTACTGATCCACATATATGTCTATGTGCTACATTGTCTCGTAATGTAGGTACCAGTATTAGCACTCACATTATAATCAGACAGCTTGTAGCTTTTAGTCAGCAGGTGATGGGTTCTTTTGATTCGAGAACTCAAGTTAAGTCTAATTTTAATAGCTTTTCTTTTATTCTGTCGTATTGATTAGGGATAGCTGAGGGTCATGTCCCGGATACCTATAGTCAGTATTAGTAGAGGATTCATAGACAGTCAGTAGAGTTAATGTATTTGATTTCAGTTTTGTTTTGTAAAAGTAGAGTTGTAATCATTTTAATTCAGTTTTGTATTGATCAGATTCAGAAAAGATTTATCTTCTGCTTATTTCATTCAGATTTATGTATTTTTATTCCGTTGCTCATGAGTTATGCCAGTAGAAGAGTTAGCTTAGGATCACTTGTGGTCCTAAGCACCGTGTGACGACTAAAGGGTAGTCTCAGGTTGTTACAGATTCAAAAATCTTCTTACTTTTACAATTTTTGTCAAGTTAAAACAAGACAAAAAAATTCTTAAAACAGATAAGCGTGCATAGTACATACGTAGTCGGTCTTCTTTACATTATTAAATATTACTAAAGATTGAATTATAAAAAATTTGTCTATAATTTAAACCAAACAAGATTAAAATAGTATACTACTGATTATAAAAAGTTTCAAATCGATAGGGGCTTTGGAGGTCGCAGATTAAAGTAGAAACTAAAAGATTTAGTTAAATTAGTTGAGCATTCGCTCGCTTTCCTAAAGGATAAGTTTGATGGTTGTATTTTCGACCTCCTTTGTTACCGGCCCTTTTATTACTATTCTCATAGTTTATTGTTCTATTTCAATATTAAGAACAAGAATTGCAAGTAAAGAACAAGAGATAAGCATTCAGTACCCTTCAAACTATGATCAAAGTTTGCTACAACACACTCCAATTTTACAAGGGTCCTATTACCCCCCTGAACTCAATTTTAGCAAATTTTTGGCACCTTTTATGCTGACATGACACCTTTATTACATAAAATGAGTGTAATACCCCGGAAAATTTTTCGTTGAAATTTTGTGCGTAAACGTGTTGGGTTCTATCTTCTAGAATGAATTATAAATTTTCCGTATGGAATGTCTTAGATTATAACCCACCATTACGTAGAGTATCGAATAAGATTTCCAACGATATGTGGGTCATCCAAAACGGAGACCCGAGCGACCAGTTATGAACATTCCGATCGAACCGTGAATAGTAGTGAACAGTAAAACGTGCAGGAAAAAAAAGTACTGAGGCCTGGCGTATTTTTTCTCCAACTTTAAACAATCATAACTCCTTGTACATAATGATATGGGTGATCTACTATAGATCAACGGAAAGCTCTACGAGTTCTCTTTCCGATGAAATTGGTTTCATCTAATTAGTCTATCGGACCAAAAAGTTATGGTCGATCTACTTCAGCCTATCAAAAGTGATTTTTTGGGTCAACTTCAAACGATCATAACTCCTCGTACACAATGATCTAGGTGAGATACTATATATCAACGGAAAGATATGATAGTCCTCTTTCTAATGAAATTATTTCCATCTAATTTGAACATCGTAGTAAAACGTTATGGTTAATCTACTTCAGACTATCAAAACAGTCCACCAAAGGACAGATTCGAGAATTATTTGATTTTTTAGGGGCGTTTTGGTCATTCTCCCTCACCCAAAATCCGTCCAAACCCTATATTAAAGCCTATTAGAAGCATTATATGTTATATTTCATCAAATTCCCTCAAAAAGAAAACCCTAAGCTCCTACATCCAACTTCAAGAACCTCCAAAGTTCACCATTAATTCTGCAAATTTATTCAAGATTGCAAGTTCCTAGTTCAAGAACTCCAAGAACCATCATTCAAAGGCACGATTAACATCTCAAAAATGAGTATCGATCTAAAGTTCATCATTCAAGGTATGTGGGGTTTTTCAACAAGAACTCTCTTTCATTCTTGTGCCCAAAAGTAATTTTCCTTACAAAGGCATGGTTTTTATTTGATTTTTTTATGAATTTGAAGCATGAACCCATATCTTATGATGATTATTATGAAATCTTGATGTTTATGATTTTTAAAGATGAATTTACATGTGTGGTGATATAAAGCATGAATCTTGAACGATATTTATCATGATTTTGATATTTGGGTCGCGAACCCCATTTGAAATTATGTTTTTGAGAAAATGTGTGTTATAAGAATGTTGATGTTGAATATTTGAGATGTTTTGAATGATTTGACCTTTTGATCGTGAATGAGTTATTTTGAACTCGACTGTGAAAGAAATCCATGTTTTTATTGATTATGATAAAGGGGTAGTAAATTGGCTCCCGATGAAAATTGTTGAAGTGTTTATTGTGGATTTTCCTTAATGTGAGACTGAGGCTGATTTAAATTTCTGAGCTAAGTACGGGAGTAATCTTTAGCATCGAGTGGGAGGTATAAAGTGATCTTACTTCCCTAGAACTACGTGCCCCCGTAGGATGTGAGCCTGAGGCTGATTTATATGGTGATCACTAGTGTTTTTGAATTGATACTGGAAGTCCTACTCCGATGGCAAGGATAGGACGGCTCTCCCCAACGTGGGTTGTACGTTGGACTCCATGTAGCTCACATGGTTTATGTCGGTTATAGGATCTCCCAGTGTGTGTGTGT